>LPNX010254327.1:0-216967 GCA_001517045.1 Pseudotsuga menziesii | reverse complement strand
CTTACCCATCAAGTAGTGCTTCCACTTCTTGACACTCTGAACCAAAGCATACAACTCTTTGTCATAGGTGGGGTAGTTGATCACTGCTTGAGTAAAAGTCTATGAATGGTAGCAAATAGGCTTGCGATGCTGCATCAATACTTCCCCCATGGCATATCCACTGGCATATATCTCTATCTCAAATGGTTGCTGCAAATCGGGTAAGGCTAGGACTGGGGCGGTGTTGATCTTTCCCTTCAATGTGTCGAAGGCTTTCTACTGCTTACCTCCCCACTGGAAGGCTTTCTTCACACTTGTTAAGGCATGCAAAGGAGATGCTATGTATGAGAAGTTCTTAATGAACCTCCTCCAATATTGAACAACTCCTAAAAAGCTTCTCACTTCAGTAGTGTTAGTAGGCTTAGGCCAATTGACAATTACATCAACTTTTGAAGGATCAATTTTTAAATTTCCACCTTCCACAATATGACCCAAGTAAACTAATGAATTTTTGCCAAATTCACACTTTGACAATTTTACATACAATTTCTCCTTTTTCAAAGTGTCCAACACTATCTTTACATGCCCTACATGTGCTTCCCAAGTTTTACTAAAGACCAATATATCATCTAGATAAACAATGACAAAATCATCTAAGAATGGCCGGAAAACATCATTCATTACCCGCATAAAGGTTGCAGGTGCACTGCAAAGCCCAAAGGGCATCACCAACCACTCAAATAGACCTTGCTTAGTCTTGAAGGTCGTCTTCCACACATCACTTTCTGCAATTCTGATCTGGTGGTAGCCACTGCGCAAATCCAACTTGGTAAAGAACACAGCATCTTTCAACTGGTCGAGCAAGTCATCTATGCGAGGAAGCAGGTATCGATTCTTGATCGTGATCTTGTTGAGAGCCCGATAGTCAATGCACATCCTCCATGTGCCATCTTTCTTCATCACCAACACAATCGGCAAACCACATGGAGAGGAGCTGGGTCTGATCACTCCTTGGTCCAACAAGTCTTGAACTTGCTTCTTAATCTCTGCCATTTCAACTACGGACAACCTGTACATGCCCACATTAGGAAGAGGGGCATCCTGCTGGAGACGGATCTCATGTTGAATCTCCCTTTTGGGAGGCAAACCTGTAGGTTCCTGAAATATTTCATCATAGTTAGCCACAATATCAATCATAGCCTTTTTATGAGAAGGATCACAACCTTTGAAAGCATCAGATGCCTCAGCATATTTTGCTCTCACAACCATGAGCATGTATCTATTATTAGTGTTGATGAGCCGCTTCATCTGTCCTGCACTAACAAGAGTGGTGTTAGCCTTCATACTGTGAGCTCTCACAATGTACTCCACCCCATTTTTGTGAGATGGTACTTGTTCTCGTGACGGAAGAATACTACTTTTCGATCATACAAGTATGGGCTTCCCAATACGATACCGCAGATGTCAAGAGGAAAAACATCTAAGTCCACCTCATTGATCAACTTTGAAGCAATAGCAAACCTTAACCTGCACTGCTTAGTCACCTGTAGCTTAGCATTATCACATACCCATCCAAGAGGATAAGGCTTGGGGTGAGGTTTAGTCTATATGCCCAACTTCTTAACAACTAATTCTGAGATCAAATTTACTTGAGAAACCGGATCAAATAATGTTTCAATCTTTGTATGCTTAGACACAACTCTTATGTGAAACAACTCACTTCTTATTTTATCATTTTCTTTAGAAACATGAGTAGAACTTGAACCAGTATGAGGAGTTTTGTTACCTTCCATTCCCACAGCTGTAATCTTGGTTTCGTCACCTGAGTCGGAACCCAAATCTCATTGCGCTGTTGCAACGGTCTTTTTCTTCTTTTTGCCTCCATAATGCTTTGGCCTCTGTTCAGGATGCAACTTCCAACAACTTTCTTCATCATGCCCATAAGTGTCGCAATGTTTGCAATGGAGCTTTCCTCCTTCCTTCTTGGCAGTAGCTGTCTTCTTGCTCTTGTCTTTCTTTTTGGACTTGTGGTTGTTGTTGGGCTTGAAAGGCTTCTTCGGATGGTCTTCTTGCAAATGCTTCCGCCTGCTCTCAAGATGAGTAGCCTGAACACTTGCTTCATCCACACTAGTAGGATTCAACAATAGCAAAGTATGGCGTAGATAATAATGAGGAGCACCAATGTACTTCAAAAGAGTGTCAGGAGAATCTAAAGAAATATTCAACTCTAAAGCTTTCTTTCTAAATTCTTCAGTAAAATTCTGAGCACTCTGACCCTTGCCTTGTCTAAAACTTTGCCAATCCATCATAGCCTTTTGAACATAACCCAATGGATAAAATTTCTTACGTAAAGCAGAAATGAAAGCAGACCACGATGAGAGAAGATTACCCATTTGTTTGCTACCTTGCTGAAGCTTGCTTTCCCACCATACAAGTGCGGTGCCTGTCAACCGAAGTGAAGCCAACTGAATCTTCACATCTTCTTCTTTGATCTGCTGGACTCGGCAATAGACCTTAATTTTCCTTATCCAATTGTTCAACTTCTCTGCAATCGCTTCTGCATTGAACATGGGCAAATCAAACTTCACATCGAGCTTCACTAAGGGATTCTTTTGAGGCTCTTTGTGAGGAACCTTGGAATGCTGAGAATGAGATGAGGAAGAAGCACTTGAACTTGTGCTTGAAGCTAAAGGTGAAGAGGGAGGCTCAGGAGGCTCTTCGCCACCTCCTCCTTGGTTAACTAAAGCATTTCCTTCGTCCTTCACTTCTTTGTCTTCCTTCTTTACTTCACTGCCTTTTCTTTCTTTTGCCATGCATTCTTCATAGTCTGCAAACAACTTGTCTACCTTGTCGGCCATCATGTAGAAGACCTTGTGAAAGTTTGCCTCCATCTCGATGCAGGCATCATTAGCATCCATCTTCCTCCTTCGGTGTGCACGTCTAATCTCAGAATTGTAAGGCTCTAATGTACCCTCACCATCTTGTAGTTTAGCCCTCGTGAGCATCCACACTCACAATCCAACGTCAAATAAACCAGCTCTGATACCACATGATCCGAAAACAAGATCTTTGCTACTCTACAACGTTAACATGAATTGCATAAAGAGCATGAAAGAAGCTCACAAATCCATAAGAAGAGAACCAAACAGCATAGACAATACGCACATAAAGACAACAAGTTGATAACGGAGTTCGTCCAGGATGGACTACGTCTCCAGGCCTGCTTCTCAATAGGAGGGTCGATCTATAATCTCAGCATAAGGCAAAATACATGGCAATGATACAATGATACCTTGGCGACAATGGTCAGGAAGAAGACCGCTGCCCAAAACACAACAAGACTGCTTCTAGCAACTCCGAAGCTTGAAGACGGTGGAAAAAAAGTATAAACACTCGTACCTTCCTCCTACAGAGCTACGCAATCTCCCTTCTCTCCTTTAGGTACAAAGTCTCCACTCCAAGTGGCAAATGGCAACTAAGGGGGCTTATATAGCCATGACTTGCCCCTCTTCACATTTTCCTCATGTTCTCTTTGGTTACAACAAATTTTCCAAGATTGGCATCTTGTTTCAACTTCTCAAGTTTTGGTTGGGTTCACTTAAAGCTCCTTTTATCATGTAGTTGACATAATTAACAACTATGTCAACCACATACCCAAGTATGGCATTAATAAAATCTGGTTGCAAAACTACCCAACCGAACTATGTATAAAACCCAAAAATTTGTTATAACGGAGAAACAATTCTCAACCCACTTTTAACCCAAACTCTATAGTTTATAATTCGACATGTGCTGAAATAGAGCGCAGGCTCCCGTGCTGGTTGGAGCTCCCGGTCACACTGGAGGAAGAACCAAGGTTGGGGCTAAGCCTCGGCTCCTTTGGGGCTTGAAATGCCACTTTAAATAAATTTACTTCCATACATTATACAAGTAACACTACCAGCACAGTTGGTAAAGGGGCAAAGACAAGGTATGGGAGGTCAGGAGTTCAAAACCAGCGGAGCAGCAACATTTTGGTGAACTTCAATCAATATTGGCCAATCCGGTGTTGCCACATGGCAGTTCAGGATTGGTCCACCTCAACACCCAGTCAGCTGCCAACTCATCTTCCGTACTGCCAACTAAGTTGAACAGTCACCTCCGTACTGACACATGTCGCATTCGGATTGGTCCGTACTACTAACTGGATTGCCACCTCATCATCTGTACATGACATGTGTCACATCCTGGTTGGACCATACTGCCACCTGTCTGTCCGTACAACTTCCATGTCATCCGTTAGTACTGTATAGATGCCACGTGTCACCCTACCAATGGTGCCACGTGGCACCCCCATTTTGCCAAATTTGACTGTTTCATTAATACAACAGAACGCGATAACTTTCTCATACGGAGTCCGTTTGAGGTGAAATGAACGTCGTTGGAATCGTCTCGACGAGCCCTTTGATTTGATGCCAGTTTTGCTGAGATTGGAGGACTTCAAAAATTTTGCCTTCTTGGATCCTCCTGGATCAAGAATTAATATTTAAGGTTCTCCCCAGCTCAATTTATGTAGGTATGTTAGTGGACTTGTTTGCATTACACTAAGAAAGAGGCATGACATCTATTGTTATGGAGGAGTTAACCAGGGAATAGTTTTCTTGGATGACATGATCCAAAATTTGATTGAGGCTTTGAGAAATTGATCTTGGAGATGAACAAGAATTAGCAATAAAATCATTTATCACATCATTCTTGGTATGTTATTTGAAAGAGAAATATTGATCTATTGTAAGAAATGGATGGGCATTCTCTTCATCATCACTCTCTTCTCCTTCCACCCGAATTGGTAATTCTTGTTCTGTATTAGGATTGTTGGGAGGGTAAAGTGTAAGTTTCTTAGTAGATCTACCATGGTAAATAGTCGTATTTTTGAATCTGTAGTGAATGTAAGCATTGAATGTGGCCAACACGACCTTCCAAAAATCAAGGGGTGGCCTCAAATTGGATTTGGGATACAAAACCATGAAATTTGTTGCATATTCCCAAGACTCTACAGAAATCACTATGTCCTCTAAAATGCCCTCCAATTTAACTTTGGATCTGTCAATTAGCTATAAGACAGTGGGAGTCTCACATAAGTTAAATAGTCCAAGCATTTACATAGTTTCTCTAGTCATTGCATTTATTACTACTCCTAGATCTATTAGAGTGTTGGTAATGAGGATATTGTTAACCTAAATGTTTACTATGGGACTCCCTAGGTCTTAGTATTTAGCAATACAAAAATTTCCCAACATTAATTTGGTCAAGTGATCAATTGCATGAACAGTCTATGGATCCTTATTCTTCCTACATGGTTTTTGTAATCATAATTCCATAACAACTTTGGAGTTTATGGGAACATCCTTTATGGGAACATGTGGGATTCTCACACATGCATTTTGCAAGTCCCCAAAAAGGTTGAATTCGGGTTGAATAATAGGTTTGTAGAGATCCAACCTCTCCAGATAAAGAGGGGGATAATAAGTTTATATAAACTACAGTTGATTTGAGGGTTGAGGGGTGGTTAGCTAATTATCATAATGACCTTCGAACTGATTTATTATGGGTGGTGGAGCTTCTTCTTTATCATCAACTTCTAAGACAATCACAGAAGAAGTATTTTTATTCAGGGTCCTCCCTTATCCTAAGTGAATATATTAACATTCTATGGAGGAAATATAGTAAGATGGATAATTGGTTGGATCAACAACATATATGGGCTATGTTGTTTTATTATTGGGGTTAGCTATAGATTATGTAGGAAGTTGTGGGCATGGAAGTGGATTATTTGTAGGAAACTAATTCTGTTGTTGTGAAAGTGATTGCAAAGGCAAAACTTGTGCATGTTCAAGAAACTGTCAAGGGATCTGTTGTTGATTTCCAAAGGAAGGATTCATCCACCCTTGTTGCCATGGGTAATTCTGAGGTGGTGGGGACACCCATTGTTGTTGAGGAATAGGGGGGTACCAAGGTTGATACAACTATTGTAATTGTGGGTTAGTCCAATAGGAATTATAAGATTGCAGGAGCTATGGGACATACCTGAAGTACGAGGCTGTCAAGGTCACTTTTTAGTAATGAGGCAGATCTGCTAACTTTTTGCATTTGCACCCTGGTAGAGAAGGGAAACTGCTAATAACTGTTATAATTCACAAATCCTGTGAATTTCAAGATTATCCAATGGGCAATCCTTCAAAGCATGTTTCTTTCTATATTTTGGGCAAAATATGGACAAACGTGATTTTGATTCATCTTGCTATATTGTCTTGATTAGCAATACATCCATATGTGAACTTAGAGATCTAAGCATACCAATTTTGAAATATTTTAGCATATTGACAATTTATGCTATAGTGATGCCTCCTCCTAGTGTTTTGGTGACTTTGGTCATCATGTCTCTTGAACCTTTTCCTAGTTTGGAGTTTCCTCATGAGTATCTCTTACAAAGGTTGCAATTTTAATTATACTTGAGTTAGGATACATCTTTGGGTCCCATTAGATTTAGAATATCAATACACTCCTCTTTGATCCCTCGTAGTAAGAGCATTTACAAAGTTTCATTGTCCAATGTGTTTTTTCTTAACCATTGCAAGTTATATTGGAACCGCTCTACGTGATCTTCTAAACTCTCACCCTCCTTTAAGGTCATCTTGAAGATAGTTTCCTTTTGATATCTATCCTTGCAGTAGTATCGACATTTCTTCATGAATTCTCTTCATTTATGCCCATGTAGCAATGGTGTCCCCATCAAGCCCCATGAACCAACGAAGTGTTGCATTTTTCAACATGGCTAGGAACAGTTTTATTTTCTAAGCATTTGACACATAACATAACTTCTGCAGAGGACATTGAATTTGAAAAGGAATGTATATGAGTCTTCACTTGCCATCCCTTTAAAGTTTGGTAAGGATGATGGAGGGATGTTTTTCAATTGTGCCATGGTACCAACATCAATATTCTTTATTGGAAATTCAAATTTAACAATTTCCTCTCTAGCATGTTTTGTTCCTTATTATCCAACCATGTTTCTACAAAAGTCCTTGATCCCTTGCATTGTTGTTGATTATATAGAGAAGGGAGATTTTGTTGTCTCCTTTATTGGATTTAACTGAGATTAAATGTCAAGCTACCCTCTAAGGATTTCTTCTATGTCAACAAATTTGGAGTGATGAATAAAATCACTACATGGATTGATGAAGTAGCATTAACTATAGGATTAATCAAGTGTGTATGTTTCTTCCTCATTGAAATGTCAACTAATGGTGTCTTCTTCTGAAAATTGTTGTTCCTGAAATATCCTCCTTTTATTGATTTCCTTGCATGGTTAGTATCTTAGGTTCGTAAATTTTCCTTTAGGATATCTATGTATGTTCATGAATCAAAACAACATTCTAAAGCTAACATGTCTTGAATTAAAATAAATAAGGACTCACTTATATAGAATTTCCACAGTGAATGAACGGGTTCTTACCTCTCGTCTTACCATCATTTTCCCTTGTATTCAAGATGTTATTTGTGTAAAAAAAAAAATTTATGCAAAAGAAAAATGTAGAAAGTGTGGAGGTCTTATGCAAAGGGAAAAAGAGAAACAATGTAGGAAATTTTATGTGAAAAAATGCAAATACTATAGAAATCCTTATAATAAATGCAATGACTATAAAAAGTGCAAAAGGAAGACTGCAAAAAAAGGAAATTTTCAAACCACTTAGCTAAAATGATGTTATTTAGTATGCACACACTCACAAGTGGCTCTACTAAAAATGCAAGCAAAGGTGATTAAGCATAAACCATTAAAATATGAAATCACCTGCATGCTAAATCTACTGCATAAAAGGTTAATAATTGCACATGTCAACTAGAGTAGGTCATGTATCCTTGCACAGGGCGTTGTAGGTATCCTATAGTAACAAGTGAATCAGCTCAAACACGCATAACAAAATATAGAGCCAATTCCACACATCAATTAGGCACAAGAGTCTATTATAGATCTTAATGCAAATTCTTTTTTGTTGGCTTGATTAGCTTTACAAATACATGGTGCTTCTTATGTAGCAACCCTTGGGCACTTATATTTAAGATACTATATTGAACATGCTCTAGAACTAATGGATCTTGAGGTAGCAACCCTTGGGCACCTATATTTGAGATACTATATTGAACATGCTCTAGAACCAATGGATCTTGAGTTGTTCTCGTAACTACCCAAATAACAAAGCCATAGAAATAGAAATCATATGGAAGTACAATTGGCTTGAACTATTTTGCCAATGACTTTATTACAAAATATAAGTTATTGTTCAAAACTATATACTCAATAAAAATATATGCTAGGTGTATACTAACATCTCACACCAAAGTATCATCTTTTTTAAGGATTTAGATCCTTGTCCATTTGTCTTATTGTGCTTCTTCATGTTGTTCTAAGCACATGATTTAGAGTTCATCGTATATTGTTAAGATTGCATATGTAGTACCTTTATAACATCAACATGATTGCATGTAGAGTATCCAAATGACTACCTATAGAGTATGTGTAGTACTTCATGTAGAGTATTTGCAGGACTCCTATAGAGTATCTGCAGGACTCTTGAAGAGTATATGTAGTACTTCCTGTAGAGTATATGTAGGATTGAGCGCTATGTGATACAAGGACTTCTGCAGTTTCTTGTAGAAAAAAAAAATACAACATTTCTACATATATCCATGAGTATATACATCCTTGCTTATTTGTCAAATAAGCAACAAAATATGAGAAAATGCTAACCAACATACCTTATGCCAAAGGTTTCTATTTGAGTACTAATAAGGGTAGGTAGAGAGTTAGGAAAATAGTAACAAAGGGTATAACTCATGACAAAACTCCACTAAAAAAATTGTTAGGATTATTAATCCTCCCTTGGTCAAATTTCTATTAGATTAATTATTGCCTAAACTTAGGAACCTTAAAATTAATTAATTGGGTCCACTGGTACAATTAGGTCCACTTGGCCCAATTGGGACACATGTACCAGTCATTGAAGTGTGGGGAACACTACTAGAGGTTAACTGTCACTTAGCGCATATGCATGCATCAGTTAGGGTGCCTCCTAGACCAATCCCTACATTTTAGGAGCCACTGGGAGTCCCAGCACCAACCTACTTCAGTTAATTGGTGTTAGTATTAGTTATTCTTAGTTAGCCCCCAGTTACATTCAGTTACTTCATAGTCAGTTAGGCTAGCGCTACTAATGCATGGATAATGCATGGTTGCATGGGGAGGAGCGCTTTTCCTACCTACCTCACTCTCAGTTGCACTGAGTTAACTAGTTGTATAGTTATTGGTCATTAGGGAGTTGTCTATTTGGACTCTGATATTAATTGGGAGACCTTGAGTTAGAGATTCGGTTAGATACAGTCTTATCCACTTGGAGGATTTGAATTCATTACTCATGCATTCGAATTCTACCTATGTAAACTAAATTGTAACACCAGATATTATTATGATGAATATACCGTAAATTCCTCAGCCTCAGCAATACTTGTCCATTTTCTGTGTGGTTTGTCTTGTTGGATTTGTATTTTCATTCTCCAATCAATTGCTGTAACATTATCAGAACTCTTTGCCTAAATATCTAAATGGCATTCAAATTTTAACATGGTAGAGCCTTTTCAGGCAGGTTTCATGCTTGTTTCTCCCCATCAAACATCAAAAGCAGATAGGTTTCCACAGAAGTCCCCTATGAAAATTTGCTAGCTCTGGATTCATTCAGAGCAGTGGAGAGGGCGTGACGGACCCTGAAAACATGTTCATGTTGGAGGAAAAGCATGATTCTAACTGCTCTTATGTTTTAGTGTTATTTGCAGTGAAATTGGCAGGTGCTACGTAGCTTGAGAGAAGTATTTGCAGTCTTCCAGCCAGAGCAATTATGAGTTCTCAAACTCCTGAACCATGGATCCTCACAACTTCCAATTACCTTGATTAGAGGATTGATATGCAGCTAGCCTTGCGCAAGCATGGCTACCACAAGATCATACATGGATGGGAGGCTGTGCCTCATCAGCCGGTAGAGCGGAACAAGTTCCTAAACCATTATGATGAAGCATTCGGGTACTTATGTACTTATATTTCCAAAGATCTCCTCTTTCATCTAGAAGGATTGAGGACTCCCAGAGAATCCTGGGAGAATCTTGATAGCTTATTTAACAAACAAGATGAGCTTTGGGGACACATTCTGGAGAATGAGTTGGTATCTTTACATCCCAACAGTTTCGAGACTATTGAGCAATTCTTCTCGAAATTCAAGTCTCTAGTGCTACAATGTAGACAGTGCGGGATAGAGCAGAAGGATTAACAGAATGTCCTTTCCATACTCAGTAAACTAGGCCCTGAGTACTCTGTCTATGTCTCTATGTTTCATTCCAAGCAGGAAAGCTTTCCTGATTGGAAACTTCCTTCTTTAAATTCATTTTCCGAGTCCTTAATCAAGGAACAACACAAATTGATTTGAATGGGAGTCATCCAGAATTCCAAATATCAAGCTCTCTTGGTTACTCACTCTTCCAAAGTGAAAGCAAAGGGGAAATAAAAGAAGAAGGAGCCAAAGGCAGCTGATTTGAAGCCTAAACTAAATCAGCACTCTTCCGAAGGGGCCTCTATCTCTAAGAAGAATAAATTTGAAAAGAAGTTATGGCCTTACTGTGAAAAGGGATACCATCTTGAAGAACATTGTATGAGGAAGCAACTTGATGAGATGTCTGCTCTTCTCAAGAAACACAACATTGCTCCTCCAAGAGCAAAGAATCCTGATGAAGAACACTGACAGAAGATGCTGAAAGGTGTCATGCTTTGAAAGCAACTCTCTCTCCATCCTTAGCATACATTATAGATTCTGGAGCCTCCAACCACGTGGTTGCCTCCAAAGAATCCTTCTATACTCTTTCACTATCAAAGGGGCCTAATATTCACATGGGATATGATTCCCAAATTCCAGCATAAGGAAGGGGCTTAGTCAAAGCGAAGCATGCTGAGTTCAAAAATGTCTTATATGTGCCCTCCCTTGCTGCTAACCTATTATCTATTTACCAAATGACTCATATAGGCTCTCCCAAGACGGTCACATTTGATTTAGACTCGGTTGAGATTACAGAAAAAGCCACTGGAAAGCTTGTAGTGAAAGGTATTGCAAATCACTCTATTAAAGCTTATGAGCTTTCACATTTCTTGCATGTTTCTCCTCCTACAGCTTTATTGTCTCATGCTAACAACACCAGCAAGATTTGGCATGAGAGATTTGGCCATCTCAATTTCAAATATCTGAAGCAACTCCATAATGATAACATGGTTGAAGGTTTTCCCTCCATCCAAACTTTCGATGGAGTATGTGTTGGGTGCTTGGTAGGTAAGCATCCAGAAAAGAAGTATGATGTTGGGAAAGCTCATAGAGCTATCTCTACACTTGATTTGATACACAGTGATGTAGCTGGACCTATGCCCACAAACTCCATTAATGGTTGCAGGTATTTCCTGACCTTTATTGATGATTGTTCTAGGTACTGCTGGATCTATTTCATGAAGCTAAAATCAGAAGTTTTTGAAACCTTTAAAAGTTTTAAGGCTATGGCTGAGAACAGTTTCAATAAGAAGATCAAGTCAATAAGATCCGGTGGAGGAGGAGAATATGTCAAAAGAGATTTCTAGAATTTATGTGAATTAGAGGAGATTCGAATGGAACACTCAGTTCCATACACACCATAGAAAAATAATGTGTCTAAGAGAAAGAATAGATCACTGAAAGATATGGCAGCATTCCTTCTCCATGCTAAGCATCTACCTCCTTCTCTTTGGGTTGAAGCAGTAAACTGTGCTTCATATTTGTAGAATAGGGTGCCCCATAAGTCAGTGGTTGGGGTGACTCCATT
This sequence comes from Pseudotsuga menziesii, assembly GCA_001517045.1. Classification (NCBI taxonomy): domain Eukaryota; kingdom Viridiplantae; phylum Streptophyta; class Pinopsida; order Pinales; family Pinaceae; genus Pseudotsuga; species Pseudotsuga menziesii. Next base: position 205,066 of record LPNX010254327.1, on the reverse strand, counting down.
CGAAGCACTGCATGGGTATAAGCCCAATGTCTCTCACCTGAGAGTTTTTGGTTCCAAAGCTTGGGCCAGAATACCACTTGACAAGAGGAAGGCCTTCCAAGGCCAAAGTAGCGAATGCATTCTGTTGGGATATGCAGAAGATGCAAAAGCTTACAAACTGATGGAGGTTGCTACCAGAAGATGCTTCATTGAAAGAAGTTTCCAATTCGAAGAAGATCAACTGCATGATACTCCTCCAGCGGCACAAGAATGTAAAACTATTTCTCCACCTATTTTTGATGATGATGATGTGCTACATGTTTCAGATTCATATGAATAATATCACATACAGAATGACCCTGTTATTGAGACCGAATCTCAAGAGATTCTAGATCCAGATCCAATACCCATTCCTAATCAGAAGCCTAAACCCAGATGGGCTCAAAAGCTTCTTGATGCAGCTGGAAGTGGTCCTGGAGTTCCAGAAGACAGAAGAATAACTAGGTCCTAGTATCAGAATGAGCATGTTGCTTTATCCCTCATAGATTCGCTCTCTACAGAATGGTGCAGCAAAGTTCCAGGTCGGTGCGACTCAATGATGGTGAATGATCATCTGCATGGCCCATAGAAGCAGAGATTTTATCATTCCCTACCTTCACCATCCAACAAAAACAAACAGAATCATCAGTTCAGAAGTACATTGAGAGGTCCACTGATGGACCATGTTGCTGCATAGAGCTGCAATTTTGCAACAGTATTTTCACTCAAGTTATTTTCCTAAGGAGGAAGCTTCTTTCTTCTAAAGATAGCTTGCAATTTGCTATTTTCCCTGCTTTTTTTTGGGGGGGGGGGGGGGTTCCCATAAGGTTTTCGCCTGTTTCCTTAGTTGTATTAAGCAACATTTTTAATTATTATCTTCTAGATTGTATTTGGGTGACCTATGGTCTTGTTACCAGGGCCCACAGTTGTCCAAGTTAGGATTCAGGGGGCTGTTAGGATTATTAATCCTCCCTTGGTCAAATGTTTATTAGATTAATTATTGCCTAAGCTTAGGAACCTTAAAATTAATTAATTGGGTCCACTTGCCCAATTGGGACACGTGTACCAGTCATTGAAGTGTGAGGAACACTACTAGAGGTTAACTGCCACTTATTGCATGTGCATGCATCAGTTAGGGCGCCTCCTTGACCAGTCCCTACATTTTAGGAGCCATTTGGAGTCCTGGCACCAACCTACTTCAGTTAATTGGTGTTAGTATTAGTTAGTCTTAGTTAGCCCTCAGTTACATTCAGTTACTTCACAGTCAATTAGGCTAGCGCTACTAATGCATGGTTATATGGGGAGGAGCGCTTATCCTACCTACCTCACTCTCAGCTGCACTGAGTTAACTAGTTGTTACTAGTTGTTGAGTTATTAGTCATCAGTGAGTTGTCTATTTGGACTCCGATATTGATTGGGAGACCTTGAGTTAGAGATTCAGTTAGATACAGTCTTGTCCACTTTGAGGATTTGAATTCACTACTCATGCATTCGAATTCTACCTATGTAAACTACATTGTAACACCAGATATTATTATGATGAATATACTGTAAATTCCTGAGCAATACTTGTCCATTTTATGTGTGGTTTGTCTTGTTGGATTTGTATTTTCATTCTCCATTCAATTGCTGCAACATTATCAAAACTCTCTGCCTGAAGATCTAAATGGCATTCAAATTCTAACAAAAATGAAATTATTGAATCCCATCGGATTATACTGAAACCTTTGCTCCTGTTGCTAAAATGAACATTATAAGAACCATCATTTATCTTGTTGCATCTTTTCAATGGGAAATTAACCAAATGGATGTCAAGAGAGCTTATTTAAATGGTGATTTTTGTGAATAAATTTATATGCAACAACCACCTAGTTTTGCTACCTCTGAAACTTCAAATTTGGTATGCAGATTCAACAAGTCTTTATTTGGTCTTAAATAGGCACATAGGGCTTTACATGAGAAAATTGACACCTTTTTCTTGAGAAATGGTTTCAAGCCATGTAGATCTCATCCAAATTTCTATATTGAGTTCTTTGATGATGACGTCCTCAATGTGGTTCTTTATGCAGATGATCTAATTCTTATTGGCACCATCTTTCTTTAATTCAAGAATTGAAAATTGATCTTAAAAAACAATTTGAAATGGTTGACTTAGGCCTATTGCATTGTTTTTTAGGTCTTCAAATTTGGCACATCGCTAATGGGATATTCCTTTCTCATCCTAAGTATGCTTCCGATTTACTAGCATAGTTTCATATGGGCGATTGTAAGCCTTCACCAACACCAATTCAATCGGGAGTAAAATTAATTGTTGATTGTGACACTCCTCTTCTTGATGGCACTCGTTATCGTCAACTTATGGGGAGTTTGGTATATCTGACACATAACAGGCATGCTCTCTCTTTTGTTGTTAGAATGGTCTCTTGGTTTATGCAAATGCCTCGTGACAAAGCTTATAAAAATTGAGAGAATTATCATATATCTTCAAGGGACTTTATATTATGGTGTGTTCTATTCTAGCAAGCCTTCAATTTCACTTTTGGGCTATATGGATTTTGATTGGGTAGGGGGTACTACATATAGAATGTCTATTGCAGTGTACATCTTTTATCTTGACTTAGGTATGATTTCATGGTCCAATAAAAATTTGAGAATGTTTTCTCTTTATTCTTGTGAAGCAATATAGTACAGGGTAGGTAAAGAAGTATTGTGGATCCAGCATGCTCCTATCGGGCTTGGACTGGTTCATAATTTTCCTACTGAGTTAAGATGTGATAGTCAAAGTCAATTAAACTTGCTTATAATCCAATGTATCACTCCAACACCAAACACATTGACCTTGATAATCATTACATTTGAGATCTTGTTGTAGATGGCGTTACTTGTTTAGAGTGTAGTGCCATAAAACAACAAACAACATATATATTCACCAAATCCATGACATAGGCAAAGTTTCTGCATCTTCACAACTTATTAGGAATGCAGGAAGTTTTCATCAAGGGGGAATGTTAATATAATGACATATTCTCCATTCGTGTTATAAGCCTCTAGTCATCATTAAAAGGGAATGTTATAATGTAATGATGTCTAGTGTGATCTCTAGTGATCTTGGTTTTTGTTGTACAAGCCTAAGTAAGGAATTGTATAAGACAATGAGTCCTAACAAGAAAAGAAGGCATGATATTCTTCATAACTCTTTATCTTATGAAAATTGAGTTATCCCACATGCATCATGGAGTAAAATTATCTTATTACCGTGCTTTATATAAAAATAGGTGGAAAAATATTTATCCCACGTGTATTATGGGATATGAACATCCATCCCTATAGCATATATAATAAAGGTGAAGGAGACCCATTTCATATGTTGGGAATACATTGTAACATGTTAAGGAACTCCCATTTCGGTGCTCTCAGTGTAGGGAGATAGGTCATTTGTGTTAAAATGTGTAATGGTGTCTAATGTGATGTTTAGTGGTCTTATTTATTGTTGTACAATCTTAGTTAAGGCATTTTGTAAACACAACAAATCATAACTAGAAAAGAAGGCATAATATTCTTCATAAATCTATATCTTATGAAAAAGGAGTTATCACGCATGCATCATGGAGTAAAATTCTCTTATTACCATGCTTTATATAAGAGAGGTGGGATATCCCATGATATACATGGGATAAATATTTTCCCACCACTCTTACATAAAGCATGGTAAAAGGAGAATTTTACTCCATGATGCATGTGGGATAAATCCTTCTTCATGAGATAGATAGTTGTGAATAATATTATGCATTCTCTTATAGGTAGGACTCGTTGTGTTTATAAAATGCCTTATCTAGGCTTGTACAACAATAAATGAGACCACTAGAAATCATACTATGAGATAGAACTTGGCTCTGATACCATGTTAGGATTGATAAATATGCATTAACATATAATAATAGGTTACTAACATGTAAATCAATACCTGAAATCTTACTAGTCTAATATCCTATAGAATAATCAATAGAATATGCAAGAAAGGAAAGAGATAAAATAGGACATATTTACATGGTAAACCCCCAATATGGGGAAACATCCACAAAAGGTTGATTTTATTATTCTCCAAGAAACTTCTTACAATGCTTGGCACCCCTGGATATGCTTTACATCACAGCTTACAATATTTCTCAACATGTCACAATGTATTTCCAGTGTATGAAATGGGTCTCCTTCACCTATTATATATCCTAAAGGGATGGATTTTCATATCCCATAATACATGTGGGATAAATATTTTTCCACCTCTCTTATACAAATCATGGCGATATGAGAATTTTACTACATGATGCATGTGGGATAGCTCCTTTTTCATAAGATGGAGAGTGATGAAGAATGTTATGCCTTTTTTTCTAGGTAGGACTTGTTGTGTTTACAAAATTCCTTCACTAGGATTGTACAACAATAAATGAGACCACTAGACATCACACTAGAAATCATTACACATTATAGCACTTCCTATTAATGATGACTAGAGGGATAGAACACAAAAGGAAGAATATGTCATTATATTAACAATTTATGTGAAAAGTGTCATGTGGAGGAGAGGTACCAGTCAACAAAAAAGTTAGGGGTGAAAATATTCATTGGCTTTAAGCTAACAGAGAAGGAGAACACTCTAGTTTTCAGTCCTAGGATCGAGCATAAGGACGTTGATTGTAATGAGGAGTAACATGCTTTGGATTTAGACAAGGATTTTCGGCTATAGAAACAGCTTCAAGTGAAGGCTAGTACAAAAGACGTAGGAAAAGGTATATTATTTTTTCCATCTCACTCCCCTTGTTGGGTTGGTGACAATCTAGATGAAAATCATGTTTCTTCAACTTTAAATTTGGATGCTCCTATAGTACAAAACAAAAAATTTATTCAAAGAATGTATGTCATTTAAGACTAGTCTGGTGGACAGTTCCCAGTCCCTTGGTTTAGTTGGTGGTTGTGATAGAGATGATGCCCAAAAGGTGAAATCCCATGAAATCCACTTCATTGTTCTGGGTGGTGTCAACTCAAGTGCTAAAGGGGGTTCTCCAACTATCGATATATATTGTTTTATAACTTATCGTAGAATTTCACATGTGGATTATTTGTCATTAAATTTGGGTTTGATGGAGGGTTCGAGGTCCCTGGTTAAAAATGTTGCTTCGATTAACTATGATTCTCAAATGGTGAACTCTCGTGAACCTTCAATCCCTCCTTATGACTTGAGATCTAAAACTCAAAAGAAATGGAAGGATTTGGGTGTGGTGGAAGGTGATTTAGCACCATTGGAATACCCTCTTGTGCATCAAGGTTGAAGGTACTATATTTTGAAGGAAAATGTAAAATCCTCGAAAGAAGTGTCAAAGGGAAGGAAACAAACCATTGTAATGGTGCATAGAGTCAAAAATCCATCTAGTAGGGTGCACCCAAAAAGAAATCCCTACATAGGTTGTCAGTGTTGATTATACCTAATGTATTACTACTCCAAGAAACTATGGTTTCTATAGCAAAAGTTGTAAATTCTCTCTATGTTATCCTTCCTGGGTGGAAATTTAACTCATTGGATGTGGAGGGATAATCTAGTGGCGTGGTTATGGCTTGGAGTCTAACTTTTAATGATATTAATATTGTTATGTTTAATGCAAGAATTCTACTAGAAGGAATGGATAAATACTTAGGGAGTTCTTTTAACATATTTAATGTCTATGGTCTGTATGGGGAGCAAGGATAGTTTTGGGTATATTACAACAATTGAGGAATCCTGAAGGATACCAAGCTCATCTTGGGTGGATACTTAAACATAATGTTACCAGCAATGGAAGTGTGGGTGGTCTCGACAGGACATGAACCTTTGGTTTTGTCATTCTTGCATTTGTTTGAGTCCTCCAACTTAGTGGATGTAGAGTTGGTTCCTTTGGTCGTGACATGGAGGAATAATCAATCAAGTGAAGCAGGGGTCTCTAAGAGCCTGGACAAATTTTTGCTAACAGATTCTTTGTTGGAAGGTGGAGATTGTTGCTAGGAATATTGCACCTCTTGCGGACAAGAGTTGTTCCTCTAGTCTGAATGCTTCAGATCTAGAACAAATGAGAGATAAAGGGTGGAAGACTTCTCCTAGAAGGTGTAGACATCTGGAATAAGTCCTTTGTTTGTTCTGAAGTATGACATGAGTGTCTCCTATGGTGATAAGTCTCCACGGATGTACCTGCACAAACACATCAACTAGACAAGAAATATCAAAGGTACTAGAATATAATCCACAATTCTATATTAGTGACTACGGAATCCAGTAATAAAAAGAATGATCAAAACATAATACAGTTTATGGGAAAGGAACCAGCTTTGCATTAATAATGAAGAAGAAAGCTTACAACCATCGCCTTAGTGTCATGTCGCTCCTTCACATGCCACTCCTTGTCCTCAAAAGCTCCAACTTGCTCCTTCTATGCTCACCCTAGATTTGGCCAGAATCTCAATGCAGCATCATAACTTTTTTCTCTCTCAACCATGGGGTATGAGCCATGTTTTATAGGCCTTTGGAGGATTGGGATGGTTGATAAAATGGTGGATGAGGTGGAAGGGAGATCCTACTAGGGGGGGTCTCGAGTCCAGGTGATCCACAAGAGTAGGGATGAGGGTGCCACAAAGTTTCTCTTCAAGAAGCTTCGTGAATCTTCTCTTTTTTGCTTTTTGACTTGAGCACCACTTCTCTCCCATGCTGACAAAGCATTACCAGGGTGGAATAGATCTTTGATTAAATGAAGGAAGTGGTGGCACTACTTATTGTCAAGAGGCAGGGAGCGTTACTAAAGAGGGTAACGCCTATTGCATTAAGGGCAAAGGCGGTGCTGCACAAAATTACGTAAATAAGAGTCTTGGGCCAATGTCCAAATTTATTCTTTGGGATTTTAGGACAATTGCTGATGTTTGATACTTCATCACATGATGATGACTGTTGAAATATTGTAACTTCGAAGAATATTCTATATGTATTTCTTTGTGGTCCTCAATGGTCCTACCAGGAGAACCGCTTGTATTACTTTGTACCCTGATGCTCCTAATCGGAAGAACTAATAAGAGTCATGAGGCAGTCCCCTCTAATTGTAAAGGTGGGTCATTAGCACCCCTTTGTGGTTACTTGAGCCTACATGTGTAACTCGAGCCTACATGATTAACTCGACCCTACATGACAAATGAGTTAACTTAAGTGAACGGATGAATATAAATAGAGGTGTAGTGCTCCTCATTTGTAACACACTCTCACTTGTGTAGCGCATTAGTGGAGAAGAGAAGTAGCTGGAGAAGGAGGAGGATCAGGCTTTGATCTCCTTTTTGGTTTTATCTTTTATCTTTTTGCGGCATCTATATTGAGGAAGATTTTGCTGGGTTTTTCCCTTTAGGGTTTTCCCAAGATAAATCTTTGTGTTCCTTTTGTATGGTTGTGCTTGTCTATCTTTCAGTGATCCTGTTTATATGCTTTTGTTATGAAAATGAAATGAAATACTAATGTCTTAACTAAGCATATGAAAATTTAACATGGTATCTGAGCCACCCTGAAAAGAAGACATTGTGCAGCTACAATATCTAGGGCTTCTTACTTTTTTGTTCTCTCTCCACAATTGATCAGCAAAAGAAGGCTAGGCTGACTCTCCATTGAAGGGCGCATCTTTCTGTCGAAGTGGAATTCGATTCCAAGCATTTTCAGTTTTCGGTGCGAAAAATTAGGGCTTCTTGCAGAAGAAGAATCTTTGAGTGAGCCCAGCATAGGATTGCTCTCCTCATCAAAATCGAAGTCTAGAGACCTGGATCAAGTTTTTTGGTTGGGTGAAACTTCAGGAAAGTCAAACCCTAGTTTGACCCCGAGTTAGAAAAACCCTAAATACTAAAACTGCTAAGTTTTGGTACATTCGCTATATCCCGATATTGGCGAAGGTTCAGGAGCTGAAACTTTCAAAGGCCGAAGATAAAATCCTTTTGTACACTGTATCCAAAATTCAGCCTCAGATTCGCTATATTCTGGGAGATATGATCCCTTGAAGTTAGGGTTCCAGTCTCTTCCAGAATTCATCCCTAAATAGGACACCTGGGGAAAATTGCTATAGCTTGGGCTACAAAGGTCCAAATAGAATTCCCGAAGATGTTCCAAAAAGGGCACGGACTATAATTTCTGTGATCCGAAGTTTAGACCCAGAATATGAAACAGTGACACGTGGCATGCTGTACAACTTCGTTGTTTTGAACAGTCCTGTAATAGGTCACCTTGGGAAAAGGATCATAAATCCCATAAATCTGGGAGCTTCCCTCCACTGTTTTTAGAAAGGAGTACATTAGACAGCTCCATTTGAAGAGATCTATATTTCTATCCAATAAGATCTAAAAGATTCCCAAGTTTTGAAAATTAGGGTTTCTCTGACAAACCCTAGATTAGCCAGCTCCAGAAGCAGGGCGGACACCTCAAATCGGTAAGATCTAGTCTTTTGCTATTTGCATTTAAGGTTCTCATTTCAAAGTGATCTATCACATCAGCTTGATGATAAGCTTGGTGAAGTTGACAATTTCCAAGCATGGAAGTATTTGATCTCTCTGAAGAAAATAAATTGGACACCTACATGAGTAGAGAGGTTCCAGAGGGAGATGAGGCTCAAAGCGTTACACCAGAAGAACTTGGTCAAGGCCAAGAAGATCATTGTTGATTCAGTCACGGATCAACTTGTACCACAAGTGTCTTCCCTAAAGACACCGAAAGAGATGTTTGATTCCTTGACCAAGCTATTCGAAGAACATACATTGGAAGATGACCTTAAGAAACAATTTGAAGAGGTAAAAGAAGAAGTAAAGAATGCAGAAGTGGTGATAGCCACCTTGAATGGCCTCCCAGGATCGTGGGATTCATTCATGCGAAGAATGTATGCCAGAAGGAAGTGATTACTTTCAGCTCGACTCATAAGAAGGGAAGAAGAAGATGGAAGCAATTGAAGAAGATGATAAAGCAGAATGATCAAGATGGAGTCTACCCATGAAACAAATAAAAGATAAGTATTCAATTGTCATTTCATGATATTGTTTTGTTTTTTATTTAGTTGATGTGTTATGCATGATAGATTGTTTGCATTAATGACTGTATACTACATGTGATGGGTAAGTAGCTCATGGTTCTATACAACTCTCTATTGCTACTTATCTAGAATGAAGCCTCCTTGTTGACATATTAGTGCACAATCTCAATAATGTCATGATAGAGATGGAAGGCATCTAGAAAGTTTCTGTGAGATACGGATGAATGTTGTATTGGCTAAACAGTTGCATGATGCATAAGAATTTGTCATTATGCATATGTTTTATGAAATAGTTCTAACCATGCAGCTGATGCATTTGAATTGTAGGAAAGGTCCTGTACAACCTCCTACAAGAAGGATGAGACTTGTTCCGAAGAACAAGTGATGACAATTCAAGATTCACTACAATAAAATCTGAAGCTCCCAGGGTCAGAGACACCGTGACGGAAGAAAGAGCTTCAGAGAGCGGTAGATCCACCTCGAAGGATGAAGACCACCATGGGTACGAGAGATAACTCAAGATGAAGAAAAGAATGCTATGAAAGAAGCTATGATAGTTGATCATGGGGAATGATGTATACGATATGATTTCGAGACATAAAGGGAAGTACGTAGTACCCTCCATATGGATCTACAAGAACAAGTGTACAAAGCAAGGTTTGTGATTTGCCTCAGAAAGAATAGACTATGACATGACATACTCTATTAACCAGTATATATCAAGCATAGAACCACCTGTACAGAATGAAGAAGGAAGATGATACTCCACTTCAGGGGGAGTGACTATAGAAGATATCTGAGTTTGACAGGGTACGACATGATGGATAGCTTCGTGTTGGATCGAGACTTTACCAAGAGTAAAGTAGGTTCCAACCTTCAAGGTTGAATGCAGAAGACTAGGATATGTTGATTACCTGACAAGACGAACTCATGGAAGATGTTATGATGAAAGAATACTAGAATGATGTTTTGGATATAGTACTCAAACCAGAAATCAAGAATGTGGTATCTTCCAAATGGATTTGCAAGATAAAATATGCTGCTGATAGAAGTAAGGAAAGACTTGTGGCTAGAGGTTTCTATTAGAAAGAGGAAATTAATTCTGAAGAGATACTTAATCCAAGAAGTAAGGTACACTTCCTTCAGAACTATCATGGTAGTTTCTTCCATGATGAAGTAAAGACAAGCCTTCCTTGATGAAATTATTGAGGAAGAGTTTTACATCGAATAGTCACAAGGATTTGAAGTTGAAGACAGATGGATTCACATAGGCAAGTTGAAGAAGGCCCTCTATGGCCTAAAGCAAGCTCCCAGAGCTTGGTATGGAAGAATAGATAGTTTCCTGACGAGCATGGGCTTTGCTAAGAGTAAAGTTGATCCTAACCTTTACTACAAGGTTGTAGAAGATGAACCTGTCATCCTGTTATTATATGTGGATGACTTATTCTTGACAAGGAATGAGAAATAGATCATGGAAAGCAAGAAGAAACTAGCAGAAGAATTTGAGATGAAAGACCTTGGGTTAATGCCTTATTTCCTAGGTCTGGAAGTATGGAAAAGTTCAAAAGGAATCTTTCTCAACCAGGGAAAGTATGCGGTAGAGATATTGAAGAGATTCAATATGTTAGAATGCAAAGCCATGGCCACACCCATGGACTCCAACCTAAAGCTGTTAGCTGATGACTCATCAGAGTTAGTGGATGTGACTCATTACAGACAGATCATTGGGTCATTGATGTACTTATCAAATACCAGACCAGACATTTGTTTTGCTGTGAACACCTTAAGTCAATATCTTGTTCAACCAAGATGGGTTCACCTAGTAGCTGCAAAACATGTGATGAGATATCTAAAAGGGACTATAGACTTTGGTCTATACTATGATGGAAACCATGACTACAGATTGTATGGCTATACAGATGCAGATTGAGCTGGAAGTATCTCAGACAAGAAAAGCACATCAGATAGATGCTTTTGGGTCTGTTATGAGTTCATGGTTTAACAAGAAATAGTCCAATGTTTCTCTTAGCACGGCTGAAGCAAAATACATAGCAGATTGCTCTGCTAAGTTGTGAAGCCATATGGCTTTGGAAGCTAATATCAGGTCCCTTTTGACTGAAGATAGATGGAGATGATGATGTTTCAGTATTCCCATCTGAAGATATAGATGATGATGATTTCAGTATTTCCATACTGAAGATATAGAAGACGATGATTTCAGTATTTCCATACTGAAGATATAGATGATGTTTCAATATTTACATATTGTAGATTCAGATGATGGTGATTCCGTATTTCTATACTGAATATAGAGGTGATGATGCTTTCAGTATTCACATACTGGAGATACAGATGGTGATAGTTCAGTATCCACATACTGAAGATGTGGATGATGATGTGTTGATGAAACCTCTGTCCCAAGTAAAGTTTGAACACTTTCGAGACAAGCTTGGTGTGGTTCGAAAATACCTTCCCCGAAAGGGGGAGTAGTGATGTTGCAGTGGGATTGCATCATCCATAGGCACTTGCCCTGAAGTGAGCCGGTGACCTCAGTCCTCGAGAATGAAGAGGGATTGTATCATCCCGGGACATATGTCCATAATAGATCCGATGACTTCGGTCCTCGAGAATGTGGTGGGATTGTATCATCCCTGGGCACTTGCCCTAAAGTGATCCGGAGACCTCGGTCTTCAAGAATGAAGAGGGATTGTATCATCCCGGGACATATGTCCATAATAGATCCGGTGACTTCGGTCATCGAGATTGTAGTAGGATTGTATCATCCTTGAACCTCGGTTCAGAATGGATCCGGTGAACTTTGGTCATCGAGAATGTGGCAGGATTGTATCATCCTTGAACTTCGGTTCAGAACGGATCCGGTGTAACTTCGGTCATCGAGAATGTGGCAGGATTGTATCATCCTTGAACTTCGGTTCAGAACGGATCCGGTGTAACTTCGGTCATCGAGAATGTGGCAGGATTGTATCATCCTTGAACTTTGGTTCAGAACGGATCCGGTGTAACTTTGGTCATCGAAAATGTGGCAGGATTGTATCATCCTTGAACTTTGGTTCAGAACGGATCCGGTATACTTCGGTCATCGAGAATGTGGCAGGATTGTATCATCCTTGAACTTCGGTTCAGAACGGATCCGGTGTACTTCGGTCATCGAGAATGTGGCAGGATTGTATCATCCTTGAACTTCGGTTCAGAACGGATTCGGTGTACTTCGGTCATCAAGAATGTGGTAGGATTGTATCATCCTTGAAGAACGGATCCGGTGTACTTCGGTCATCGAGAATGTGGCAGGATTGTATCATCCTTGAACTTCGGTTCAGAACGGATCCGGTGTACTTCGGTCATCAAGAATGTGGTAGGATTGTATCATCCTTGAACTTCGATTCAGAACGAATCCGGTGTAACTTCGGTCATCGAGAATGTGGTAGGATTGTATCATCCTTGAACTTCGGTTCAGAACGGATCCGGTGTAACTTCGGTCATCGAGAATGTGGTAGGATTGTATCATCCTTGAACTTCGGTTCAGAACGGATCCGGTGTAACTTCGGTCATCGAGAATGTGGTAGGATTGTATCATCCTTGAACTTCGGTTCAGAACGGATCCGGTGAACTTCGGTCATTGAGAAGGTGGTAGGATTGTATCATCCTTGAACCTCAGTTTAGAACGGATCCGGTGACCTTGGTTGTCGAGAATGTGATAGGATTGCATCATCCTTGGACTTTAAGTCCAAAAGAGATCCAAAGACTTCTTTGTCTTTGTACTGTGGGCTGTTGATGATGATGATGATGTTTCCTGATCGAAAGATCAGAGTATGATGATGATGATGTCTCTGATCGAAAGATCAGATGTTGCTGATGATGATGATGTTCTCTGATCGAAAGATCAGAAGTTGCTGATGATGATGATGTTCTCTGATTAAAAGATCAGAATATGATGATGATGCTGTAGCTGATGATGATGATGTTCTCTGATTGAAAGATCAGAATATGATGATGATGATGTTTCTCTGATCAAAAGATCAGAAGTTGCTAATGATGATGTTCTCCGATTGAAAGATTAGAATATGATGATGATGTTGTTGCTGACGATGACGATGTTCTCTGATCGAAAGATCAGAATATGATGATGATGATGATTCTTTGATCGAAAGAACAGAAGTTGCTGATGATGATGTTCTCTGATCGAAAGATCAGAATATGATGATGATGATGTTTTCTGATCGGAAGATCGGAAGTTGCTTATGATTATGATGTTGTTGATGATGATGATGTTTTCTGATCGAAAAATCAGAATGCGATGATGATGATGATGTTTATGATCGAAAGATCAGAATGTGATGATGATGAGATCCTGATGATGATGATGCCGTATTATCAAAGTATGATGATGATGGCGTACTGATCGAAAGATCAGAATATGATGATAAGTTGATGTTAGAGTATGATGATGTTTCTGATCGAAAGATCAGAGGCTGATGATAATGATGATTCTGATTGAAAGATCAGAGTATGATGATGATGATATTTTAATGTTGATATTTTGATGATGATGATGTTGATGTTTTGATGATGATGTTTGTGATCGAAAGATCAGAGTATGATGATGATGTTGTTGTTGATCGAAAGGCCAAAGTGTTGAAGAAGATGTTGCTGATCGAAAGGTCAAAGTGTTGAAGATGATGTTGCTAATCGAAAGTGTTGAAGATGATGTTGTTAATCGAAAGGTCAAAGTGTTGAAGATGATGTTGCTGATTGAAAGGTCAAAATGCTGAAGATGTTGCTGCTGATTGAAGAGTCAAGATGCTGAAGATGTTGCTGGTCGAAGTGGTCAAAGTACTGATGATGCTGAAGACTAAAGATTGAAGATGAAGACTACATGATGTTGAAAAGCTTCCAATGATTTATAGATGTATCACCCTGATGATGTTGATGATGTCCTCTATCTCTCTCCTATTATTGTTGTTGATGATGTTGTTATAGAATACCCTTCTCGTTAAGGGGGAGTGTTGAAATATTGTAACTTCGAAGAATATTCTATATGTATTTTTTTGTGGTCCCCGATGGTCCTACCGGGAGAACCACTTGTATTACTTTGTACCCCGATGCTCCTAATCAGAAGAACTAATAAGAGTCATGAGGCAATCCCCTCTAATTGTAAAGGTGGGTCATTAGTACCCCAGTGTGGTTACTTGAGCCTACATGTGTAACTCGAGCCTACATGATTAACTCGAGCCTACATGACAGATGAGTTAACTTAAGTGAACGGATTAATATAAATAGAGGTGTAGTGCTCCTCATTTGTAACACACTCTCACTTGTGTAGCGCATTAGTGGAGAAGAGAAGTAGCTGGAGAAGGAAGAGGATCAGGCTTTGATCTCCTTGTTGGTTTTATCTTTTATCTTTTTGGGGCATCTATATTGAGGAAGCTTTTGTTGGGTTTTTCCCTTTAGGGCTTTCCTAGGATAAATATTTGTGTTCCTTTTGTATGGTTGTGCTTTTCTATCTTTCAGTGATCCTGTTTATATGCTTTTGTTATGAAAATGAAATCAAGTACTGATGTCTTAGCTAAGCATATGAAAATTTAACAATGACGAGATTTATGTGTAAGAGAGATAAGTACAAAAGATGGGTGGGAAATGGTGGTATTTCAGATCATTGTCCTTGTTCTGGACTTGAAGTCCCTTGGACCTCTTAAGTTTAACCATTGTTGGTTAGAGAGGATGGGGTTTGTCATATTATCATTGAAAATTGGAAATTATTTGATCCTAGGTTGGGAGAGTTGGAAATGTGGAAATTTATTGCCAACTTGAATATGATAAAGCATCCTACAACTGATTGGGATAGGTCACAAAAGAAGTTGTGATAGGGGGTGTGTTGCAAGTAAAATAAAACTTGGGGTAATTATTTCAACATAATGTGATGGGGGGTTTTCTATTGAAGAACTATATAAACTCAAAAGTTTGGAAGACAAAAAAACTAAATTTTTAGCTTTTGAAGAACTTCTACTTGGAGGTTAAAAAGTTGGCTCAAGTTGGGTGACAAAAATACCAATTTTTTCATAGAATTGCAATACATAGGAGAGACATCAATACAATTGGAGAGATGAATGGGTCAGATGGATCAAAGCTAAGGTATTTTAAGGAATTGTCATAAGCTAGTCAAAGTTTCTTTGAAAATATGTTTAAAGAACCAGAGGAAAACCACATAGTGGAACATATGAGGATAGTTTGGTTCTTTCCTAGATTTTTCAACTAAGTCCAATATAAGGTTGGGAACCACGATGTCAAAAGAGGAGCTAAAGGAGGTACTTTCAAGGTTCAAGAAGACCAAGAGTACATGTCTAGATGGGTGGACAATGGAATTTTATTTTTTTCTTTTTTCTTTTTTCTTTTAGATGATGATATGATTATAGTAGAGGAATCAAGGGTTTCGGGAAGAATCCTGAGGGAACTCAATACAATATTCCTACCTCTTATCCCAAATAATTCAATCCCTCTTCATTTGGGGATTTCAAGCCGATATCGCTTTGTAAACTCCTTTACAAAGTGATTGCAAACATCCTAGCAAACATATTAAAAGGAATTTTATCTACAAGTATACCTGAGGAACAATTTGACTTTCTATTTAACATACATATTTTAGATGTAGTTTGATTGGCATAAGAGGTGCTTCATTCGATAAAACAAAATAAAATTATTGCAGTGGTCTTGGTTAAAGCCTATGATAAAGTGAGTTGGATTTTTCTTTGGTTGGTTTTGTTGCAAATAGGTTTGAATTTGGAAATTATTAATTGGACCATGGTGTGTGTTTCCTCGACAAACTTTGCAGTATTAGTTAATGGTTGCCCAAATCAATTTTTTAAAGATCCCTGTGGGCTTCGTAAGGGATTCCCTTTTTCCGCTTTCTTGTTCTTGGTAGTGGCGAAAGGATTGAACAAGCTTCTCAAGGTGGATAGAGAAACGGGTAAGATTAAAGGTCTTTAGGTAGTGGAAAACCTAAGAGTGTCCCATTTCCTTTTTGTGGATGATGTGTTATCATGTGGCAATGGTTTGTTGAGAGAACGACATGCGATTAAGGATACCTTAGTGCTCTTTTGTCAAGAAATAGGAAGGAAAGTAAGTAATGGAAAGTGATTGCTTTTTTTCAATGGACTTTCCCTAGAAGTGACTGAACAATTCAGCTTAGTTTACCCTTTTCGAAGTGATGAGGTAGATTGTGGTTTAAAATATTTGGGAGATTTTATGAAGCCAAACAATTTTACGTTTTGGTTGGTAAAAAAGGTAGAAGAAAGGATTAGTTATTGGTGCTTCAGGTGGCTTTCCATTAGCATACATCTTGTTCTCATCAAAGCAATTCTTGAGAGTATCCCATCTTATTGTCTTTCTCTTTCCCATGTGCCGAAAAGTATACTTGATCGTACCAGGAAGAGACTTTTTATTTTGTGTGAGGGTAATAAAAAAGGGATGGAATTATGTTGGTAAACTAGAAGACTTTGGCGAAACCCAAGAAATGCGGTAGGTATTTGGAGAAGCTTTGGTTGTTGAGAGTCTTCAGGGAATTTTATTCTTAGTAGGGTTGCGGGAAAAGATAATGAAACATAAATACCTTCTCAACCTAATGGCGGAACAATGGATTAGATTAACAAAAAAAATGTAAGAGAGATCTCTAATACCTAGAATGGGTTGGTTCAAGCTTTTCCAACCCTTGGTTGGTGGCTGGCTTGGAATTTAGGCAATGGGGAGTAAGTTGGTTTAAGGGAATATCCTTGGATAAGAGGCACAAATTACTAGCCATTGTCTTATGAGTTGAGACTTATTTTGAAGGAGAGGGGATTCAATGTAATTGTAGATATAATGTTCACAATGAACATGCAGAGTGGCATCAAGCTTGGTTGATGAAGAAGATGATAGGGATGAAAAGGAACTTGGCACAATAATGGAGTTTGTTTATTTGTGGTCTCACCCATAGTGCCATTGTGTTAAATGAAGAAGAGAGCCACTTGGTATGGTCATGGAATAAAGTTACATGTCTATTAACTACAAAATTGGCATATGAAGTGCTCTCCTTCTTTAATAGGTTGAATAATTTAAATGGTGGTGGTCTATAGTGTGGGGATGGAATTGTACACTAAAATCAAGAATATATGTGTGCTTGGTGTTGTTGAACATAGCACTAAATTGGGACAATGAACACAAACAAGGTTCAAAGGGACTGAGTAGGTGCTCAATGTGCGAGAAGAAAGAAGAAATGGTCAACGATATATTTGTCCTTTGTCCCTTTGCAAGGCAGGTGTGACGAGAAATTTTGAGTTCATTGGATTGTCCAAGAACATGGAACTATGGTATTTTCTCATAGTGCTTTCGACAATAAGTCAACTTTGCTATGGTCAAGGTTTACAAAGAGATATCTTCCTATGTATTGTGGTGTTTATAGTTTTGTAGAAACTAGGTTCTATTTGAAGGATCTAAGAGGAGTCCTAGTGTGGTGGTGCATTTGATTCGGGTGGATTTTGTGGAAAATTAGAAAAAAGGAATGGCTCATAGAGTTAATCCTAGGCATTAAACCTCCCTTGTTTCATATATGCCATGGAGTTATTTTTTTCAGACAGAAACAATTATATTTATAAAAGCAGTGATGTAACCACTAAAAAGGGAGCGGCTGTCAGAAAACCAAAAATTCAATCCATATAGTTCGGATTGTTACACTTTGAATTTTGAAGTAAGAAAACTATTTGATAGCAAACTATGCTTAGATAGAACATAAAACAAAATTTAGAGAATTCAAGTATCAGATTGCATTTCTGCCATGGTGGGAAGAGGAACCTAAACCTGTTGTTGCCTCCAGCTTTGCTACCTTGAGTTCCAGCTTCTCAAACTTAATTTCCAAATCTGTGAGGAACCTCGTGAAATCATGTTCAACCTGTTTGATTGAGTAATCTAATTCCTTTCTCATCTAGGCAATGTCCTGGTCAACTATCTCCAAATGACGCCCACCTTCATAATCCAATCTATGCAGCAAGTAATTCATCCTTTTTATCTTCTTTCTGATGACTCGAAGATTAGCCTCAACTGTCTGAGCTGGAGCTGAGGATGCGGTGGACTCAGAGGACGTTTCCATGGAGGCAAAGATAATATGAATGCCAATGGTCCTTGTAATTCCCGTGATAGTGCAAACAAACCAACATTGAGGGATACAAGGGGTGCCACCACCCTGCTTAATAGCACAACTAACCTCTGACATCATTGCACCCGTAGCTATAGGACAGACTTCCACCGGCTTTGCACATGAGGATGGGACATGATTCTGTCAGCATCAATTTTATGCATAATGGATGGGACATAGAACAATTTCGTACCACCCTCAGTACATCCACCTTTAACCTTAATGTGTGCTACATGCTTTAGCTCACGTGCTAGCATCTGCCCTCGAATTGTGCCATGAGGTGGGGAGATAAGCACAAGATTCCACGTGGTGAGGGTTCGATGAAGCCCCATAGGACCACAAGTCAACGAATTAAGGTATTTGGCAAAGGAAGCTAGTGTCATTTAGAACGAGGACACCTTTGCCGAGCTTAGAAGCAAGATTCGCAGCCTGGTCTGCTTTGGTATTGAGATTCCTTAAGACATGAAATTTTGATTTTTCGAAAAGAGGTAGCAAGACTTTGGATTTTCCTAATCAAATGATGGATCTTCAAATGAGAAGGTAGGGTGTTGATCGAGAGAGCTTGGATGCTAAGCCTTGAATCTCCAATCACCGTGATTTCATTAATACCTTGCTTTCTTTCTTGGTGAAGGCCTTGCCAGAGAGCCAGTGCTTCGTCCACGTTGTTCGATTCATGACCGAGTCCTCAAGAGTAAGCCATTTCCTGATTTCCTTCCAGAGTAATGGGAACCCCTCCCCCCCGTGCTGCCCCTTGCCATGGAGTTATTTTAATGGAGCTTTCTAAGGGAATTCAAGCCCTTGTGGGGCTGGTATCATTCTTCATTTAAGCATATATCATTATAGTTGGATCAAGTTTGGAGTTGGTTGTGGTTCTAATACGTGATCAAAGTTATTAGCATGTTGGGCTCTTTTAAAACTTGCTTTGAACAAGGGATTTCAATATTTACAGATGGTTGGATATTCTCAAGTGGTGGTAGAATGTGTTATCAACCCAAATGGCACTTCTCCGTTCGAGTGCCGACATTCCCTATGTTGGTACACAAAAGGACATTGTAGGATTGAAGATCGCCAAAACACTATAGATGGGCATGACATGAGATGCATTTACCCCTCAACCAGTTTACCACATTATTTTTCTAAGTGTTGATTGGCGTATGCGACTATCTTCATTGAAACTCGCGTACATACATGACTATTCCCATTGACAACTCGCATACTGTACGTGACTATCTCCATTGCAACCCGCGTACATGATCATACGCGGGTTTCCTTTAAGCAACTCGCGTGTCATACGTGGGTTTCCTATATTAATAGTCACATACATCTCCATTCAACATTAAAAAATATAAATCACGATTAATGGAGTTTAGTTGGGCCCTAATTATTAACTACCCCAACTATCTCAACCTCCTCAACCTTCGAAACCACTCTATTTCCCAAAGTATAAATAGAGGCCTTGGGGAGGGCATTAATGAGTCAAGTTTGGAGAGCAAAGTTATGCTGGTGGTATATCTTCAGAAGTCTTGGAGCAGCAGAACTCAGAGTCCTTTGGTTGCAGAGGAGTCCTTGTCTCAGGCTTTTGGGTTGTACACTTATCTCATTCACTGATTGTTAATAAAGAGAATTATTCTTCCAACATTGTGTTGAGTCTCTTTCATGCATTATGGTGGATGAATATATTTGATTAAGACCTATATATATTGTTTATCTAACATGTCATACATACATGTATAAGATTGTACTTGCAAAATTTGCTCTTTGTAGGTGAAGGAGGTGCATCCCTGAAAGCTTTGGAGAGAAGCAGAGCGGAAGAAGATCAAGCTTGGATCAACTGTCGGTAATCAAGTGAGTCTAATATTTCTTCATGTTTCCTTTTTGTACTTTACTAAAGATAATTGTCTGCAAGTTTAGAAGTAATTTGGTAACCCCAGACCCTAGGTTACAAGGGTGTTTAATCCTGAACAATAGAACTGGCGACTCCACTGGGGAGCCCAGCCTGCTATGGGTTAACTCTGTAGATCCTTGCCCAGTCTTTGCTTTGATTCAGTGTGTGGTGTTTTGTCTTGGTTCAGACTTATAGTGGTGTTTGAAGACCTTTATAATTTTTTCTTTTATTGAAAAACTTTACTCTTGTACGCGGGTTGTTGTGCTACACAGTCGCGTACGGAGATCTGTGTACGTGGGTTGATGTATTAGACAGTCGCGTTTAGTACGCGGGTTGCTCTTGTGAACAGTCACATACAAGTCTGAGCAACAAAAATTTTGGGGTTGGGTTGCTTGTCCCTGTCCTTTTATGGATTTTGTTTTGCTTAGTGGTCTTTAGTGTTGGCATTGCACTATAGGTTTGATAGCCGTGTTAGCCATACTTTGTGCCTTTCGGTAAGCCCTTGAGTTTCTATTGGTTGGATTGTCTTTCTTTTAGCAATTTGAAGTGGATTTTCCTGTTGGCTGATAGGTCCAAGTGCTGGTTGTCTGAATCAGTGGTCAGGGTTCTAGATACCGTATATCCCATTCTATTTTCGAATAGTGTTGGTTTGTCACTTGCCTTTGTTTGATTTCAGTGATTTTCATTCATTGTGTCTTCCCAAGCTAGGTGTTTTTCCAAGTCTTCCTTAGGTGGTTGATTCTTGGTTTTTATAAATACGCTTTACTTCATTTTTGCTTACTTTATATAGTTAGATTATCCAAGCATACTCAAGAATTTTGCATTTAGGTGCATAGTAATCTTTAAGGAATTTGAAAAGTGAAAAGAAAAACAATGGAAACATTTTTCATTTGAATTGCATATGGTAGTTTTACTTTTAGTTTTTAAATAAAATCTCAAAAATTACAAAAATAAGTCTTAGTTTTCTCTTCCTTAGTTGCATTTTCATTAGTTTCTATTTACAAAAAAAAAAAAAGAGAAGCTTGTTTTAAGTAGTGATATTTTGCTTTGAAATTGATTTTTACACCTATTTTTTACGTTTCTTATCGAGTCAATAACATCATAGTCTTTCACTCCACTTTCCTTCTGAGTAAAAACAACCCTTAAAATGAATGCCATAATTAAAATTTATTAGTAATTTTTGTTTTATAGGGCCATACACCTACTAGCTTAGGCTAGACTTGTGGGATAGGAAGTGTAAACTCCCCATAAGTACTTAAATTCAGACATAGTGGGCCAATCGATAGGTAAATCCTTCTCTTTATCGATAGTATCTGGGAATCTCATCTCAAACAGGAGTTAAGCACGAGGCCGCGTGGAGGCATTGGATTGAGGGGATAACCCTCTGATTCCTTACCAAAATGTAGACCAAGGTTTTTACGCATCTGGGGATTCTATCCTAGAAAGAGTTTCGGGCTCAACTACCCTGCCCATGTGTACGAATCAGACTTGCGACTGTCCCCCCAGACTATTGGTATAGTTAAGGTAGCCTCTAGTCTCTTGACATCTAGGGTTTATACACAACTAAACCGGAAGGCTATTTCTTGTTCACCTTGGACGGGCTTGGAAGGTAACCCTTGTTGAAAGTGTAGGAGGGCGGTGGGTGATTCCTCAGCTTGTGCCTAAGAACCTCTTCAAGGATGCCAAGAAACTGTCTCTCAGCTTTCTTCCGGAAAGCATATCTTGTACACCTTGTGATTGTTGAGACTTTAGGAATTTTTGTAGTGATTGCTCTGTGGTTTGTCTGTGTTTAGCCAACCTTAGGGTTTGAAGAGTCAAATTTACAATCATGGAGGACAAAGCTATCAGAAGGTAATGAAGGTTGCAAAACCTTCCTCCGCTCATTACATTGGAACCTCCACCTCCCCCTCAAAGGCAGAGATTGGACACAGACGGTTCTTTTGAACCGATAGGAGTCAGTGAAGTTCTGGGTGAACCAGAACTTAGGGAAAATCATCTTAATTTAAACACAGTTGAGATAGAAGACTTGCAGGTTGATGAGTTTGCAAGGAATTTTAATACGCCTCTAACTAACTTAAACGATCATGTGATCGTTCAGGTTCATCCTTTCGATCCACCCGTGATTGGTGTCCCTGTGGACAGAATAATGTCTACTGCAGGAGAAAGTTCTTTTACTTCCACCTCAGTCGCTCCGGCTGAAGGGGTGCTACCTCCCCCGGTAGGTGCCCCTAGATCAAGTATACCTACTACGCCCTTAACTCCAGCGAGCCGAGTGGTCCAACCACCAGCTCCCACAAGCCTAGTAGGTGCTTCTGGTGGTATGGTCACTGGGATTCCTAGTGTACCTACAGTTCCTACTTCCTTCACACACACTGTCCAGAGTGGTCCTATAGGATCCTTGGCTTTTGTCCAAGGATTTCCTTGGAATGGGGGGCGCATTCCCCCATCCACTCCATACGTAGGCCCAACACCCTCATATGTAGGGGTGCAGTTTGGAAACACTAACCCTTATGGTCAAGGTTTTCAAACTCCAGTTTCAGCTTCGTTCACGAGCTCTCCCTTTTCACTTTTTAGTGGAGGGATACCTGCTCCTATATTTCAAACCCCAGTTTCAACTGGGGTATCCAAAACCTCTTATACTGCACCTCACACAAACAATCCTGTGGCTTACGGCTCGAATATGTTCCAAAGCAATCCATCCACTTCACAATCGGTAGCTGGGGGCAACCCCACCTTCACATACAGGAATATGGGGGCAAGTCCCTCTAATCCCCAAACTGGTACTTTTAGTGCTCCTGGCAATGTTAAACTTGCCAGATTTGTCTAAACTGATGAATGACTCGGTGAGACATGATCCCTCCTGGCCACCCGTTCCTACCAAGCTGCCCTCGGATATCCCAAAATTCGAAGGCAAAGTTGGTGATGATCCTGGAGCTCATCCCACCACTTTCCATTTATGGTGCTCTTCCAACTCACTGAACGAAGATTCAGTTCGGTTGAGGTTGTTCCAAAGAAATTTGACGAGTACTGCAGCAAAATGGTACATTGAGTTGCCTTCTGCTGCGTTTAGCAGTTTTTGGGACTTGGATAATGCTTTCCTTAGTCACTTCCAGCTTCGTGTCTAATATGATTTCAGAACAGACTTGTAGTCTACCTTTCGACAGAACAAGGCCACCCATATCTCAGATCACATCCAAGAGTGGAGGAGGTGGAAGAGCCTTATTAAAGCCACTATTCCTCTTGAGTTCTTATTAGAATGGTTCCTTAAATCCATATTCCCTTATATATCTAAGGACGTATCTACTTTAGGAGTGACAAATGAGGAAGAAGCTATCCTCAGGGCCCAGCAACTAGATTTGATATATTCTCAATCTGGGATCTTATATGAGATTATCCCTGAGGTACCGAGGCCAACACACGATGCAGAGAAACCTAAGCCTGGACCCCATGCCGATGGTGTGGTTGGTTCCGTGAATTCTCCCACTATAGAATCTTTAGCCAAACAACTCCATCAGCTATCCGTCAAACATTCTACGGCGGAGGTAGCAAAGGCTGCCCCCTCACCCCAAAATGCAAATGTTTTTGCACAAACCTCTCAGAAGGGCAATCAACAGCACGATGGGAAAAAGAAGAGAGGAAAGAAAGGGGAGGGAAACCAAAACAAGCAAAAACCCACAAACAATGCTGATGGGGGCAAGAAAGAAGAGAAGAAGGTGAAATTCCCATGTAAGTTGTGCCATGAGAATCACCTCACCCAACTTTGTCCCCTTATGGAACAAGCTCAGAAGCTGTTAAAATATCAACAACCGACTGTCCTAAAGGATCCTTTTCCCCAAGGACAGGATTTTGCTTCAGCTTCAATTGCAACAGGGGGCACCCCAAATGCCCCTGGCCCCAATTATATCAACATGGTTCGATCCCAAACTTTACTACATACCAGGAATAATAACTATGAAAAATAGACCTCGGAGAAGGGTAAGTCAATAGGTGAAACTTCTAACCCTCTCACGATTGAGAAACCTGCTGAAATTATGCCCAAGATACCGAAAGGTGTCTTTAAGAAGACCTTGCATAATCCTAATGCTAGGGCTGCAGCAAACTACTCCGTAGTCGAAGACTTAGCCCAGACGCCTTGTGCAATGTTGGCTTTAGAGGTGTTACAGAGTTGTCCCGCTCAGCGGGATGCACTCTTAGCAGCCTTAGGCAGTATGGACGCGTCGAGTCTCATGGCGAAATTTAATTTGTCTGATGTCAAAATTTTCCTACCTTATCATGTATCCTTATCGATAGGTGTCATCCATGGTGGAAAGACCATTGGAAGGGCAGTTGTCGATGAGGGTGCTTCTACATGTGTTATGTCCTTGTCATGTTGGAAACCTCTTGGATCCCCATAGCTAGTCCCGTCAAACACCCTACTTACTGCTTTTGACAGAAGGTCATTCCCTCCGCATGGTATCCTACAAGATTTTGAAATTAAGCTGGTAGGGAAAGCGGTGTCTGTTGAGGTAGAGGTAATTGATGCTCCTTTGGATTATAATTTACTCTTGGGAAGAAGTTGGACTTATGCCATGTCTGCTATTGCATCGACCATCTTTTGGGTTGCAGTGTTTCCACACAAAGGGAAGTTGGTTACTGTTGACCAACTCAACTTTACTCGAAAAGGCCGCATGGAATATAATGAGTCCACTATGCCATTGGTTGATCAGGTCAAACCTGCTTCAAAGAGATTAGGGGATGGAATGTATGCATCATTGATGGGCACATTTGATCTTCCAGCTCCGATTAATTATATAGGTTCTACTAGTGTGGGGAAGTCCATAGATACGGTTGTTGATAGAACTGATCCTTGGGTTCTCCTTTCCCACCATGAACCTGAAGTTCCCTTATCAGCAGCGGAAGTGGCTTATCAAGCTATCACCCAAACCGCTGTTGATCCCTTGCCGGTCCCCCTCACAGTCTCAGAGGAACTGGAAGAATCCTATTTTCCTGCTTGGGCAGAAAACTCTTTGCATTCTATAGATTGTTTAGACATGGTTTTACCTTCTGATGAAGCCATTATGGAAGCCATGTGTGGATGAGATAAGATCTGTGAAGATCTTCACCATCGATCCTATTTTCTTCCGGAGTTAAGCAAGATAGAGAATCAGGAGTTTCATATGAGACTGGCATAGGATGTTGATATGCCCATTAATACCTTACCAAGGGAAGGAATGTTTGCTGAGGGGAATATGGCAAATATTTCCACCACCATCCCTATCAACATCTCTGTAAATCCTGACGTTGTGGAAAATATACATATCTGTGCAAACTGCTCTTCTGAGGAGATTGCAATCTATACAGCCTTGTTTAAGGAATTCTGTGACTTTTTTTCCTAGTCATATGAGGAGATGCCAAGCATTGATCCATCTATAGTTGAGCACGAAATCTGAACATACCCTGACGCTAAACCTGTTTGGAAAAAGTTGAGACCTGTTAACCCACGTAAAGCGGCGGTAGTGAAGGCTGAAGTGGAGAAACTACTGAAAGCCGGTTTTATTTATCCCATAGCTTTGACGGAATGGGTATCCAACCCTGTTCCTGTTGATAAAAAGCAAGGGACCATACGTGTCTGTACTGACTTTCGAGACTTAAACAAATCCTGTCCTAAGGACAACTATCCCACGCCATTTATAGATCAAATTATTGATGCTTGCGCAGGAAGCGAAGTCTTTCCGTTTATGGATGGTTTCTCCGGATATAATCAATTTCAAATTAAACCGGAAGACCAACATAAAATAGCTTTTATTTGTCCTTAGGGTACCTTCGCGTACAAAAAAATGCCCTTTGGATTGAAAAATGCTAGGGCAACCTTTCAGCGGGCAATGAATTTTGCCTTTCATGATATTAAAGCCATTGTCGAACCTTACCTTGATGATCTGCCTGCACATCCTTGTAAGAGGATCGATCATCCAAATCACTTGCGTTTAATTTTTGAACGATGCAGATACTATAAGATTCGCTTGAATCCCCACAAGTGCGTTTTCTATGTCGAGTCAGGGAGACTACTCGGATTCATTGTTTCTAACAGAGGCATTCAGGTGGATCCATTGAAAGTTGAGGCCATTGTAAATCTGCCTCCTCCTCATTCTATCAGGCAGCTTCAGAGCCTGCAGGGGAAGTCCAATTTTCTTCGACGTTTCATTGTAAATTATGCCAAGATTATTAGGGTTTCATGCACCTGTTAAAACATGACACCCCATTTGTATGGGATGAAATTGCACAACTCCCATTCGACTCATTGAAAAAATCTTTGTTGTCGGCACCATTATTGCACCCGCCAGATTACTCTAGGGATTTTATATTGTATCTGGCCGCATTTGAGTCGACCATAGGGGTAGTCCTAGTCCAGGAGGATGATAATCTCCAAGAACATGTCATTTACTATCTCAGTCGTGCTTTAGCCAAACCTGAACTTAGGTATTCCCACGTCGAGAAGTTGGCCTTAGCAGCTGTTTATGTTGTTCAGAGGTTATGTCACTACATCTTACTAAGGATTACGACGGTAGTGGCGGATGTTAATCCTTTTCAATATGTTTTGTCTCGACGGATAGTTGGAGGCAAATTCAACAAATGGATAGTCATTCTCCAAGAGTTTGACTTGGATTTTCAGTCTGCCAAATCCAAAAAATCCTTAGTTTTTGCTGAGCTCATTGCATAATTTCCAGTAGAGGAAGATGTAGCTATCGAAGAAGACTCATTCCCAAATGAGCATATCTTTTTGATTTCCACCTCTAACCCCTGGTACGGAGATATACTTATCTATCTCCAGACTTTGAAGTATCCTGCAGCTTTCTCGCGGGAAGAACGACGTAAACTACGCCTACATGCCAAGAACTACCTCATCATAGGAGATACTTTATACCATAGGGGGGTAGATTCCATTTTGCATCGATGTCTTACCCATGAGGAAGCGGAGATTGTCCTAAATGACGCCCATAATGGAGCATGTGGGGGTCATTTATCTGGGTTAGCAACGGCCCAGAAGATATTACGTGCCGGTTATTTTTGGCCCACAGTTTTTAAAGATTGTGTGGAAGTCGTGAAGCGCTGTCATCCTTGTCAGCTTTACACCAGAAAAATGCGGTCACATCCCACTCAGTTATTTCCCATCGTCTCAGTGGGCCCCTTCATGAAGTGGGGGATTGATCACGTGACGTGTAACCCAGCCTTGGATGGGGGGCACAAATATATCATTGTTGCTGTAGGCTATTTTATGAAATGGGCAAAGGCAATGCCCACCTTTAAAGTTGACGGGGAAATTGCAGTTTTTTTCATGTTCAATCAAATTATCGCACGATTCGGTATATCTAAAGTGATTGTCACTGACCATGGCAGTCATTTCCAAAATAGCATGATGACTAAATTGACCAAAATTCTAGGATTTAGACAAGAACATTCATCTTCGTTCTATCCTCAAGACGGTCAAGTCGAGGTTGTTACTAAAACTTTGAAAACTATCCTCAAACGTACTATTAATGCAGCCTGTTCCAACTGGCATATCATGTTGTACCCTGCACTTTGGGCATATTGCACCAATGTGAAAACTGCTACGAGGTTTTCTCCCTTCCAACTTGTTCATGGAGTGGAAGTCGTTACCCCGGTTGAATGTGAAATATCGTCCTTAAGAATTGTTATTCATGTGTTACCTGATACGTCTAAGCTAGAAGAATGTCTATTACATTTAGAACATCTACATGAACAGTGTAGAGATGCGCTGACAGCAAACCAAGCTCATAAAAATAGGTTCAAAAGCCAATACGATAAATCGGTCAAGCCTCGGATTTTCTCTGAAGGGGAGCTTGTATTGCTCTGGGACCAAGACAAAGAATCCTTGGGGGCAGGAAAGTTCAGGTCTATGTGCTTGGGACCTTATGTTGTGTCAAAGGTGTTAAAGAAGGGCGCATATGAATTGATTGATTTTGATGGGAATAAACTGCCTGAGCCTAGAAATGGGTTCTACTTGAAAAAGTACTATGCTTAGGCTTAGTAATTTTTTCTTGTATTTTATTGTATGTATTTTTATGTACACTAGTTCGTCGGTTTGTGTTTTTTATACCATCTGCTAGTTGTTACAGATGTCTTCCAAGAGGTTTGTAGGTTTCACTGATGGCACCAGTCGCCACACTTGTAGTTTAGCTTCAGCTGCATGGGTCATTTATTCACCCTCGGGACAGTTATTTACCTCAGGAGGCGCTTGCTTAGGTCTTGCTTCCAATAATGTGGCTGAATATAGGGCTGTCATTGAGCTTCGATGGGATGCTTTGTCACGTGGTATCACTTAGCTGGAAGTCCGACTGGACTCTCAACTGGTGGTTTCCCAGCTCAATCGGGCTTGTCAGGTGCGGAACCCTATTCTATTGCGTCAATTTATGACACTTAGGTTATTGGAAAGAAATTTTGAGTTCATTACATTCAATCATATTCCAAGGAATCAAAATTCATTAACTGATGCATACGCTAATTACATCTTGGATTAGCATTTAACACATTTCACATAAAAGTATACAGCAAACATATAAAAAACATTTGTAAATAAACGGGCAATATATATATATATGTGTGTGTGTGTGTGTGTGTGAATATCTGTCCATATAGATAGGTCGTGTCTCTGATCCTCAGATCCAGTCATAACTATATAATATACAAAAAATATACAAAACATGGATCATAGTCCTTAAAATGCTCCTAGGTCTAAGATGGACCCCCCTGGTCCCCCTGATCACCCTGCACTCGGGCTTCTTCAGCCTCTTCAGCTTTAGCAGCCTCAACAGCATCTATGTACACAAGTATTGCTCTGGCTACTCGCCTCAGAAGGCGTATCCAAACAGGTGGTACACCAACCACTAGCTCCTGCATGATGGCTGGGATGTGCTCAATCCGTAAGGTAGGTACTCTCTGGGTAAGCCTGGCCAGCTTCCCCTCAAGAACCCTAATCAAGCCCTGGTCTTCTCCCAAAACAAAATGCACATACATGCGTGGATGCCCAACAGGGCGGACTAGTCCAATATCTGCATTTTGACATTTTAAAAGGATTAGAACTTTTATACATATGTATATATCTCTATATTTAAAATTCATAAAAATTTGAAAATTTGAAAATAAAAATTACCTAACTCTCCCCATGCTCCTCCAGGAGGGAGGACGAGGTCATCATCACCATGGAAATCCATTCCAGCATATGGAAACTGCTCCAAGGCTGGCAACTGTCACTCCCACCAAAAGTAGAAGTCGTTGTCATAGACACTCTGGATCGAGCCACCACCTCCCTGGCAGAGGAAGATATATCCCCACCTACTCAGCCTAGGCTGACGGGGAGAACGAACTGGCAAAGGTACTGCAGGACTCAATCCCGGCACTCTCTCAAAAAAGAAGGCTACTAATATGCTGGAAAAACCAAAAATTTTCCTCCTTCCTCTTTTGCAGTCAGAGAGTTGTTTTCTTATTATCGGGATCACTCCCGAGCACCAGTCATATAGGGATCCCTGCATACACTCTACTGCTAGTCTCATCTGGTTCCAAGTCGCAAGGTGAAGTGATGATGACCCTGCAACCCTCACTATAGTGCTCGTCAACACCTGTAAAGGAAAGTTACGAATGTGAACAATAGGGATGCAGCTACCCCTCTTTTGAGTGCCTGGCTCGCAGTATATATCGATATAGTTCTTTACACTTAGAGGATCACCGCCTCTACCGGTGCCTTCCAAGTTCACCGGAGCTCCCCATCATGATAAACCAGCAATGAAATAGACATCCTCCAATGTAATCTCTAAAGACTCACCTTGAAGGTCAAACATGCCCAAATCATGATCCCAATAATTTATCAAGAACTCTATGAGGCGGACATTTGCCTGCATAGGTGAGGTACAGAAAAACTTCAATAACCCACTTTGACATAAAACATTCACCGTGGGGGTATCTTGAAGAGCTTCTTGGTCCATGTCTTCATGTTCTCGCTCCCTCCACTCAAGCACCATCTTTCAATCTAATAATCAAGCAATTGCAAACCATTAGATTCATGTAAAATTTGAATTTTTTGACCCTACACATTCCTTTTATACCTCGCGTAGCGTACACGACTGTCTTTTTAGGCAAGTCGCGTACTGTACGCGACTGTCTTTCGGGCAACCCGCATACAAAAAGCGTGTACGCGACTATTAACATACCATACCTGCGTACACAGCATTCCTGCTTTGAGGGCGCTTGAAAACATGAAATTAGGGCTCAAAATTAACAATTGCTTGGATCAAATGAAAGAACATGGAGTGTAGTTTTACCTGACACTTGCGGTTTTGAGAATGGTCCACCGAATCATCCACACCGAGCAATCGAAGGTAGAGGTATAAACTTGTCTTTTATGGTTAAAAATCAAAATGGTGAGTTTTTATTCATATTTTGAAATATTTATAGAAAATTTATTTCTGAAGTGGATTTTTTCTGTATAGTTCATAATTTTTAAACTAATACCATATCTTTTCTTCCATGTGACAGGTTTATCGTCATTTTTAAGTTGTTTTTTGCTCATATAAGATGATTTTTAGTTGTTTCACATGCATTTTGCATTTATACCTACTCCATCTTAATCCTAGCATTAACACTTCGACCACGGACTATGGTATTTTTAACCAGTAGCTCCTTGTCTTTACCATTGTTCTTTCATGGATAGGACCTTCCTCCCATGAGTATCCTCATTTAGAACCTACTTATTGTCTTTCGATACTCATGCTGCAGCTGTCATAGGTTCAGGGGAATCTTTTTTAGCTATTTTTCACGCCAAATTGAGCCTCATTTTGGTCTCTTTTTACAAGCTATCCCTTTATAGGACTCCCCGCCCTTACGGAGTTTCTTTAGGCCCAGGTCTAACTCCTTAAAATAGACTTGATTGCCGAGTAAACTTGTCCGTTCAAGCTCGTTAAGAATACATGAATGGGCATCTACATTGGTGGTAGGGTATCTCTTTCTCGGACCATGTGGAATAATACGAGAAATGATCATTCTCTTTTCTACGGAATTGAGAAGAGTATTCTTAGGTACAGGTTTATCACTTTTCCGGACCTGAGGGACTAAAATTACGAAAAAGGAACACCCGGTATGAGCTCAATTTTCTCTTTTTCGTGCTCTGGACCTAAACATGAAAAACATTTCGAGTGTACTGTATGTCTTTGTCATGCTCGTTAAACACTAAGAATAAAGCATCGAGTTTATTGTTGTAAGCCCCATTTCTCGTACTCAAATGGATCTTTCTGAGTGATCTTGCTTTCCTTCACACTCGTAAAACTCAAGCTATATGCTGCTCTCGAAGGAGCGTTGGGTAGGTGGTAATTTAACCTTTTTCAGACCTCCCTGACTAAGTACGAAAAAGGTTCACCTTTTCTTCTACGGAAGTTAAGAGAGTTCTTCTGTGGTATGTTTTATACTTTTCCGGCCTCAGGAGACTAAATTGGACAAAAAAGGACCCCCCTGGAGTCTTCTTTGGAGTTTTCAGACTCTCTAAATGTGAAAACACTAAGTGAGCATGTACTAGTTCGGGCTCATAAAATCCACGAATCAGTGACACTATCAAGCATTATTCCCTCTTCTCTTCAAGCTTGTCAAAAAATGAAGAGAGATTCGAGTTGACTTTCCTGGACTCGTTAAAATTTAACAGGGAAGGTAAGGAAGAACTTTTCTTTTTGGTTCTTAGTCAATGGCAGCATGTCCTCCTTGAACATAGCACTCTCTGTTTTTTTCGATACTCATGTCTCAGTGTTCACTTTCAGTTCAACTATTACTTCGAGTTGCTTACTCCTCCTCTTATCAGTTCTACCTGGGGAATCTGATCATGTATCCTACATGACAGATAAGTCTAGTTGTACTATCTGTAAAGTTAAAAGCTACCTTGGGTCATCTCTGTGTTGTGCTCACTTTTCAAGGACTTAACCCTGTGTCTGGTCTATATCTTGATTCCATCATTGCCGTATCTGTTACTACTTGTGTCTCCCTTCCTTTACCCTGTTCCTAGTCACTCTTGTGATCCGTTGGAGGATCTATTGCCTTCCTTATCACAGTATGGTTCCGCATCAGCACTTCCTGACGACGAAGACCTAGAGTTTTGAGGATCGTACCTCAGGATTCACTTTCATTATTGGTGAATTCCTTTGCTTCAGTTGTCGATTATTACCTATTGGTTCAAAATTTGTTGAATCCGATCCATGTTCGACTTCAATAACATCTATTCACATGGCTTGGATTGTACTGGTTCTTTGGAATTTTTTATGAAGACCTTAGTTTCACATCCATGGACTAAGTTGCGCAAGATTATGTTGTGGTTACTTACACAGCTTCCAGATCTTTGAAGACTCATCATTATTGTATATTGTGGCTTCGATCCACCTTTGTAATATACGTGGTCTTGTACTCGTACTATATGATGTACTCAAATATTGTAAAAGAGGTAGTGTTCTAGTGCATATGTTATCAACCCAAATGGCACTTCTCCGTCCGAGTGTCGACATTAGGGGGCATCTGTTATCAACCCAAATGGCACTTCTCCGTCTGAGTGCCGACATTCCCTATGTTGGTACACAAAAGGACATTGTAGGATTGAAGATTGCAAAAACACTATAGATGGGCATGGCATGAGATGCATTTACCTTTCAACCAGTTTACCACATTATTTTTCTAAGTGTTGATTGGCGTATGTGACTATCTTCATTGTAACTCGCATACGTACGTAACTATTCCCATTGACAACTCGCATACTGTACGTGACTATCTCCATTGCAACCCGTGTACATGATCATATGCGGGCTTTCTTTAAGCAACTCGCATGTCATACACAGGTTGCCTATATTAATAGTCGTGTACATCTCCATTCGACATTGAAAAATATAAATCATGATTAATGGAGATTAGTTGGGCGCTAATTATTAACTACCCCAACTATCTCAACCTCCTCAACCTTCGAAACCACTCTATTTCCCAAAGTATAAATAGAGGCCTTGGGGAGGGCATTGATGAGTCAAGTTTGGAGAGAAAAGTTATGCTGGTGGTATATCTTCAGAAGTCTTGGAGTAGCAAAACTCAGAGTCCTTTGGTTGTAGAGGAGTCCTTGTCTCAGGCATTGGGTTGTACACTTATCTCATTCACTAATTGTTAATAAAGAGAATTCTTCTTCCAACATTGTGTTGAGTCTCTTTCATGCATTATGGTTGATGAATATATTTGATTAAACACTATATATGTTGTTTATCTAACATGTCATACATACATGTATAAGATTGTACTTGCAGAATTTGCTCTTTGCAGGTGAAGGAGGTGCATCCCTGAAAGCTTTGGAGAGAAGTAGAGCAGAAGAAGATCAAGCTTGGATCAACCGTCGGTAATCGGGTGAGTCCAATAGTTCTTCCTATTTCCTTTCTGTACTTTACTAA
This sequence comes from Pseudotsuga menziesii, assembly GCA_001517045.1. NCBI lineage: Eukaryota > Viridiplantae > Streptophyta > Pinopsida > Pinales > Pinaceae > Pseudotsuga > Pseudotsuga menziesii. Next base: position 171,466 of record LPNX010254327.1, on the reverse strand, counting down.
AGCTAATTGTCTGCAAGTTTAGAAGTAAGTTAGTAACCCCAGACCCTAGGTTACAAGGGTGTTTAATCCTGAACAACAGAATGGTTTGAAGGTTATGCTTGTATGGATAACTTAGTTCTTGCTCAATGGTTACGCATGATTCAAGAGCTACAAGAAGTTTACCATTCAATTTTTATCCATCATGTTCACAAAGAATTTAATTATTAGGCAGATCATCTTTAAAAGGAAGTCGTTGGGATCAACTTAGGGATTCTTTGGCGCAAGGAATTCAAAGGGAGCATTATGCTATTAGAATTTTGGGAAACTTTGTTATGAGGTCACAATCAACTTGAAAGTTTGTTTTATTTGTAAGACTAATTATGTAACTATAAGATAAGTCATTTTGTCATAAAGGTCACTATAAGCTATTTTTAGAAATTTTTAATGATAAAAATGTAATAAGTTTGAAGAGAAGGGCTTTGAAGAGTTGCAACAATCAATATATATTTTGATTTCTACTTATGCAATTTTTTTCTTCGAAAAATAAAATTTTTATTTGAGAAGAGAACAAATCGCCATTAAAACATAATAACAACAACATCTTACAACATTGTTAAAACTTGTAATTTCAACAAAACCAATTTGTAATTTCAATAATAACGCATCATAATTTTAGCAATAAAAAATTACACAATCAACAATTGGACTCTACTCTCTTGTACGTTTCAACAATTTCAACAATTAGACTCAATTTAAAAAATTAATGCCATTTATAGTTTTGATGAGGCTTGATACTTTAAAGCGAGAGAGTAAGTGTGTTTCAACATGCTTCCCCAACAAAAGATAGGAGTGCATTGGAATTCTAACCATAAAACTAACTAAAGTTGAATAAAATGCAAACGACATATTTCCAAATTAGAGTTGCAACCTACTTTGTAATCCTCCACTTTTGCTTCACTAGTTTGGAAAGTAAATATGGGTTTGCATTGACGAAGGCAACATGAAAAAGAATTATCCAACCTTAAACCAAAATGGCTTGGTTCATTCCTCATATTTGAGAAATTTTTCTCCTTAAATTTAGATATTAGGTTAGAAAAGTAATAGATATTCATTAGAGCTCATGTACATAAATTACCATTTAAAGGATTATAGATTAGCAATCTCAACAATTAGCCATTGCGATTCCAATTATCAAAATTTACAAATTTAGTAATTCTTCCATCAACACTTCCCTTAACTTGTACTGATATTTAAAATGTATATCGTATAGGCTTTGGAAACAAAACATAGTTTACCACCAAACACATGTCACTAATTTTGGTATAAATTTAAGTTTTTCATGTGTGCATAAATGCAACATGAACTATGCTACTAACCAAGGAACGAGTCTCAAGGAATTCCAAGCTACATTACAAATCGACATAAGATCGACTAATTGACAACATTTTTTTTCACCTTATCAATGAGAGACATGCAAATGTAGAACAAAATCTTCAACAAAGTTTATGGATGACATAATTCGTCATGGGATGTGCAAAAACTATCACTAAATACACATCAAACTTAGAGAGAATGGCCTCTACAACTAACAATGATGGAGGATTTCGAAGATAATAGTGCAAGGAAACCTCATTCCAACTGTATCGAAAATTCATGGAGGAAACCATCATCCAAAATAAGAAGCTCGAATATGATGTTTAGAGACACCCTTGTCCAAAATAGAGTGAAAACCAAGGAGGGCAAAGGAGGCTAAAGAAATGATAATGCCATTCTTGAATATAATACGTGTAATCCTTAAATATTAGGCTTGAACAAAGTCCAATGAGGAATACAAGCATGATAAAGGATGGATACCATAATCTAGGATTAAACTACGATGATTACTCGAACCAAGGATTGGACCAAGATGAATACAAAACCCAAACATAAAATATCGATCAGAAATGAAAGGTTGTAGAGAAATTAAATGTCTAGAATGTAAACTTTACTCTTAATCAACAAAATCCTCAACATACATGCTTAAACAAAAACTTTAGAACCATGCTCTAACCCTCCTCTAAACTGAACATTGAACCCTCATCCTTCAAGAAGGCAATAGAATGCACCGTCTTCAATGCCATTGAATTCCAAAAAATGCACCTTCTCCAAAAAAAATACCCTAAACCATCCCTAAACTACAATGATTATTGAATGTGAGCATAGAATAGATAAGAGAAAAGAAAGGGTGTAGGAAAAAATGGAATGGTTGGATTGGAAACTTTACTAATAATCCACACAATTATTGAACAACATGCTCAAACAAAATCCTTATAACTAGGTTTGAGCACTCCTTTAAACAAAATATTTAACTTTCATAAGTGAATAGGGAATTGAGGGTTGTGACTAATGAAAATGAAATCGAGTTTGAATCATGAAAGTGGTAGGATATTAACCACAACCAACCATGACATTCACACGTATTCCATCATTGTTATTGTGTCATCAACCTATAAAATTTATTGTGCTATTGAGTATAATTATGCCATGTTGGTTGCTTGTTGTTGTCGTGACGATGTTATGATTGATTTCAACACCTTGATTATGAACATTAAGTGACCATTTTGTTAGTTTGGAGCACTAGGGGGATGGAGTTGTCGAGTGTGAAGCTAGTTCGAAAGGGTGTATTCACTTGGAGTTAAGGACACTAGAGAAGGTGCAATTGGTTGGCTTGTGATCCTACTCCAAACAATATAACTAAAATCTATTGTTGAACAATGAAGTTCTAATTTTATATATTGTGGAAAATAAAATCTCTACAACCCTAATCTATGAGCTTGACTTAATTAGGTGCACAAGTTCCTTCTTCTAGTCTTGGTTGCGATTTAATTCCCATGTGTTTCTTTATTTCAATATGAGCAATTCACCACATTTAACAAAACCTCTAAAGGGGAGACCTATCAAAGTAAACCTAGATAGTCTTTGTGAATATATAAAATCATTAGAGAAATGTAGGTAAGAAAGAGGATCTAAACTTCAAACAGAGTTAGAGGTAATGCTTAATAATAGGTTTGTATCCTTTGAAGGTAGGATTCAAAATAAATAGAGAATACGATAATAGGGTTGGAGAGTAAGTTGTAGAAAATGGAGATTATATCACATGAAATGGAAAAGCGAAACTAAGAAAATAAATAATTAACCCAAGAAGGATAGGTTGATAAGCTATAAAATCTTAATATGAAGAACAAAATTAAAGAGTTAGAAGAAAAGTTAAATAACAATTTGGCCCTAAATAGTTTGGAAGGTAAATTTGATATCAAACCCATGAAAGAGAAAATGAATAAACTTATAGAGTTAGACCATGCCCATAATAAAATAACCTTGAACTTCATAAATTTTGGTTTGAAAGAGAAGAAAGACGAGGACATGCTAGCAAAAGTCAAGGAAAAACTACAAATAAATTACAAATTGAAACATCTTGTCTCACATAAGCAAAGAGGCTAGGAAAATAATTAAGCATAAAGATAGGTAATTGATGTTAAGTTAAGGTATAATGACCATAAATATGGTGTATTGAGTAAAACTCTTAGTCTAAAAGGTTCACACGCGTTTATAAATGAGGGTCTCATTCCGTAAGACCAATATGAATTAAGGAAGAAAGTTCAAAAGGTAAAATAAACCACTAAGGAAGGAAAATTGCCGATACTTGGAAATATAAACGCTATTATTAAGGATAGAGACCAAGAAGACAATAATAAATAGGAATTTGGAACACTTTGGATCCTCTCTTGGAACTTCCTAACTTTACATGGAGCAAAGGGCCCATGTTAAATTGGATAGAGTGAAATTGATATTATATTGCTTATTGAAACTTGGAAGCATGAAGAATCTAAGGTATTAACATAGAAGGATTTATCTTGTGGTTGGTATGAAATAAGATATCCTATTACAAAGGGATTGTATCCACATCACAATAACAATACTATACTCTCTCCCTTCCTCAACACAGGTTCTACAAAGATATGATTCACAAGCATACATCTCATGCCATAACAAGTTTAGGAGGACCATAATGCTATGTCATTGTTTGCCATAGACATATATGGACCCAACTGACAATTCTTGATCTAATTATCCTTGATCACTAAATTTTGAGGTTTCAAAAGATACCAAACTTCAATTAAATCACTTTATGATGGTAGGTGTTGCCTCGCCCCTTTCTTTCTTAGGCATGAAAGGGTAAGTGTTGGAGCATCCAAGCAAATCTAAGGAGAATTAGAACATTGCTCGCTAACAAATATTTGGTCAACATGCAAGGAAATTACTTGTTGGTGTAGATCTGATCATTAGGGAGATCGTCAAGGAGAAATATTGATAGTGCAAATGACAAATGGTTGTAGAGATCCAATGTTGAATAAAAAGGTTCAATGTTTGTTCGAGGCAAATCGGTGATGAGGGCATGAGCATATCAACACAATAATCTATTTCATATTTCAAATTGGGTATGAGTGAAATACATAAAAAATTTGTTTATCTATAACATTTTTACAATGGTAGATCTACAAAAAAAACGTGAAGAGTCAATATATCTACATTAAAATTGACATGAAACTGTAGATCTATAACAAAAATTATGAGAATAGATTGCTAGTAAGCCAAAAGAAACTTGACTATACTTTAAGCAAGAAATAAATGAACATAATTATACAGCCTTGTTCAATGTGCCTGTGGTGTAGCATGTTTACATGTACAGTCGACTCTTGTGTAATATTTTGATGAAGAATTAGAAATAACCATCCCTTTTTCACTTAATTAGTTTGTTTTTGAAGCCTCCTCATCATTTACAACTTTTATTGTTTAATAACTTTATCAACTAATTTTCCATGGAGCATGGAGCACTACCCTGAGGCAACTACTAGAACTTTAAGACCACAAGGAGCCATGATACCAATTTAATAATACTAAACAAACAAACATGGAGCAAGAACTCCATAGAAAAGCCTCGAGCCATTCTCAACTTGTATTCAATCCAATGATACAAATTCATGGTATGTTAATGAAAACACCTTAAAAGCTAGATTCACTCTCTCACCAACACCTCATCAAGGAATAAGGTTATAAGGAGGTAAAATAGGACCTAATACACACTTAGGATAAAACAATATCTTATAATGTGAAACACATAAAGGTGGTGTGGGACTTCATGATTGTAGATCGAGTCACATGCTAACATCTAACCACGTGTCATGTACAAGGAAAAATAAATGGCCAACCCTTGGAATGATAAATAGTGTAATATTGCAAGAAAATCTATTTGGAATGCTTATAACGAGTCCTTAAAATATGATAAGGTGAATATGTACAAATCCCTAATTAAAAATGAAAACTAAAAGGTAATATATAAATAGAAAGCAAGAGAAGCTTTTGGACCTCTCTAATATAGATCTTAAGAAATTTTAGAGGCAAATTATAACTTGTAAAAATAAATAAAATAATTTGATTCCCTTAAGGGACAATAATCTCTACCGTAAAAAGCTTTTTGAATCCTCTGATGTCGTGAACAACATTCAAACCCTTTCAAGAGAGAAATGTGTTTTTTCTTTAGAGGACATAAAGTTTGGGGTTAAGTGGTTTGCAAAGGGAAAGCTAAGGACATCAAAGGATACAAAGCAAAAATCTTAAAAATTTGAGGGCCTTTCCTCATCCCTTACATACACAAGCTCTCCAATTTAGGAGTTAAGCATGGTTTCCCTAAACCTTGGACTCAAAGCCTCATTGTTTTTATTTTTAAAAGTGGGGATAAAACAATCCCTTTACCTATAATACAATTATGATTATTACCCTTTTAGTCAAGTTACATGGAATTATTTTAGAAAAGAAGATCTACATATGGCTTAAAAGCCACGAAAAAATAGTTAAAGGCCATGTTAGATTTATGAGCTATCATTCAACTATGAACCTCCTTGTTACAATTAGAATCATCGCGGAGGAGTGCCACGATAATAAAATCAATATCTTGTGTTGCTTTCAATGACACTGGAAAAAACATTTAACACAATACCCATAAATAAACTTTGGAACAGATTAGAAGAGCTAAACGTTATTTTTGAGTTGAAGTTGTTGTGATAAGGTTGCATGAGAACATTATTGCCAAGTTTAGGAACAAATTAATTGTAATATAGGATTTAAGCAATGTTGTCTGTTGTTCCCTATCCTTTTTGGCATATACATTGGTAAGTTAGAGGGTTGTTTAGAAGAATCACGCTGTGTTGAGACGACTCTAGTTGGTATAATCATCATCTTTTTTATTTACGTTGATGGTATTATTCTTATGGCATGGACTCCCCATGATCTCAAGAAGCAACTAAATATTCTCAAGGATTTTTGCTCTAGTACAGGAATGCATGTTAACACTAATATGACAAAGGTTATGATAATCAAATTCAAATATTTCACTTATACTAATTTCATGTATGACAACAACAACTTGGAGGAAGTGACTTCATATAAATATGTCACAATCGATCTTCATCACGAGCTTAATTGAAACTATATCATTAAGCAAAGGATAGATGGAGGGTGGATGCTTATTATGGACTTGAAAATAGTTGTAAAAAAGTGGACCTTTGGCTCTGGGATAAGAAGAAACTCCTATTTGAGGCTCTTATCACTCCTATTATATTATATGACTGTGAAGTGTGGAGCTACAACATCTCTAAAGAATAATGGTGAAAGATAGAGCAAATCCAAAATCGTTTTTATAACTTATAATCTCAAAATTAAAGGGAATATACCCTATCTTATCATCCTCATAGAAGCGGTTATTCCCCCATTGAGAACATGACTATAACTTGGTACCTACTGTACAATAACAAGATAAACAACATGGAAGACAAGAGGATTTCAAAGTTTGCTTCAAAGTCCAACCAAAACCACTTGCGGCTTAAGCAGTGTTGGCATAAAGATGCCAAGTCTTAGCTAAATCATTGGGAATCAAGGAAGACGTCACTCTATATAATAACAATAATTATATTCAAAAAATTATTACATCTAAAATTAAGTAGAAATTTTGGTGCAATAAATAATTAAATGATAAAAGAACTAAGATACTATAAGGAGCCGATCAACCATAATCTAAAAGATCAAAAGTATTTGCCTATTTTAACTTAGCGTAAAGAGGAAAATCGACATAACTAAAATTAGAACCAACTCTCATGAGCTCCATAGCGAAACATGTCATTGGACAATTCCTAAAATATTGTGGGTTGAAAGAATTTGCCATCTTTGTGAAACTATGGAAATGAAAAACAATCTCTCTTAAACTGTCCTGCTTAAAATATTTGTTATAGTATTGACCTTCTTAGCTTTTCAACTCATCAAAACTATAGAGATTTATCACTGCTTCTCTTAAAGTTTTTCAAGAAAAAATAAAATTCTAAAGTAAATGAAGTAGTTTCTTACCCATTTTAAGGTCAATAGACCAGACCTAGGCTCGAGGGCTTACCCGAAGGGGCCTCACCTTATTGTTAGTTTTGGAAGCCTAACCCCAAAGGTGAGAATTGAACCTCCTACCTCAATATCAAGAGTCTTTGGATTTAGACTCCAACTAAATAAGCAACATACTCAACTACCTCTCTAGGCTTAAAAAACCCTACGTCTATTGAAACACAATTGAAAAAAACAAAATAAATAAAAAACATAAATTAATTAGTTGCTTACAAAATTAATATTAAAACATAAATTTATTGGTAATAGAAAGTTAAAACTAGCACACCCGCGTAGTTTGTGGCTTGATCACGTTGATAGGGATCAAATGGTTGAGAGATAATGATCAAAACATTTTGGATTCTTTTTATNTATATATATATATATATATATATATATATATATATCGCGTTCTTCTAGTTATCTGTCATGAACTGTTGTTATCCATTCATCAGCTATGAGTTATCCATGCATCAATACCAGTTTATTGATTCATCTGTTACTCGTTATTTTTTATATTATTTTTTTATAATTGTTTATTTTAAACTTTGAAGGACTGCCATAGAATCAATCTGGACAGTACACTTGTTTCATCCTCATCCATAAATGAAAAAGCATAGGCCATAGTCCCCCAAATCTCAAATAAAAACTTAAAAACATCTATCAACATAATCAATATTGTTTAATTAAATGCTACTTAACAAGCCCAGATGCGGGTGATAATCCCGACGACACCTGTCCGGCTAACTCCGGCGACACTTGGCCTGTTCTCCGGCCACCGACTCAGGCAACCTACTCTGATCTGTCTTGCCTGGATGCGAGTGATAATCCCAACGTCTCCTGTCCGACTAACTTCGGCGACACTCGGCCTGTTCTTCGTCCACCGACTCTGGCACGTGTGAGGATGAACACTTACCACCCGGCTCATGATCGCCATCAACCTTCACAGGATTCTCTGAGCTCGGGAGAAATTTCCCCGGTCACTTTGGAGCATGCAATCTGGGTTGGCAAAGGTACGTCGTCTTAGGCTCATTCATGGCTCATCTGCAAGGTTTAATGGTGACAGGTACATGGATTGATAGGTGGTTAATTCAGCTTCAACTCGTGTTTTATGTTATGGAGGATAGAAAAATTTGGCTCGCAGTCGGGTGGGAAGTTTACAAACTCGCTGCTACTGCTGTGCGTTCCAGAGCCTGCGACGGAGATTTCGCTCCTCTGCATATTGGTTTCAGGCTCAATTCTACGGCCATGTCTCGCTAGTGATGTACCCCTAGGCTTGCTAATTCGGGAAGGGCCAAAACCCAGAGGGGCTGTAGTGCACCCGTTCCGGCGAACTATGAACTGCATATTTCTGCGCGGGTTCGGGTTTTGGTGGAAGCTTGGGAGAATAAGGTGATCAACCGTAAGCTTTCGATAGGGAGGAAGGCGGTCGAATTAATCACTACTGGATGCTGAAGAATATGTTTTGCAATTTAACAGAGGACATGCTTAGTAATTAGGCGGAAGCCGAGATTGCGGTGCACTCCATGAAGACTAAAATTGTTGAGATAGATGCTCAACTTACGGCCATGGACAAATCCTTTTCTTGGAAAGGAACGGCAAGCATTTCAAATTTGAACGTCCACAACTCGGGGGGAGGTGCTCAGGGTGGCAGTGCTAGTGGTAGCGAAACGGGTGGTCGTGCCATAACCAGTCTAGGTGGCAGCGGTAGTGCAACAGGCTGCTCTACCAAAACGCCATGTGCCAAGCCGTTCCCGGTACCATCTATAGTGGAACCTCTTTTCAAACGCCTGAAGGACTCACCGACCCCGCAAACGGAGCATCTTCCACCTTCTCGGACTCTGGCACCAACTGCTGCCACAAATTCGCCTACTGTGTCGTAGGAGGAACAATGGGCTTGCCCCATCACTGAAGAATTACCCTCGGCTTAATGTTCGTTTTTTAACAGGTTTTTTATTTGGTTCTGTCGCTAGCAGGCTTTATGGTTATAGTTTACGTTTTTAGTTTTACTATATGTCTTTTTTTACAGCTTGGCTCTGCTTGTATACAGAAGTATAGTATGTCTTTTACGGTTCTTTGTAACCCAGTCTCTTTGTTTATCAGTCATGAATAGAACTATCAGTCATGAACATTACCAGCGTGAATCTGGTTAGAAGATTGTCTCATTTTTTGAGAAGCTCTGGAGGAGGTTTTGCTTCTTTCAACCTCAGACAATCATGAGTTTTGGATGTAATTTTTGGCCCGGTAATACAATATATGTGCAGTTTACAAAAACAAAAAAAATGCTACTTAACAAAGTTAAAATTAATATTGTGAAACGAGTTGGCCTTGAACGTGTGCGGGGTGCTTGAATTAGGATTTAAAACCGAGAAACAGAAGCAGTACAGAGAAAGCCATAGATGCAAACGACACACCTAGCTGCCTAGGTCGTTCAGCGAGCAAGGGAAGGCAGAGGCGACAACAATATCATCGGGGGACGAAAATGGCGTGGAGAGCACAGCTATCTCGATATCTCAAGGAGCTCCGCATTCATCTTTGTCAAACCTCACCATCCAGTGCTTCTACCAGGTAACATTTTTCGTCATTTCTTACACCATTAATTACAGTTCATGGAATCCCATATATACGAGTTCCGAAAGCCCTAAATGTCCATGACGGCGGTCCAGAAGCATTATTCCCGAGCGTTACCCTCAAATCGGCAGCGTTATGAATCTTTTGGATACTCCGCGTTCTCAGCCCATTAAGGGTTAACCATCCAGAGAGGGTCAAGCATACATTCAACTAAGTCCCCACAGCAGGGTTTGTTCTGTCAATGTTGCCCAGGACATGAAATTGGTACCAATTGCTGCACTGGAATTGTGTGCACCTACCCTAGATTGAAACCCTTGTGGATGGGGCAACGATCCAATATCCTCACCATTAAACCTTATAGTCATTGGCTAATCTCTATTGTTCATTATCCATCTATTCTCCTTTCTAGAACAGAAAAGACGATTCATTTTTTAGTTATATATCAGACACTTTGTAAGAGAGTTCCAGGTACATTCTTCATAGCTAGTCGATTACAAAGTCGGGATTGTGACTATTGCCCCTTTCCACATGTAATTCTATACATATACCTAAAAACAGGCATACTTGAGAGAATAGAAAAAGCTTTACAGAATTCAAAATAAACCAAAATAATCACCAACACAGAACTTATCTCACTGGTGGTTCCTTCGAGCTGATCGACAAGACAAAATCGGGCTGCTTGCCATTTCCGTGGGCTACTGGGTTCTGCATCTCTTCTTCAATAAGGACCTATGACAGTCTTTGCGGCACTTCGTTCATTATCATCTCCAGGCAAAACACCATGCTTTTCTTGAAGGTAGCATCCTCTATGTTCTCGTTTTCCACCCTCGGGCCTGCAACAAATGAACAGAGTTGTTCCAGCAAAGAGATGACTTGTTTCTCAAACTCTGATCTCCAATAAGTTTAAAGTTCATCCCTATCTTGTACCTTCTCCGTGACATTTTTAAAGAGGAGACAGAACTCCTTCCAGGAACATCATTCAAAACCAAAATCTGCATGCCTCCATCGTAAACCGGCATATTTTCTAAGCCTGGGATATTGGAACCGAGCCCTACTTGGAAATCCTTACATATCCCTAGAGGCCTACCTGGAGGGTTCAATCCAACCATATTCACACCTAAACCATCAGTGCAAAAATTGATGTACCTTCATTTGGGTCTGTTGAATGGTCAACATGGTCTAATTCCATCATAGTCTTCTCCAAGAACCCTGAAATCCCTAAACCTCCGTTCTCAGCAAAAGTTCAACCAAATTGTCATCATGATTCATACTTGCTTGGTGTGTTGCTACAATTGATTCAGAGCCGTGAGATTCTTGGATGCCGTGAAGTAGTCTTCACATTAATCCTTCCCATCTAGCTTACAGTTGCAGTCCATTCAAAACCAAGTCTAGACACTTTTCAAGGAAGGATCAGCTGGGAAGAAAGATGCCAATTCAGGATACATAAATTAAATTGGAATTTTCTATTCTTGGAATTATCGTGATTATCCCAAAAACGAGAACCGGGCTTGGAACTTTTTATTATATGAATTCATGAATTGGAACATTTGAAACGCTAAGTCTTCCTTATTTGATTAGAAGTATATAACTAGATGGGAACATTCTGCTCTCATCTTAGTGAGATTTTGATTTTGGTCTAGATAAGATAAGGTAATTTTATTAATGCCCAACAGATGACCAAAGATAGGTTAATGGGACTCGAAAGTACAATCATTGATAGCAATCTTTAGGGATTCCCTAGGCTACCCTAAGAGTAATGCAAGATAAACAATACAAGAAATACATGAACTAAGTTTCGAGAGTTATTTGATTAATGAAATCCAAAGTAAGTTCCTGTTTTCAAAATTAGGTCTCTAGTTTCTCTGTAGTTGCAAATGTTGAATTATATAGCTTGGTGTTGATTTTTCTAAGTAGCATCGAGAGCCTTTCTCTTAGGAGAATGGAGACACCTGGTCTGGGACCACGGTGTGGACTAAACCTAGAGTTGAGTGACCATTTTGTTGAATGATGATATCTGGTCCAGGACCACGATATGAACCTAGACTAGCACTGGGGGGACTCAACCTTGAGTTGAGTGACCATTCTTTTGAATGGTGACATCTGATTTGAGATCAGGATGTGGACCCAGTCCAGCACTGGGGGAACTCAACCTTGAGTTGAGTGACCATTCTGTTGAATGGTGATATCTGGTCCGGGACCAGGATGTGGAACCAGTCTAGCACTGGTAGACTCGGCATAGATCTGAGTAGCCATTCTTTTGAATGGAGGCACCTGGTCAGTTACCAGGAATTCACCTAGTTCGAGACTAGGGACTTAGCCTAGGGTTGAGGGCCATTCTCTAGGAGAATGGAGGCGCTTGGTCTGTTACCAAGTATTTCACCTAGTGTCAAATTATGCAGCCTATGGTTGAGGCACCTGGTTTGTTACCAGGAAGGCACTATAAGCCCTAGACTGGGTCTAGGCATGTGTGATACTCTGACCCTTGATCAATGGGCTTTGCGATCTTCTCCAAGGCTTAGCTACCCTTGGTTAAGACACCTTAGTACCCGATCTTGGTGTCACACAGTGTGAGATAAAAGCATTAGTAATTCTCTCTGTTTATGATGATTTACTTTGAGTGGTGATGAAAGACCACCTTGACTACTTGTATTGACAACAGGGGCACTTGAAGAAGGCTAAAGCAAAAGTCAAAAAATACATAAGGACTTTTGGACCACAGGTAAAAGTAAAAAATACATAAAGACTATTGGACCACAGGTAAAAGTCAAAAATACATAAAGACTTTTGGACCACATGAAGGTTAAAGGCAAAAGTCAAAATTAGAAAAGATTAAAATAATAATATTTTGATCTTTTTAATTTTGGTCCACTCATAGGTGACTCAAGGATATAAAAGAAGCTCAAGCCATTTCATTAACACACACAATTGGCTCCCACAGGTACAACTGCTCCATAGAAGAAGATTTTGCTGGTTCAGGAAGAGAAGGAAGTTTGTGTATGCCCTAGCATGGATGAGTCTAGCTAGGGCATCCACATTTGTTTTTGGATCAAAACCCTAAGCTAGGGTTTCTTCAACAAAGAACAACAACAGTTCTCTTTCTCCTTTTCTGTGCAAGGGTTATACCCAAAACCCTCCTCACCCACATAGATTGATCACGGGTAGCTCTAGTCCAGCTCGGGCAGGTCCTTTTCTTCACGGGAAACCCCACTCTACCTCACGGGCTGCCCTTCTTCTCTCTCAGGCAGACCCTTCACAGCCTCGGGCCACCTTCAACGAACCCGTGAAGGGTTCGGGTCTTGTGCAGACCCTCGAGCTGCTAGCAGCCTGCCCGTAAGGGCATTCAGGTCTGTAGCAGACCCTCGGGCTGCTACAACAGACCCTTGGGCTGCCAACAGACAGCCCCTAAAGGCTGCTGTGTATACAGCAGGCCCTTCGAGCAACTTCCAGGCCTTCCTGCAACTAGCAGAGACCACGGGAGGCAAACAACAGTACGGGCGGGGTTTCGGGCAGTCTAGCAGAGATCCAGGTAGTTGTATCAGATCTGGGCAGTCTAGCAGAGATCCAGGCAGTTGTATCAGATCTGGGCAGTTTAGCAGCAAATTCGAGCAGGCATACAGAAGTTTAGGCTGCTTGCAAAATTTTGGGCAGGAGAGAGAATTAGGGCATCAAGCCCTAATTTGACAAAAGCCTTAATTTGGCACTTCTGTGGAAAATTATCTTTTGTGATTTTTTTTTATGTGGAACAAATCCATTAGGGTTTGAAAAATTCTTGAAGAACTCAGTCATCTCATATACGAGATGAATTACTAATGCTTTTGGGGTTTTTGTCCTTTAAAGGTTTCCCCAGTGAAAAATCTTGTGTTCTATGTGTTGATGTGATTGATGTTGTTTACTGCACTAATCATTTGTTTAAGTTAGTCTGCAAATTTTTAAACTATTTAGGCTAATGTTAAAATTCAACATTTGGAAGCTATTTTTTGATGTAACTAAAATTATGTACATAAAAAGATTTTTGATGACATGTGTTAAACTCATGACAAGTGTCAATACCTTATGCCAATTGTCAAACTCAAACCATGTGTCAAAAGTGTCAAGGGCTGCTTAGGGTGGTCCCTAGGAGGGCAGCTTGGGGCGGTCCTAGGGGGCAGCTTAGAGAAGCCAAGCCCAAGTATAAAAGGAGGTTGCCCCTTACAATTTGAACACACAATTTTGGAGAAGCTCTCGCTGAGATAAGGCCGAGTTATACCCTGTATCCTTCTGTTGTTAGCACTGCTATAAGGTTGCTACAGTAATAAGAGAAGAGGCTGCTATAGTTGTGTAGACAAGGCTGCTACAGTTAGACAGTCAATTTTGAGATCATTATCAGGCTGACTGTAAGTATGTTATCAGCTGCCAATGATGCTTGGAAGTGCTGAAACATAGGTATTGTTTAAACACTCTAATTTGAAGAAGTCTTGTACTGGTATTGTACTTTGCTGAAAAACATCAAGAGAAGTTTTGGCTGGGTTTTCTACCCCAAGAGGGTTTCCTAGGATAATTTGTTGTTTTCTCTGTGATTGTTTTCCCTTCAGTGATCCTTATTAAGGTAGAGATGTATGCTTGTGTTTGATATATGTTGAAAATTTTAAAATTTCCTACATACATCTAGTTTTCAACATGGTATCAGAGCTTCCCTGAAAGAAGCCATTTCTGCAGAGAATTATTAGATTTGTGAAGGAGGGTTTAGTAATTCAATTTTGAAGGAAGTCAAGATGTTGTCAAGCACTAAGGTGGATGAGAAGCTTGAGGGACCTGATAATTACAGAGCATGGAAGTACAAAACATCTCTTGTGCTAGAAGAAAATGACTTATAAGATTATGTTCAAGAAGAGGTTGTAGAACCTGAGGATGAAGAAGCTAAAGTCAGGTACAAGAAGAATTTGGTAAGAGCAAAAAGATTAATTGCAGATTTTGTAAAAGATCATCTTATTCCACAGATATCATCCATGAAGACTCCCAAAAAGATGTTCGATGCCCTATCTTGCTTATATGAAGGAATATAAACAAGAAGATGACTTTGAGGACTCAACTAAAAAAATGCAAAGATGCAGAAGTTTGAATCTACTCATGCCTTCTTTACAAGAATTTCTCAGATTAATGAACAAATTATAGCTATCGGTGACTTAGTTGAAGAAGCTGAGATAGTAATGACTACTGATGCAGGAGCATCGTGGCATGCCAGCAATGTGATGAGTTGGTCACATGCTGTTGCATATTTTTGTTATTTTGTTGAGTCATGGTTTGTTAGCGCCGATAGGAATGAGTGCGGATCATGACTCCCTACGTGGAGATCAAGCCGTAGATTGTTTATTTGAGACAGGGTCGTTTTTTTCATCATGCTTTGTAGTTGTTTGTTTTTCAGTTGCAGGACCACTCAGTGTAGGGGGTTACAGTTTAGCTTAAATAAACAGTTTAGGGGGTTCTGCTCTTCAGTATTAGAATTGGGAATTTGCAGAGGGAGGGACAGACCTACGCTTGGTTCCGCTTGTAAATATTTTGAGAAGATTGAAGAAGAGATCCGAACTGTGTGTCTGTGTGTTTGCTTAATAGAAGCATTAGCTGTGTGTTTACAGTGTTATTAGCCTCTATGCATTTACTGTTTGAATTGTGAATTCGTGAAGAGCAGACTTCGGCGGTTTTTCTGAACATTTGTGTAATTCTGTGAAATCATTGATTCAAGTGTTAAATTGTTGCGTGAATAGGTGAAATAGATTGTAGATGCATGTATAGAAGTGTTAGGCTAAGGAATCTTAAAGATTGCAGGCTGGATTGATCGATTCTTTGATCAATCGGCGCAGCACGCAGATTTTCTGCCTTAACCAGTTTTTGTTGCAGAGAATGAATGGTGGGGATTGAGTCCACAGATGAAGATCGGACGGTCCAGGAGAGATCGACAACAAAAGTTGTGAGGGCGATAACGGATCTACAAAGATCTGTGAGATCTGCATCAAAGAATAGATCGACGGTCGTGGAGAAGCCCGCAAATATTTGACGGCTGAGAAATTGCGGAAGAAAAGTTGCAGTGAGGCATCTTTGGGAAGTTGGTCGAGCATCCCACAAGGTTGTGGAAGGAGAGTTGCGGGGAGGCAACTTTGGGAAGTTGGTTGAGCATTCGGGATCCCGCATGCGGAAAATCTGTTGCGGAAACAGTGTTGCGGAAACTCTGTTGTGGAAACAGGGTTGCGGGGAGGAAGTTTTAGAGCCAAATTTGGTCGAGAGCTAAATTTGGTAATCTTGCTAAGTGTAGGATTAACTAGATCCTGTAAGTGTTGGTAGGGTTGGCTGTGGTTGATCCTGCCTGCACCATTTTTGGTATCAGAGCAAGGTTGTAATAGTCTTTATGTCTAAATATTATGGCTTGTTAATCATTGGGATTGGAATTTTGTTTTCTTGAGTGAAAAGCAAGATTGAGCTTACTCATGTACTGTTAACAAATTCAGAAAAAGATATTACTGATAGTAGGATTGTGTCCATAAGTGATTTGTTGTTCCAAGAGATGGATGTCAGAGTTGGAAGAGGTTGGGGCAGGCGAGGAAGACCTGTTACCAATGTAGACCTGAGAAAGGAGATAAGAACTCTGAGAGCAAGGCTGGAAGCCTTAGAGACTCGCAGCCATCATGAGCACACTGGAGACACAAGTGATGAAGGGGTACCTGAAGAGGAGGAGGAGACAACTGTTGAAACTCTTGAGGTAAAAATACTGAAATCAATCTTTGGTGCAAGTTCTAGCTCAAGAGCAGATGTGCCATTCTATAGTGGCAGCTTGAATCTAGAAGAACTGATTGACTGGATCCATGCTATGAACAAGCACTTCGATTTTGCTGAAGTGAAGGAGGACAACCAAGTCAAATTTGCTATCACAAGGTTAAGAGGGCATGCATCCTTGTGGTGGGATGGTGTGCAAGAGGAGAGAATCTTGAAGAACAAAGCAAGGATCAATAGTTGGAGCAAAATGACAACTAAGTTGAGAGGTAAATTTCTTCCTCAAGATTATAAGTTGGTTTTGTTTAGGCAACTGCAAAATCTTAAACATAAATCAATGACAGTTAGGGAGTTTACTGAGGAATTTTATAAGGTGAATATTAGATCAGGTCATATAGAGGATACACCTAAGAAAGTTGCCAGGTATGTAAACAGGCTAAGGTTTGATATACAAGATGAACTAAGTTTGTTGTCATTCAGATCTGTTGAAGAAGCATATCAAGTTGCTTTGAAGGTTTAGGAGAAGCTGATGAGGAAGCAAAGTCAGAAAGCAAAGGTAAGAGGCTCTAGAGGAAAGGAACAACAACAGAAGGGTGAAACTAGCAGTTCAAACCAGCAAGTACAGCTTGACAGAAACAATGAGAACAGAGGTGGAAGGAATGCTTCAAGAGGAAGAGGTAGAGGAAGAGGTGGACCAGTGAGGTGTTACACATGTGGATAGCTAGGTCACATGTCATGGGAATGTCCAGAAAATGTTGCCAGACAGAGAGGAGCACAGGTAGTGCAAGCTGAACTTGAAGCTCCAAAGGAATTAGAGGTGGCTGAGAATTACCCTGAACAAGGTGAAGCCTTGTTAATGAGGAAAGTAATTGATGAGTCAGTCCAAAAGAGGAGCCTGTTTAAGACAGTTTGTAAGGTTGATAGTGGTAGTACTGATAATTTTGTGTCTACAGAGATGGTGGACAAACTAAAGTTGAGGAAGACAGTACATCCAGAACCCTACAGGGTTGCATGGTTGCAGAAAGGTCATCAAGTTCTTGTAAGAGAACAATGCCAGGTAAAGTTTCAGATCGGAAGCTATCAGGATGAGGTAAGATGTGACATTATTGAGATGGATGCTTGTCATGTTTTATTAGGTAGACCTTGGCAGTTTGACAAGGAAGCAGTGCATGAGGGCAAGAGGAATGTCTTTTCCTTTGAAATGAATGGGAAGAAGCATATTCTTCATCCATTCAAGGGTAAGCCAGAAGAGGTTAATAATCAGTTGTTGATGATGACAGATAAGAAAATGGTGACTGATTGGGAAGCAGAAGCAAATGATAATGAGGTTGAATTGACTAACATGGTGTGCAGTGGTTGGCTGAAGGACAAAACAGATCATCAAGAAATGTCCAATGCAAGTATGGCATTGATGGAGGAAGCACAGTATGAAGTTATTAAAAATAATGGGAAGTTTATGGTTACTGGGATTACCAAGGATAGTGATGTGACAGTAACAAGTAGAAGGGAAGAAGGCCAAAGAATTCAAGTAGAGAATTCTTGGATATCAGGCATCATTATGCTAATAAGTTTTATGCTTGCTGTTGTAACAGGGGGGCTGAATTATATATATGCAGATGAAGGTGAACTTGTTGACAATTTGTTTACAGGTCAGAGGAGAGGATTTTGATTATTTAATGAAGTCTGAACATATGCTGGAACCAAAGGACCTGTTACCAACACAGTGTTGGAGAACATGGCTGAAGGGACTGTTCAAAATGAGAATACTGTCTAGGTTTATATCTTGGGTCTCTGCTGCAAATCCTACAGAAAAGCAGCAGGAAGGGAGCTCATGGGCAGGAGCCATGAAGAGTTTCAAGCTGGGGAGTCTGATGCAGGAGCATCGTGGCATGTCAGCAATGTGATGAGTTGGTCACATGCTATGGCATATTTTTGTTATTTTGCTGAGTCATAGTTTTTTAGTGTCGATAGGAATGAGTGCGGATCATGACTCCCTACGTGGAGATCAAGCCGTCGATTGTTTGTTTGAGACAGGGACGTTTTTTTCATCATGCTTTGTAGTTGTTTGTTTTTCAGTTGCAGGACCACTCAGTGTAGGGGGTTACAGTTTAGCTTAAATAGGCAGTTTTAGAGAAGTAGAGGGGGTTTTGCTCTTCAGTATTAGAATTGGGAATTTGCAGAGGGAGGGACAGACTTGCGTTTGGTTCCGCTTGTAAATATTTTGAGAAGACTGAAGGAGAGATCCAAATTGTGTGTCTGTATGTTTGCTTAATAGAAGGATTAGCTGTGTGTTTACATTGTTATTAGCCTCTATGCATTTACTGTTTGAATTGTGAATTCGTGAAGAGTCGACTTCGACGGTTTTTTTGAACATCTGTGTAATTCTGTGAAATCGCTGATTCAACTGTTAAATTGCTGCTTGAATAGGTGAAATAGATCGTAGATGCATGTATAGAAGTGTTAGGCTTAGGAATCTTAAAGATTGCAGGTTGGATTGATTGATTCTCAGATCAATCGATGCAGCACGCAGATTTTCTGCCTTAATCAGTTTTTGTTGCAGAGAATGAACGGTGGGGATTGAGTCCGCAGACGAAGATCAGACGGTCCAGGAGAGATCCGCAATGGAAGTTGCGAGGGCGATAATAGATCTACCAAAGATCTGTGAGATCCACATCAAAGAATAGATCGACGGTCGTGGAGAAGGCCGCAAAGATTTGACGGCTGAGAAATTGCGGAAGGAAAGCTGCGGGGAGGCAACTTTGGGAAGTTGGTCGAGCATCCCGCATCCCGCAAGGTTGCGAAAGGAGAGTTGCGGGGAGGCAACTTTGGGAATTTGGTTGAGCATTTCACATCCCGCATCCTGCAACCCACATGCGGAACGTTTGTTGTGGAAACAACGCTGCAGAAACTTTGTTGCGGAAACAGAGTTGCGGGGAGGAAGTTTTAGAGCCAAATTTGGCCGAGGGCTAAATTTGGTAATCCTGCTAAGTGTAAGATTGACCAGATCCTGTAAGTGCTGGTATAGTTGGCTGTGGTTGATCCTGCCTGCACCGACTACTCTCAATGGATTTCCAAAGTCATGGGACACGTTCGTAAGAGGTATCTGTTCAATAAGAAAGTTAATAAAGTTCAGTAGGTTGTGGGAAGAGTGTGCCCAAGAAGAAGCAAGATTGGGAGCAAGAGAAGAAAAATTAAGTTATGATGAGGACCAAGCTCTTGCAACTCAATTCAGAAAGGAAAGAATAAGAAGGAAAATCATCCTCCAAAGAAGAAGTTTCAAAAGTTTGGTAAAGGTTGGAAAGGCTATTCTAAGCTCAAATGTTATTGTTGTAAAAATGGGGACTTCTTCCTAGAGATTGTCCTCTCGTAAAAGAGGTCAAAGAAAGGACGAAAAACAAAATACATTATGCTCATATTGCTGAAGATGATGAACCTGCCTTTAAGAAAAAAAGAAGAAGATTCAAGTGAAAAATATGTGTTGGTAGTAGCTCTTACAAATTTAGTGAATTATGGTGATGAAACTTGGCTGGTGGATAGTGGTGCCTTCAGGCACATGACTGGTTTTAAATATTCTCTTTCAAGTCTGACTACAAAATATTCTCCTCATCAGGTAAGATTGGGTGATAAATCTTCCTATCCTATTGAGGGTATTGTGAATGTTTGTTACAACTTAGATTCAGGAAAACCTTTGAAAATGGAAAATGTCTTATATTTACCTGGTCTGCAAAAGAACCTTTTATCTATTTCTGGGTTGGAAGAAAAAGTATTTTGAGTAGCTTTTGTTGATGGTCAAGTTATTATGTGGCCAAGAGGTTAGAATATTGATGATATTGTTATGAATGGTATTCATGAAGATGGATTGTATAAGTTAAAAGGAAAGGTAGATCAAGCCTTAGCCCATAGTACTTGTATAAATCCATGTGAACTTTGGCATAGAAGGTTTGCTCATATTCACTATATAGCCTTATTAATTGTCAATAAGATGGTGAAAGGCCTTCCAGAAATTCAAGTATTCCATGATGGAGTATGCAAAGGTTGTGCACAAGGAAAGAACGTGAAGAAGCCTTTTCCAAGCAGTGACAGTAAAGAAAAATAAGTTCTAGACCTAATTCATTCAGATGTATGTGGACCTATGTCAGCTACTTCAATCAATGGGTATGTTTACTATGTTTTGTTCATTGATGACCTTTCTTGCAAAACTTGGATTTATTTCTTAAAAAATAAAGATGAAGTATTTAGCAAGTTTAAAGAATTTAATGCTCTGGTTGAAAAGCTTTCTGAGAGAAAAATAAAGATTTTAAGATCTGATAATGGAGGAGAATTCACATTTGGTGAATTTAAAGCATTCCGTAGAGAAGCTGGGATTAAGAGGGAGCTTTCCACTCCTTACAATCCTCAGCAAATTGTTGTTGCAGAAAGAAAGAAGCTATCAATTATGGAAGCAGTTAAAGCCATGATTCATGATCAAGACTTATCAATGTACCTTTGGGCATAAGCAACAAGGGCTGCTGTATATGTTCATAATAGAAGTCCTCATAAAGTACTTCAAAATAAAACTCTAGAAGAAGTATTTTCAGGTGAAGTTCTAGATGTCAATCATCTAAGGATATTTGGTTGTCTTGTATATATGCATATTCCCAATGAGAAAAGGACAAAGTTGGATCCTTCAGGTAAGAAGGTTATTTTTGTTGGATACAATGAAATATCAAAGGCATATAGAGTATATGTCCCTGGATACGAAAAGATTGAGATCTGTAGAGATGTTATCTTTGATGAAGATACAACATTCTACAAATCAAAATAAAATCATCTCAATGAGATACATGATGAGGAACCTGAAGCTCCAAGAATATCAGGAACAGAAAAAGAAGAACATATAATGATATACCTGAGGATCATGATATGATGGAGTCTCAAAAACCTGCTGATTCACCCTCAGAAGTGATTACATATCAGAGAAAACCAGGTTGGGCTCGTGAACTCATTCAAGATCTAGAAAAGTATGGTGCCCCGAATAAGATTTTTAGAGAAAGCAAAAGACCTTGATTTTATTCCAACATGCATAACCTTCCAGCTATGAAGAAGGTGTGGTAGGATGTTGTGATTGAAGGATATCTATCAATCATGAAAAATGATGTTTGGGACATAGTTTCGAGACTGAAAGAAGAATTTGTGTTAACATCTAAATGGTTATACAAAATCAAGCATGCCGTAGATGGCAGTATTGAGAAATACAAAGCAAGGTTTGTGGTTCATGGGTTCTCATAGAAAGAGGGAGTAGATTATGAAGAAACCTTGCTCCTATAGCAAGATACACTTCCATTAGAGCTACTTTAGCTATAACTGCAAAGATGGGATGGAAACTACATCAAATGGATGTAAAAACTGCTTTTCTAAATGGTGTGACAGAAGAGGAAGTGTATGTGGAACAACCACAAGGATTTGAGACACATGATAGACAAACTCATGTATGCAATTTAAAGAAAGCCTTGTATGGCTTGAAGCAAGTACCCAGGACATGGTATGGAAGAATTGATAGTTTTCTGATGAGCTTGGGCTTTATTAAAAGCAAAGTAGACTCCAATCTTTACTATAAGATTGAAGATGATGACCAGGTGATTTTAGTATTATATGTGGATGACCTGTTTCTAACAGGAAATGAAAAGCTCATCACTAATTGTAAGAAGAAGTTTGCTTCAGAATTCAAAGTGAAAGATTTAGTTCAAATGCACTATTTCCTTGGTGTGGAAGTATGGCAAAATCCGAATGAGATTTGTCTTAGTCAAGGAAAATATGCTGTTCTAACAAGATTTGGAATGATGGATTGTAAATCTATAACAACACTTGTGACAACAAATCCTAAGTTGTTATGTGATTCTTCATCAGAGATAGTGGATGGTACCTTGTATAGACAGATAATTGGATTGTTGATGTATTTGACGAATACAAGGCAAGACATATGTTTTGTTGTGAACACCTTAAGTCACTATATGGTTGAACCAAGACATAGTCATATGATTGCAACAAAACATGTGATGAGATACTTGAAAGGTACCATTGAGTATGGTATCAAGTATGATGCAGGTAGTGAGTTTAAACTGCAAGGATACTTTGATTCAGACTGGGTTGGTAATGTCACAGATCGTAAGAGTACATCAGGCTACTGTTTCAGTCTTGGATCTGGTATGATCTCATGGTTTAGCAGGAAGCAAACCAGTGTTGCGCTTAGTATGGTTAAGGCAGAATATATGGCAACATTTTTAGCATGTACTGAAGCTGTATGGATACGAAAGTTGCTTTCAAGATTATATGGTCTTGAGTTAGATGCTACTTGTGTCTATTGTGACAATCAAATTTGCATAAAGTTGTCAGTAAACCTGATGTTTTATGACAAATCAAAGCATATTGGAATCAAGTATCAATTTATCCACAATATAGTAGAAAAGGGAGCAATGAAGCTTCTTTATGTGGCTACAAATGAGTGGGTTGCCGATGTGCTAACCAAACCTCTTTCAAAGGTGAAGTTTGAGTACTTCAGAGACAAGCTTGGACTGGTTCCTCGTAAGAGGGAGTAAGGAGCTGCATATAGGATTCTAGTGACAATAGCGGGGCAAATAATTTATAGGTTGGATGTGGGCTATTCTATTATTATCTAGTTTGAAAAAGGACTGGCTCTAAGACTACTCATCCAATATGAAAAAGGATTGACACTGAGTAAAACAGTTCTTGGTGAACTGTATAACTTCCTCTAGCGTATGAATAGTAGGATAGTTCTTGGTGAATTGAGCGAATACAAATCCTATAATGATAGCAGCGTGCCCACCGGAGATACTACTGATCCCAGATTACTAGCTATGGATACAAAACTTCTCTTGATGACTCAACAAGTCAATAGCCAAGTAAAGACATGTGTATGTAACCTAAGTCACCGCAATCGACGAATTTTCGCCTAGAAATTCGAAATTCGCCGTTTTTTCTGTGGTTGGCGATTTGGATCGTTGGAAATCGGCGATTTTAATGTGGTTTTGGCGGCCCAAGGGTTTATCCTACCAAACGTTGTAGAGGTCGGGGAGATCGATAGAGATTGAAGCCATCGTCCTGGAGATCGCCGTGAAGTGGGGAGGCAGCAGTCGATAGTGGTGAATCTGCCTGCTCTTTTCACACCGAACCTGCTCTTGATAGCATAGTTTTAAAAATCGTTCCAACCGGAATCGGAACCGGTCGGTTCACTGGTTCGGAACCAAACTGGGTCAAACCGGTTGGTTAACCGGATCGGGGACCGGTTAGATACCGAACCGACCGGTTTGGTACCAAACCGGTCCGGTTCGGTATCTAACCGGTCCAACCGGCCGGTTTTGAACCTGACCGGTCCGGTCCGATTCCGACAGTTCACAAATTTCTAGGGATGATTACGTAGTTGAAGAAGCTATATATAATGCCAGCTCATTGAACCAGTTCTATGGAAGAATCTCAAGCATAAATCAGAGTTTGGGTATGTAACTTGTAAGGTGTAAATGTCTATGTTTCTGGGTTTTATGCAGTGTTCACTTTTTTATCTCATGAATATGGAGCAGTTAATGTTAAATGCCTGGTGGCATTCAAGATGTATCATNAAAGTGAACACTGCATAAAATTTAAGTATTTGATGTATTTTTTAGCAAACCGATTCATTAAATTCAAATCGGCCGATTTATGACCGATTCATTACCGATTCCGAGTCCGATTCCGATTTTTAAAACTATGCTTGATAGTGGTGAATCCGCCTGCACTTTTCTACATCGAACCTACTCTCGTCGTTTGCGGGCTGTAGGCTCTCGCCGTTTGCGGGCTGGAGGCTCTTGCCATCCAGTGAAATGTTTTAAAAAAATGTTTTTAAAATATATATTTAATATTTTAATGTTTTATGGTTTTTAACATGTTTTAATGTTTTATGTTTTTTTAATGTTTAATGTTTTAATGTTTTATGTTTTTTAAATATATATTTTAATCTTTAATATTTTTTAAATATATATTTTAACGTTTAATGTTTTTTAAATATATGTTTAATGTGTGTAAAAATTAATGTTAATACACTTTAGGACATGAATTTTATTAAAAATATCATTATTTTTTATTTTATTTTTAAAATTTATATATATTTTAAAATTATATATATATTTTAAAATTTTATAAGCTCTCGAATTTAATGCCGAATTTTATCACCAAAATTTTTATCTCGATTATTTGACGAACTTCAAGGTGGTCGAATTCGAACACAAATTCGAACCAGGTGACTTAGTATGTAACAGGTGGATCTGAAAATATCTTCCTTGCTAAGAGGTTGTGTTGAATTATATAGCTTTGGAAGTTATTTTTTTGATATAATTAAAATTATGTACACAAACAGGTTTTTGATGACGTGTTAAACTCATGACAAGTGTCAATACCTTATGCCAAGTGTCAAACTCAAACCATGTGTCAAAAGTGTCAAGGGCAGCTTAGAGGGCTGCTTAGGGCGTTCCCTAGGATGGCAGCTTAGGGCAGTCCAAGAGGGCTGCTTAGGGCGGTCCTAGGGGGTAGCTTAGGGCAACCAAGCCCAAGTATAAAAGGAGGCTGCCCCTCACCATTTTAACACACAATTTTGGAAAAGTTTCTTGCTGAGATAAGGTTGAGTTATACCTTGTATCCTTTTGCTGTTACCACTGTTATAAGATTGCGACAGTAATAAGAGAAGAGGCTGCTATAGTTGTGAAGACAAGGCTGCTACAGTAGTGAAGACAATGCTGCAGTGAAGATAAGGCTACTATAGTTGTGAAGACAAGGCTGCTACAATTGTGAAGACAAGGATGCTACAATTGACAGTCAATTTTGAGATCATTATCAGGCTGACTATAAGTATGTTATCAGCTGCTAATGATGCTTGTAAGTGCTGAAACACAGGTATTGTTTCAACACTCTAAATTGAAGAAGTCTTGTACTGGCAATGTACTTTGTTGAAAAAGATCAAGAGAAGTTTTGGCCGGGTTTTCTACCCCAAGAGGGTTTCCCAGGATAACTTGTTCTTCTCTCTGTGATTGTTTTACCTTCAGAGATCCTTATTAAGGTAGTGATGTATGCTCATGTCTGATATATGCTGAAAATTTTAAAATTTCCTACATACATCTAGTTTTCAACAGCAAATTGTTGACATAATTTTCTTAACTTAGATGGTATATTTTTTTGACTTGGGAGAATTCTATTTTGTTAATCAAAGCGATTTTTTAAGAAAATGTTCCTCTATGCTTCCATTGTGTCCATTCTTTACTTCCACATTTGCTACAAGTGGTATTAGGGCCTTTTTTTCTAGAAAATGTTCCGCTATGCTTCTACTGTGTCCATTCTCCACTCTTTTGTGTTTAGGTTTGTTCATTTTCCACCTACTTGCAACTTCTCATATTACTTGTAATATCTATTGTTTGCATATATATTCTCTATTTATGCAGAGAGTCTTCTATTCATGTTATAGCGACTTCCACTATGTCCTATCCATTGTTTACTCTTTCGTGTTTAATGATGGTCATTTCCACATACTTGCATCTTCTTTAGTGTATACTGTTTTTCCATCATTAGTTTTGGGTGGGTTCTTCTATTTTAGTGTTACAATTTTGCCCCTCCCATTATTCATTCCTTATGTTCCCCCATTCTTTGTTTGTCCATCTCTCGTTGCTAACTCCTTGTGATAGTTTGCTTGCTCGTTACCTCTTCCTCGCTCATCATTTCTTCCTTGTGCTCCTCTCTCTTGGTTATTTTGCTCCACACCTTCTCTACTTTCAATTGGCTTCCCTTTCCATCTAACATCCATTCCTTATCAGCATTACATTCACATTCTTCGTCTATAGATGCCAATCCCTCATCCTTCGACTTTCTCACTTGCCCAATTCTTTTCACCATGATTCTTTGTAGTTGATGTTCAATCATTAATTTAAATTCCAATTAAACCATCATTTACATCCTCTTACATTCAGATCTTGTAAGCATTGCATTCTCTATATTATATATCTAATGTGTCATTCTTTGTATTGTTGATGTGCACTAAGGCTAAAACAGGTCAAGGTAATCAAGCTTACAGAAAAGGGATTATCCAAAGCATCTTAGCTAGAAGGTTAGATTAAGGTTAAAATAAATATATGATAAAGGAAGTCAATATATCAGTACCAGGAGGCTCTACGGGCTTGAACCCAAAACTTATTAAGATTAAATTTTTTCTAATTTTTTAATTGATCCCAAATTATGTTCTAAAAATAAGGAAATTACATTCTTACCAAATAAATTGAAGTGAACAAGGCAAAAATGCAGATCAACTTGACTTTTTACAAGAGATATCCGATGTTTTGCTGAAGATATTTATGATATGTGTCAACACTCCTTATTAGTTCAAGGGCATAATATGAATTTCTTATTATATGAAAAAGTATAAAGGAAATTTCATGTACACAATACAACTGAGTCACTAACTACTAAAGAAACCATCTCTTTTTGTGACTATTTTCTATGTTAATTTCAAACAGCTCTTTATGCCCAGGCAGAAGATTTTATGGACTGGAAGTGTTAGTTCAATAGCAAAAAACTGGAGGAATTCCAAAACAATCATGAGAAAATTAAGTCCACGGAAATAAATAACACGGGATAGGTATGGAGTTTTGCCCCATCCTGATTGACATCCACTACATCTTATACTATTATCAAAAGAAATATTGTTGCGCCGAGAGGCGCTTTCTACAGCTCAAATGGGTGAGATGTGTCCCATCTGTAACGGTGAGTGGAACATGTCGGTTCAATAAAAATAATATTAATAAAAGGTAAAAAAAACTTATAACATGTCGGCTTATAATTAAAAAACTAAAAACTAAAAAATATTATACTCATAATAAATATACAACCATATTAGGGCAATACTCGCAATCTTACAAACTAAGTAGTAAAATATTAGTAGTAAGATTCAATTGACTTGAATAGTAAAAAGAAAAATTATAAAACCAAGAACATATAAAATTTAATTTTAAATTAGTTAAATTGTAAAACACATTTATGGAATTATATATCAAATTTCAATTTAAGACATAATGTTAGGAATAAAATATGTGATAGAGAATAAATTACAAAATAATAGTGATTACAATAGCAACACTAGATTTACCTTACAAAACCCCTTAGGGAAAAACCGACCTTCAATAATAGATTTATTATTGGTCGGCCAAGGATGCCAAGAGCATCTCTCCTGCTCACTTTGGCACATTACAATGAAATATTACAACCATATTTATAAGGTTCTTTAAATGCAAATACAACTTGCAAGAGAACTTGAACTTGATCCCTCTCCGCGCTTGGTAGAGCCATAGTTAAGATGGATCTATACTGGTTAGGTAACTTGTACAAATGATTGTATGCTCATTTGCTCAAATATAGAATGAGCACTACTTGGAATTTAAAAAGGACTCGACCAGATCCTAATTACTATAGGCTTCTATTAATATATGATATATAAATCGCACATGGCTATTGAAGAGATGCATTATTATTACAATTCCAAGAAGCAACAGATGAGATAAAGAGCTCATGCAACAAAGGTTTTCTTAACTGGATCGTCCCATTCCTTTAAAATATCACATATATTTATACTAGAGTATTGTGACAAAATTGGAGTGAGAAGACAAAATTAGATCTAACTTCCATTGAATCTAGCTCAAGTAATCTAAGCAAAAATAAATCTTCACACATGAAAACACATTAACCTAATGCTGAAGACGATTTCTAAAAATAAACAAGTATTTTTATGCTTATAATCTGCAGAACTTTATTCTAACTAATTGTGGTTCAAACAAACCATGTATTAGCTTATTTCATTAAGATTGCCTGCATTATGTTGTGCTTGCCATGTTTGTTATTCTTTATTGTTTAATTTTGATGATGATGATTTGCATTTGATATTTAGATGCTATTAAATTAATGATCTGAATGAGCTTTTATATGTTGTTGAATTGCAGAGACTTTATTCTCTCTAATTATACGGACTTGAAGACCCTAAATCCAAGCTTTCCAATTTTGATTCGAGAGTGCAGTGGAATTGAGCCAAGAATATGGGCCAGATATCGTAAGACTCCTACATGATTGGTTTATGTGACATGGTTTATTTTCAATTACTGATATAAATTGAGTTTTGAAGTGTAAATTTAAAACTTATGCAATCCATGTATTTTTATTAGAGTCCTTTTTTCTTGTTAGAAAAGTTGTTTGGGACACTACTTACTTTCTAACACGCTGGGTAAACTGTTTTTGGGAATACGCAATGTACAATCAATTTAAAGAGGAATAGTCATATGCCCAAAGGCCTTAGAATTGAGTTTTTTGTTTGGAGGATAGCAATCCTCCTGTTAGAATCTTCTGTTGGGCTGTGCTGCAGTGATTGAGGTGTCACTACGATAATAACCTTTGTTAAATTCCACTTGGGATAGAGCCTTGATCATGCATATGGGTTGGCTAAATTTGACAACCCCATGTTAAGGTGGGTTTATTGTAATATATCAGAGTTAGAGTTCATAGATCCCAACAAATAGAAACATTAAAAAACGTTTACCCTTGGCAAAGGTAACATTTCTTTTAGGATTGATTGAATTAGCACAGTTTAAAAGAATGTGTTTTTTAAAATGTTTTTTATTTATTTTGTAACTAGGGGAATCAACAACTGGGGCCGGGCTCATACTTGCATGACACAGAGTCAATTTCAGTTTGCTACTGCTATACCTTTAGGTATACCGACGCTGGCCCGCACGTGGCACACAGGGCTTGGTCAAGATTTGAATTTTGAACCCACAATGTCACAAGGATTGCCTTGACAATGCACCCTATCGCTAACTGGTCTACACCCTGGGGGAAGTGTTCTCTAAATGTTGAATAAGAAAACACGTCGAATCAAATGGTTCTGCTAGATGGTCATATGTTTAGAAAAAAAGTGACTACTAATTTCACTCAACTGATAAAAAACAATTGCTGGGGTTTTTGAGTATGTTATGAATTGCAACAATACGGGAGAGTTCATGAAGCATCTGACCTAAGTGTCACACTACAACATTAGATTGGAATAAAAAAAAATGTATATATATTCTAAAAAATACAATCAACAAGTTACAAAGTGATTTACGTTGGTTGGAAGCCATGCCCCTAGGCTAGATAAGATAAGATAATTTTATTAATGTCCAACTAATGACCACAAAAGTAGGTCAATGGGACTGCTGAGGACAAAGATGTTGTTACAAAGCAGGAGTACCAAATGACCTCCTATAAAAAGCAGAAGACATGAAAGGAAAGTAAAGTAGAACAGAGCATGAAATCTATGCTAGGTCATGGAAAACATGAGGAACTCTTGACCTCAGGCATGGGAGACCGCACGGGGGTGGAGATGTACAAGAGTAAAGGATCTAGTGGCAAGAAGATTTAATAGTAATGTAATAGGTATATTAATGGATAAACCCATTTCTCCTAACATCCGAGGCTGATTGAAGGAAACTCAAGAGTCAAGATAGTATGTTATTCAGAGGAAGAGATGGTGAAAGACATGGGCCGCTCACTGTGCTGTTGTCGGGAGGAGGTAGCTTGTCGCTGAGGCATGGGGGATCTCGTATGTCTTAAGGTGAGGAATGGTCTGGTCTTGTCATGCCACTGAGATCCTGAGGGATGGAGGGTCTAGTGGGTCCCCACTAATTTGGAGGTTACAACTATTCTCTATCAAACTGTGTCTTAGTGCCCCTTCCTGAAAGTAGCATTGTGAAGTAGGAAGTAATCTGCTAGGTCGAATTTGGTCGAGTAGAATGCTGAAGAATATGGGCTTGGAGTCTGATTATGATTGTATCCTACATGTATAAAGCTAAGCATCTCTAGTTGGGATATCTGAAGATGCTAATGCGGGTTTGAGCATCCCTGAAAAGGAAGTAGAACCTCCCTATGATCTCGTTGTAGATGCGGCAGCAGAAAATGAAATGTCCCTCCGTCTTGATCTCTTGAAGATCCCATAACGAGCAGATCTTGTCAAAATCCATAACTTCACCTTGCTCTTAGTATAGTTGACATGCCTTAGGTGAGTGCTAATAGGGTGTCTTGGCTTAATTATGATGAGACAACCATGGAATTTAAAACATAAAGAAATATTGGGATTGTCGAACATTCAATATAATCAATCATGTCTCAAGATTGGAATCACAGTCATTAAGACAAGAGGTAAAAAAAGCTTCCCTTCTCCCTTCGACAAACCAACAAAGGAAACTTGTTTGGATATTACTTCCTCATTATCAACTCAACAAGCTCCTCTCCATAGAACAAAAACGAATCATGATCATTGGCATCTTTCAAGCTTTTTGTTCTTTCAGCCTTTGACCAATTTAGCAACACTAGTTGGTTTTATCCACCTTTCTCATCGTTGGCAAATTTGGTACAACTCAACATCCTTTCACCACCCAAAATCTGACCATCATCTCCATCACTTGCTCTAAGATTTTGGCATTGGCCCTGCACATTTGTTACATAAATAAAAAATGGTAATAATAACATGCCCCCCAAAATAGTAGAATTGAAAAAGGTAGACAAGCAATCTCATCTAGACTTGCTCTCTTTTACAATTTTGGCATGCCTTGATAGTTTCGGTCAACGTTTTTAAAATTGGTCTGATTGGAACCGAAACCGGTTGGGTTGATTGACCAGACAATTTGAAACCCCGAATCGATGGAAAACTCATCCCAAGGATCGGTTCGGTACCAAACTGACTAGCTTGATGCTTGAACTGGTCGGTTTGGTTCCGAATTGGTCCAAACTAGTCGAGCCTGTCTAAAATTGACTGGGTTGATCTCTTTGCCTCTTCGACGTTAGACATGGGTTGCCATAAAATTTTCGAGTTGTCTAAAGAGGGGACTGTTTGACCTTTGTTTGAGGCTAGTTTTTACCAATTTTTTGTTATGAATCTTCACTGAATTTTCAAAACCTTCAAAAACACTGCTAAATCTTACAGAGTGTGGGTGTTGGGGGGTTTTCCTGTCACCTGATTTCATTTCTGAGCTTAAAATCGTTCAACAAACAACATAAATTACAGATTTTGTTGATTAAATTTCCCAGATTTCGGCATAAAATCAGTTTGAAAAGTCAAAAAGTCCCCTTTTTAGACAACTCCTAAAATTTTGTGACCCACACGACGTTAAGAATGGAAAAATCATCAATTTATCTCATAATTGTGTGGCTGTGGGTGTAGTTGTTAGCTTGGGCCCTGAAGTTTAAGTGTACCTTGGTGTCATGTGTCACCTTTACAAATAAAAACGATGATCTATGAAAACATGTGGCGAATTGCATCAGGACGATCACTAGTTTGAAACTTTGAACTGTGACAACCCATGAATAGTTGATGGACTGATGTCATGGAGATTTATGGTGACTATGTTGTTGGCTTTAAGTTTTTAACAGTGTATTGTATGATTGTTGTGGTACCAGTACCAACGCACCTTCAGATGTTTGTCTAGGGAGAGGGGTCGCATTTTTCTTTAATGCCTTGATGGGGGTATTATCAACACTTTTTGAGAGGTGGTTATGGCTGGACCCTTTGATACTTCCTTTAGGAGTAGTATGGCTTAGTGGCATTGTTGACTGCCCATTGTTGGGGTTTTTAACCCTGGGGTTGGTGTTCAGGGCTCCTAGGGGCAGGCCACTAGGTCACATGACTCCCTACTTGATTTCTACACTGATGACAACATATCACTCTAAAGCACTTGCCTCCACTTTTAGTCACCTCCAGGCATCCCTCCTGGCCTCTTTCCAACACAACTCCCTCTCCCCTTGGGGCCTTCTCAGTGATGCCGTCATTCTCCAAGCTGTCGTGCTTGTTTGAGGGTGGACGTTGATGGTTTATTAACATTATTGGGGTTAGATAGGGCATGGCGTCCCCCCTGTGCTCACTCCATCTTTTAGGGAAGTCATGTTCAGTTTTAGTCATTTTCATCAGTTTTGATAACTTAGGGGGAAAATGCCCCAAGTTACCCATGTTTTATATTGTTTTATTTTATCTTATGTTATATTTTTACATTGACATTTTATTGGCATGTCAGCCTGGTTATTTTGTAAAAGTGAGTTGAGAAGACTATAGATAAGCCTTCTCACTTCATTTGTAACTCATAACACATGGGATAAATTAAATTATGTTGCTCTTTTACCCTAGATAACTCTCTACAAGTGATGCACAACTCTTGAAGTAGTCTCTTCTTGCTCTTGTGGATGAAATTGGATGCTTGCCTTTGGTTTTGCTCATGCTTGGTGGATGCTAGGAATTGTTGGAAGAACACAAGCTTAAGTAAGTTTAGTCTTTAGCCTTGCTTGGTGAAAGGTAGGTGAATTCTTGCTTCTTGAATGATTGAATGGTGGCTAAAGAAATGCATTTTTTATGAATAGAGCCTTTTTCTCTGCTTTCTATCCTCTTTGCATGGTCGAAAACGCTCCCTTGAGGAGGTTTTCCCTACTTTAGCCTTGGATCTCCAGTTTTGCCCTAGATTAGGCTCCTAAAATGAACCCTAGAGGTTGTCATAGGAAGACCTAGTTTAGTAGACAAGGAGAAATTACTCAAAGACGAAGGCTGGTGACCTTCCTCTAGGGCTAGGGTTAAGAGTCTCATCAATAAAAACCCGAGCTATCAATCTTTTACCAAAATTTCTTGCATATGCATGTGTAAATTTTGCATTTCATGGTAGAATTAGGTCTGCAATTTTATGTCTGTAACCCTAAAAAATAAAAAAAAACTAAAATATTATTTCAAATTTTGACTTCCCTAAAATTTCGGCCCTCTACCCTACAAATTCGGGCTGCCTATTTATCCCTAAAAAACGCTAGGGAAAAATTTATGGAAGCCCTAAAACCATAAAAACAATAAAATCCTAAAAACCTAAAAATAAACCATAAGTCTACCCCTATTCCTTCCTTAACAGCCCTATTTCTCCTCCTTTACACCCACGGCCCGCTCCTTTTCCACTTTACAGCCTTAGGGTTTCTTCTTTTCCTCCTCGACCACCCTTCTTTGTCCTCTCCTAAGCCAGCCCTACCCTCGACATATTATCCTAGGATCTCGACCTTGCCTTTGCAGCCCTTTCCTTGCCTTTCATCCCTAGTTGTCCCCTTTTCCAACCCTCTTTTGCCTCCATTTTAGGACTATTGCTGTAGCAGACCTGTCATACCTCTCTGCTGTCATAAAACCTGCTACAAAAGGACATTAAACAGACCAAAGAAAAGGGTCAGTTAAGAGTTAGTAAAAGACATATTTGATTATTGTTTAAGATTGATACAAAGGACTGAATTTGACATTGTTTGCATGCTATACAAAATATAAAGCAGACCTGATATTTGAGGTTAAAGTGTCCTAATCTGAGTTGATTTGGTCGATACCGTAAGATGCTAAAGCACTTATTAAATATCCTAATTGTTAGATGATCATCGGTTAAATACTTTGCATAGGTACTGTGCACAACCATAGCATTGAATTGGATACTAATCTGGAAGTGTTACTGTTGGTGTGCTACAGAATTTGAAAATTAAACTTGATCTATAAATGCTCATTGGTCATTGATTGGTATATATTGCATGATATTAACCACTGTTTGGATACCACTGTCTACTGCTAGAGAGCACTGCCACAAGTTACTTATCACTGTCAAACTTACTGTGGGATTTACTTTAATTATTGTAGCAGCCCATTTCTTTCATTTTCCTAAATGAAGTAATCACATCGCGTATGATAAATGTTGGATGGGTAATGTTTTGTTGTTGATATTGACACGGTTACTTTGCTTTGATAACATTTGCACCATTTATGTCTCATAGTATGTTTTCTTCATTCTTCGTTCGACTCCATAAAAGGCACTAGTTGCTAATACATTTACCTAGAAGATATAGTGTGGTTGCTTTAAGTGTCTTGCATAATAGCTAAAAGGGCTTTCCCCTTGGAGGTCATGACACTCCGAAGTAGTTGGAAGTGTGGCTGAGGTGACATTCGGTCACACTCTCCCTACATTTGTCTATTGGACACTAGCCCTGCTAGTTTGTCCGGTAACATATGACGATTGATAATACTTGCAAAATGAATTGAGACATATTCCCATGAATGATAATTAGATTGCCACGAATGATAATTAGGCCATGATTGGATTTTTCACCACTATCTCAATCGTTGCTCTTTTTATTTTTATTTTTATTTTTTTTCATTAGAATTGTATTTTTTTAAAATTTTTGACTAGTTTGAGCCATTAAAATCAAACTGCTCTGGTTCATTACCAGTTTTGGCGTCGGTTCGAGTTGACCCTCAACCGGGTCGACTTCCGATTCTGAGTTTTAAAACATTGGTTCCACAAGAACCTTGATGCAGGCATTGCATTGATCAATGAACAAATGTGATCAACTTGATGGAATCTTGCTGTATCTTAACCCTCTAGGAGTGCAAACACAACTTGGGGTTAATTGCACCGAGTAGCGAGGTGCTTACAACCCATTATGGGGGAGATGTGTAATGTTACATGTAACGAACTAACGTTATGTACCAAAAATAAACATTATAATAATAATAATTATTATTATTTTGTTTATGTCGGCTCATAAGATAAAAAAGAAAACCGAATAAAAAATAATTAAAAAATCTATATCCGCTCATAAAATAAAAATGTAAAACTAAATAAGATGTCATTAATAAAATAACACCTCAAGAAATTGGATGCCTCTCGATGCTTGATAGATCCGCGTTCAGGATGGATATATGCTGGTAGGTCCCCTAAAGGGAAAACATTGGGAAGTCTCTTATCTCAAGAGGGATGGCCAAGATCCTGTATGATGGTTGATGGTCTCCACAAAGAAACTTAGAAGAAGATTTATTTCTTTTATTCTTTCTTTCTTTCTTCATGGGTCCCACTATACTTTAAGAGGCCCCCAATTTGTCCCAAAACTCTAAATTTTCATTTTGCAAGTGAGGAGAAGTAAAGGTAGCATTGAGGACTTTGTAAAGAATAACAACAATTTTTGTTCTTGCAGGAGAACCTTTCAACAATAGTATAGTTTTAGGTTGGACTAGTGGAGGAGGCTAGTTCGGAGTGAGTACGAATTTGATTTCAAGATTATTTTCAAGTTTGGATTCCAAGCTACAATTGTGAAGATGTTTACTATTGAAGAGGGAAGTATACTTTAAAAACAAATTTCTTCCAATTCTAGAATTCATTGTTTCTTGCAACATGTTGGAGGCAAGAGATTTGATTTTGAGGTGGTGAAGCTCAAGGAACACGTAACTCTTATGCTTATTAGACACCAACGTTCTTACCATGGCTTGGGGTTCAACACCACCTGCTTACTTATTTTCCATGGTCATGGTTCACTTTGTCGATGTTTCTCCATAATAGTTCCAACATCGGGAAAACTTTCTACAGACATTCTCCCAGAGGGGTCATGTGTGTTGACCAATGGCTAGAGGAGGATGGCCATGGCGTAGCCCTGATTAGTCATGTGCGTTGACTAAGAGCGCATGAGGCTCGAGATGCTTAGCCTTGATTACTCGTGTGTTGACTAAGAGTGTATGAGGCTAGAGGTCACATTGCATACTTTGAGGGAGTGCTTCGTGATAGAGTGATCTATTTTGATTAGAGTGAGTTGACTTGTTTATTTGTTAGGGATTTCATCCCCTTGTGAAATATACAAAGTCTAATCTAATGTTGAATTTGACATGGGCTCTAAGAAGTGTCCAAGACTTCTTAGAATATGGTCAAATCAAAATTAGAGCTCTATGTGGGAATAGACATGCATGTGAGGAGTTGAACACCAATAGGAACACCTTCTTTATGATGAAGAAATAACCAAAAAGTCAAGTCAACCATTGAAGAAGTCCCAGATAACATTGAAGAAATCCTAGTAGAAAATGAGAACAAGAAGACAAATCGACATGAAGATAAAATGAAAGATGAAGATCAAAAGAACAAGTCGACCCCATTGAGGAAAAGTCAAGTGAACAGAGGAATATAAATAAAGTGCTGTCACACTTCATTTGTTAAATCGTCACCACACATCTTGTCTCTCCTAGTGCGCAATTTCAGCCAAGCATAGCAAAAGTGAAAGGAGTAATTTTTGGGGTTCTTATTGTCTTTGGAAGATTAACTACTGTATTGGAGATTTCTCTCCAGCTACGTGGAAAAGCACCTACCTTAGATCAATTGGATCTAAGGATAAAGTTCATGGTGCAAGAGAAGTGCTCAACCTTGACTATCAAACAAGCAACAACATTTTTTTTTTGTTAAATATTTTATGATTTTCTTCTAACAAGTCAAACATAAATGCAACATACCTTTTGATAAGATGGGCCACTATACCCGTTTGAGGATGTGGTCCGGCGGCTCCCACGATCCGGTTCTTCGATCTTCTCCAACAAGGGTTGTCACCGGGAACATAATCAAGGGTTGCATGGAGTAAACTCAACATGCAACGTGGGATGTTGTGGCAAAAGGTGTAGGAATGTAAGGTTATGGAATGAAAAGTGTTGGAATGTTTGTGGGGAGACCTTCACAATGTATTTATAGGATGATCCAAGATTTCGCTGCCCATGGTATTGGTCCATGGTTTTTCATAGTGTATGGTATTTGTCCATGTTTTTTGACCCGTTCTCATTTTAGGGTTTTTGGTCCTTTTTGGGAGAAGAGGGGTTATGTTGCAATAAATGCCCATCTTCCCTGTATTTATGAGGGAAGGAATAATGATGTTTTGGACCAAAGAGGGAATAATGGTGGGATTATGACGTATAATTATGGTTTGGACCATAGAGAGCTATGTGGACAATTTTTGGTATTAACAGATTGCCCCCTGATGTGTGAGGGCAGGAGCTCATCGTATGGCCGACATACACATCATAATATCAAGGGAGAAAAGGTGACAACGGTGGAGAAACTGGAGAGAATCGTGGAGGAGTCAGAGGCTCCTCATTCGAACTGTAGTGGCTTTTGATTTGTATTACTTCTCAAAAATTGATGAGGTACATATAATCTTAGACATATATATGGACGAGGAGGGCATACCCATGCTCGTATCAATGTCTCGATATACAGATGGGGATCAAGGCTCAAACAATGGGAGCCGATCAATACATACAATTGGAAGTACATAATGGTGGCCTCAATGGGAGGTTGAATACAGAACTGAAGAACTGGTACATAGAAACAATGGCATTCTCTTGGAATACAATATCAGAACAACGGGTGCTCTGCTGAATCTGAAGGTGTACACAACTGTATGGACTCAATGATCGAGAGTCAGAATCTATGAGGTACAATAAACAACATCTGATACTGAGATACTCGAAAGATTGATACTAAGGGGGCTTTCAAACACTGGCGCCAACACAACTTGGATATCACAAGGGACATGAAACTATATGGGTCCCAAATGGACTCACCAATGTGCTAGAGTCGGGTTTCAACCGGGGTCTTCGACCAAATAATGAAGGAACCAATACCCTATACGAATCTCAATGGTGCGATAATGTAGCTGGAGTTGAGCACGTGAGACACAACCAACCCAAAAGGCACTAAGGACTCCTTTCAAGTGGTCCAAGGAACTCATCAATGAGGTGGATGAAACCAAGATATAGAGAACTTTGGGTCTATCCTATGGAATAGATGTGTTGACATTGACAGAGGGAGAGACCTGCAACTACCAAGGCAATGAGGTTTCGTTGATAGAAGCACGAGGGGGACAACCAGAGATATGGAATAATAATGGGATTGAGACACTGAATGGGGAACAGGGGTAGGGGTGTACGAGGGAATCAAATTTCCTTTGTTCAGAGTATAACGATAGGGATGACATGACAACAGATGATACTGACTCATGGGGAGGGAATCATAGTTGTGGAACGGGGGAGATGACTGCAATGGGAGATACTTGGGGAAGGCACTGGACAAGTGATATTCATGGGATCCAAGGGAGACTCATCGTAGAGTACTTTGAACAAAGGCGACCCAATGGGGGGAGTGTTGCCATAATGTGAGACCATATGCAATATATGTGGGCACCGAAAGGCACCATTTGGGCCTTCTTCATGGTTTAAGGAGCTCGAAGAAGGGATAGAAGTATGCTCAGTATGATAATGTCTCGTGGCTTTTTGTCGAGCCCAAGAGGATAAATGCTCGATGGTGTTTTCATGTTTAGAGAGTCTGAAAACATGAAGAAGAGTAGTAGCCTTGAAAGAGTATGCTGAGTACCTACAATAGTCCTAGTTATATCTATTATCATCACAACAACAATAAAAAACACCTAACAACGGTTATCTACAACAGTAAAGAGGCTTTGAATAGCCCTAACAACAATTTTGAGATAATTGTGTAGTTAAAGGTAATTTTTGTGGGCATATTTCAAGGTGACAGTCTGTTACAACAGCCTAGAAACAACCCTTTCAGAAACAATAGTGTCCTCATCCTGTTAGATATATGATTCAAGTGAAATATCAAATATGCTCAGTATGTCACTAAGCAAAATACATATAGGAGCCCTTTTTCTGGTAGATCTGGAGTATTTTTTGGTGGATCAGGACTCTATTGGCCATTTAGAGCTTTTTTGTTGATGTATTTTGATTTAGACATGGATTGCACTTGGTGCTATTTTGGTTCTACGCACTCTTATTTGCTATATACATGAGAAACTTTGCATATTTGTGTATAATGGTTTGAATTCACACGGATGCACATGAATATATATATGTTTTTTTTTGGTGGATTGGTTTTGTGATCTGTTTTTTTTCCAGTTTTGGTCCGGTTCTAGTTCTTGGGGTCGGTTGGTTTGATCACCGGTTCGGTTTTGATAACTTTGATAGAGGGTTAACTCGTTGAGTGGGAAAACCCTACCTTTTTTGTGGCATTCTACAATGCATTTACTTTGGCACCAAGACTCTCGATGGTGCTTTTTATTGGCGTTCGATCCATATCCCTAAGATCTTATGTGTTGCTAATGTGCTGAAGAAGATTTGCTCGAAATCCTATCAAATTAACATTCGCATATAGAACTCTGCCAAATTCAGACTGAGAAGCTATAGGCACAATTAATGAATATTTGATGATTTCAATTTTCCTTGGTATATATGATGGCTTTAGTGATTTTGACTTTTTTTGTAGCACTTGAAAGTTTCTTTTGCATTCCCAATTTGGGCATCAATGACCACAATAACATTGCTTGTGTTAACAGGGTCTTCGACATGAACAAATTTCTTTTGCTCTTGATCGATAATAATATATGCTTCAAGAATTTGCAAATCAATTGTGTTTGTAGATAGGGGTGTGTGGGGAAAGGGAGACCCCATATAAGAGGTGATTCACCTACCCAAGTCGTTTATTTGATTTTCTACACCCTTGTTTCCCCATTTGCAAACTGAATGAGATCCTTGGCAACTATGTCCATAGAGATTTTAGACGGGGCAGGACATTGGGATCGTTTTATTAGAATTACCTCAACTTGTTGGTTGAAAGTTGAAACATGAGAAAATCAACAAGATCATCCTTATCGTGAGACCTCTCATTGTGCATACACCTCCTTTGTGGTTTTTCTAGTACTGAAGAGATGGTTCGAATACATAAACCCATGCTTAGGCCTAGGTTTAGACGTCAGTGAACCCAAGTTGCTAGTCATCGGGGGAAAATCCAAAGTACAGGTTGATCATTGTTGGGATTAGCTTTTTAGAGGAATCCTCACTGGTTAACAATTTGGAGCTCGCCCCATAGCTTTGGCTGATAGAGCCCTTTGGGGTTGTCTTCCCTCCTTTTAGCATTGTTGGATTATGTTTTTTTCTTAGATAAGGAAAATCAATAAGTTTTTTTATGACGATTATTGACAATCATGTTTATATCTTGTTTGCAACATCCATATTAAAGATTGTTGACATGACTAGTCGAGTTCATGTGACACCTAATTGGTTAGATTGGACTATTGAATTTATTGTTTACTTTTATGATAAATGTGCAATGCAAGTTTAAACAACATAAAATGAAGGTGAATCTAAAGAAAATACAACAATGAGGAGCATAGGGCTCAAATCTTGTAACTAATCAAAGTCTACAACAAACCTACCTCCACAACAAAAGAAACAATGACCAATGTTAAGTGCACAGCTATGTCAAACAAAATAAATCTATTAAAAATCATGATGAAGATTAGAAACCAAAATAATTAGTCTTAACCTTTGGGGATACTTAAGAAAACGTGATTAACTCTCCTCGCTGACAATTGTAAATCGAACAAAATGTGGAAAATTGGAAATATAAATTTTTTCCTCTAAACATACAAATGCACTATAGTATTCCTTCCCACATTAAAATCCTAAAAGTCCCAAATCTGCCACTCATGTCTATTGCACATTTTATTTGGAATACTGCTTGGAATCAACATCCAATAGTCATTGGGTTGAGAAAGGGTTAACTGATTTTTGTAAGAAAGGAGTTCAAACTTCAGAGCAAAGAGGTGATGGTGAAATCATAGACTTGATAACAAGATGCTGCAGGGTAAGTTAGTGCTAGACACATACTAGGTTGAAAATTGAAACATTGAATACAGTGTACATCAATATACTTAAGCTTTGAGGGGCTTTTGAATTCCAATGCAGAACATGTAATTTTTGTGACTATCTTTGTAGAGTAAGTCATCAATGCATGACCCATGTCCCATGAGAACTAATCAGAGTGACCACTTTCCCATGATTTGAATAGTCCACTAAGCACTTAATGCTTGTTGCATTATAGTATAGTATTCCTTCCCACATTAAAATCCTAAAGGTCCCAAATCCGCCACTCATGCCTATTGCACATTTTATTTGGAACACTGCTTTGAATCAACATCCAATAGTCATTGGGTTGAGAAAGGGTTAACTGATTTTTGTAAGAAAGGAGTTCAAACTTCAGAGCAATGGTGAAATCATAGACTTGATAACAACGATGCTACAGGGCAAGTTAGTGCTAGACACATACTAGGTTGAAAGTTGAAACATTGAATACATCAATATACTTGAGCTTTGAGGGGCTTTTGAATTCCAATGCAGACAATATAATTTTTGTGACTATCTTTGTAGAGTAAGTCATCAATGCATGACCCATGTCCCATGAGAACTAATCAGAGTTACCACTTTCCCATGATTTGAATACTCCACTTAATGCTTGTTGCATTGGGTGCTGTTCACAGGGGTGAAGCAGTGGGATTGAGACTAGCGAAATGAATAGTGTAGCATCAATCAACACCTCCAGGACTTGCACCTTATAACTAGGATTTCTCGAGAAGGTGACATGTACCAAGACTACTATGGCTCAAGTGTGCTTAACCATGTAGCTTTAGATTAGATTGGTTTTAGAGCTTGGTAGTGCACTGGAGAAGCCATTAGAGGCTGCTTTTATACTTTTTAGGCTTGAAAGCAAATGTATATCATCAGAAATATTTTCATGAGATTCATCCCAGATAGATCAAGGCATGCTACCCTTATTTTTACCCAGTTGTGCACTGCAACTGGCCTAGATAAATCTTAACCATGGATCTATCAAGCACCGAGAGGGATCAAATCCTTCGAGTTGTAAAACTCAAGTTTTTTGCACCCTCAAAAAGGTCTGCATCTCGAGGGATTTGATCCCTCTTGCTGCTTTGATAGATCCGGTGTTAAGATGGATCTAGGATAGTTGTTTTAACTATCAACAGTAATCAGCTCAAATGATTGTGTATATCCCTATTTTCCAATGAGCTTTACCACGTGACAATAATATCTATGATGTCGTGTTTATTACCAACCATATATATGCTCATGAAAGTTCAGTGGAGAATTCCTTGGATATTGCCCATTTTGTTTTCTAAGTGATACCTCATTCCATCTAATTGATATGTTGTCCTACCCTTGGTTAGAGGAAGCTGTTATTCTAACTATAATTTGAAGTGTTTTATACTTG
The DNA here is from genome assembly GCA_001517045.1 of Pseudotsuga menziesii. NCBI lineage: Eukaryota > Viridiplantae > Streptophyta > Pinopsida > Pinales > Pinaceae > Pseudotsuga > Pseudotsuga menziesii. Next base: position 128,747 of record LPNX010254327.1, on the reverse strand, counting down.
GTCATCATCCTGTTATACCATCTGGTTTCGGGTGTTTCTAAGTTGAAAAGGGTGCTCTATGAAGGACGCACATAGCACAACTGTGCAATAATTGAAATTTGAATTTTTCCATGAGTATGATCCTATTGCAAGTAAGAGAACAGTCTATTTGTATGGATATTGATTGAAGTGACAATCTTTTGCAAGGTTTCTTGATCAGGTACCCAACCTTACATTAGACAGGCATCATTGATGCTTCTTGTTGAAGTTGGTTCCATTTTCTTAAATTTAATATTTTTTTTAATCTTGTTCTCATTCCTTCTGGTGGACTTGAAAGAGGGCTGGTAGTTTAGTATGTGTACGGTATTTTCTTCATGTAGGGGATGCTAATTCATGCACTGGATTTTGAAATATTGTCTATTTCAACTTTTGAATCGTTGGTAAATATTTGAATAATTTCTAAATTTCTTTTTGTGTGCAAAACAGAGTATGGAGTAGAAAAGAGTGTAGCATTGGACGGATTGACAGCAGACCAAATCACTGAAAAAGTCAAGGAACTAGTAAGAGCTGGTGCTGAGATTTCTACTAAAACTGGATCCTGAAGTTATCTATTTTGCATGCTCACTGCCGCTATTGATGTAGTGTTGGCTAATCCAGATATGTTTGGTTTCATACTTATCAAATAAGTGCATTTAACCAGGCACCACATCCACCGGTTTCAAACCTAAATTTTTAATCACATACAATTACAGCAGGAGCTTGAGTAGGCTTCATTGCTTGAAATGGTTGTCTGTTGTGTTTTATTAAACTAATGCTTATATTTCTGTTGCGTTTTATTAAATTAATGTGTACATTTTCAAACAAATCTCTAAATTTTTAAAGAATCATCAAACTATAAAGGTTTGTTGTTTGCATGATACTATGCTGTGAAATATACACAGCTTTTGATTATCATTTAACCACAATTGTTTTTCAAAAGCCGTGGATTTATCAATACAACAGGAGGATGTTACAATGAGATTTTAAGGCTGTGAAGAGAAACAGCACAACTAATTGTTCTGCTTTCCCACCAAATTTCTTTCTTGACCTTTATGACAGGAGTAAATGATTACACACTGCTGGTATAACGAAGTGCAGAAACTATGCATTTCAAAGTGTTATTGGTGTTACCTTTGAGCTTAGGGTGCTGGCACCTAGCTTTTTTTGGGCTGGTGATTCTTGTCTCAGCAAGATTGCTAAAGTTGATCCTCCTCTGAAGGGATCTCCTTGCCATTTGTGAGAATGGGAAGGAGACACTGCCTTTTTAGCTTCATGTTTCTTTACTGTAAATCACCCATACTTGCTATACAGGGTTGGGTTTTCATTACTGTTGGGGCACTTTTCTCCTCTCGGGTTCTTTTTCTGGAGGCCTCGAACTAGATGTTTGCCTTACAGAAAGGGTGCTTTATCAGCTTTGATTTCTTTGCTCAGGTGATCAATTTTTGGGGTTCCATGTTTGTTCGTTGGGACCCCCTTGTTCCTCGATACTTCAGATGTTCCTTTTGAGGGAATTTTTGGTTCTACTTAAGGAAGTTCTACCAAGTGGACTTCTGTCTTGACTTCAATATGCTGCTCAAAATAATCTCCCTATGAAGGGTGATGAATGCTCTGCAGCTTACCACATTTTGTTTTCCTAAGATTCTAAAGCCTTATTCTTGCTAGTCAAGAAGCTACCAGGCTAAGTTGCATTATACAGGAAAATGGGTACGAGTTCTGCAACAGGAATTTGCTGCAAACGTGATCCCTTAAAAATTTGTAAACAGTCACAATATTGAAACTTTATAAGTAGCACATTATATCGAAAATTTCAAAGTCAGCATTATGAATAAACGAGCAAGAACATTTAAATGACAAGCAATGTTCCACCATCACTTATATTGGGATCCTCATCATTAGTATCACTGGCTGCCTCCTCATCTAGCCTTTGCCTCTACCTTGATCCTCCGGGGACATTAGTCAAAAGCTTAACATGCCTCATCATTAGTAGAAAAAGCTTAACATGCCTAATCAATGATTTTGGTCAGGGTCATTTTTGCTAAGGCGACAAAGGAGTTCAACAATCAACACCACCACCAACGGGGTACATAAAGGGCTTGGTGCGCTTGATTAAATACCGATCCCATACCCTGATACATGATACAATCCAATGAAAATACTGCAATCCTGAAAACTGTTAACTGAATTTTGAATGGGGGATGTGAAATTTTACTGTCCATATGGAATCCAATGAGGTTGGAACCTCTCAAACATCCTGAAACAATCAAAGGAAATGTCAACATAAGATAAAAGAAATGGCAAGGAAAGATAAAGGAAATGCCAACTTTGACTTTAAAAATTTAACATTACCATTAATTGCTAGCTTTTTGGGTCACTAGTCAAAATGAAAGTCAAACCAATCAAAATTGGCAGCTTTAGAGAAGGAAACACATTGTACAGACACTGTCATGGCCTGGAAATGTGTTTCCCACACGTGGGACATGTTCCTATGCCTAGAAATGCATTTCCTGGCTGTACCGAACACATTTCCACACCGAAATGTGCCTGGTATGACATCCTGTACAGTGTTTCCTGCAACATAGCTACTAGGTATCCTGTCTCAAAGCACGATATACATTGGAATGCTATCTGCTCATAGTCAATCTTTTGCTTCAGAACTTGAGTTGGTCTTCTGACTATATTTCTTTCGGTAGAGACCTTGAGAGATGCCAATGTCCACATAAATTCAACAGAGGAGTTGTTCCTTTTAATGGTTTCTGATGCATTTGGAAGACTCCCAAAGTCTCACTGGCACTTGGTACATTGACAGTGGAGCCTCGAGCCACATGAGAGGTGCTCGGGAGATGTTTTCCGAGCCTTCACAGACAAGCATGGATGTGGAGGTAGTGTTGGGGGATGCCAAAGTTGTCAGAGTAGTTGGACGTGGGACCATTACCATATAGAGGGAGTCTGAGTCCCATGACATTGAAGGATGTCTTGTATGTCCTTGGGCTGAAAAAGAACTTGATATCAGTTTCCACGATCTAGGACAGGGGACTTGGGGTGTACTTCCTTGCTGGACATGTGCACGTTTTCCCTAAGGGATTGGGACCATCTGCTTCTTTTGCTAATGGAGTCAGATGTGGGAAGTTGTACAAGCTCTTATTTCAGCCCCAACATGCTTTGGCCCACAACAACAACAGTGACCTATGTGAGTTGTGGCATCAGAGGATGGCTCATTTGCATCATCTTGCTTTGAGGATGTTGAGGGACACGGTGACAGGTTTTCCAGAGATCAAAAGGAGAACAATCACGTGTGTAGAGGGTGTGGTTTGGGAAAGTACACCAAGACTGCTTTTCCAAGCAGTGACAACAGATCAATAGGATTACTTGACTTGATACTTTCAGACTTATGCAATCCGATGTCATCTGTTTCTTTGACAGGTTATGAGTACTATGTGACATTCATCGATGACTATTCCAGGAAGACCTGGATCTACTTCCTGAGGAACAAGAAATCTGAGGTCTTGTAGAGGTTCCAAGAGTTTAAAGCTCTTGTGGAGAACAATATTGGGAGGAGGATTCGAGCACTTAGATCAAATAATGGAGGGGGTATACCTCCACTGCTTTCAATGAGTTTCGTAGACACGAGGCCATTTGGAGACAATTGACAGTTCCATATACTCCTGAGCAGAATGGAGTTGTAGAAAGGAAGAACAGATCTATAGTGGGAGCAACGAGAGCCACGATTCATGATCAGAGTCTTCCTTTCTTCCTTTGGGTCGAGGCATGTACCACAATTGTATACATACAGAACAGGAGTCCCCATCGTGCATTGGGGAACAAAACTCTTGAGGAGATGTTTAGAAGCAAGATGCCTGAGGTTGGTCACTTTTGCATCTTTGGTTGCTTGACTTATTCTCATGTCCCTTCTAAGAAGAGGAGAAAGTTGGAGCCCTCCGCAGAGAATGGCATCTTTGTGGGCTATGATGAGACTTCGAAGGCCTTTTGCATTTATCTTCCCGCCCAGTGGAAGGTTGTTGTGAGGCGGGAAGTGAGGTTTGAGGAGGAGCGAGCCTTCAGGAAGTCCAGGGAGTCGGAGTAGGAGGAGCAACAGGCCTCCCCACCTTAGGTGAGTGCATCTCATAGTTCAATAGTTCAGAGTGTAGGGTCACAGGTTTCTGGGGTGATAGGGCTATAGGTTATAGGCACAGGTTCTACAGGTCTAGTGGTACCGTCAACAAGTTCTACGGGGGCAGATTCTGGTTCTCAGGTCACATGTTCACCAGTTGCAGCTATCGTATCACAGAGTTCACCAGTGACAACTTCACTAGTCACTGGTCCATAGGTTTCTGGGCCATTTACTTCAGGTAGTTCTTCAGAGGATGATAAAACAGTATGGTAGGAGTCTTCAGCGAAGAGGAAATCCCAAATGGCTTCGTAAGACCTTGAAGGAAGCACAGACATTTGGAGCACCCAAGAGACCAGTGAGAGACATCAAGATGCCAGACAGATTGGGTATGGAATTGATTGCTAGTCTTCGTGATTGAGAGCCTTCTATTTTTGAGGAGGCATCCCAACATCATGTTTTGAGAGATGCCATGATGGAAGAGTACCATTCCATCATGAAGAACGATGTTTGGGAGATTGTACTAAGACCAGAGGGGAAGCTTGTGGTGACTTCCAAACGACTTTACAAGGTAAATCACGCTGTAGATAACAGTGGGGAGAAGTTCAAGGCTCGTTTTGTGGTGCGTGGTTTTCACAGGTAGAGGGAGTTGATTGTGATGAGACCTTTGCGTCGGTTGCTTGATATTCCTTGATCTGGGTAGTGATTCCATAACTGAAGAGATGGGTTGGAAGATCCACCAGATGGATGTGAAGACTAGATTTCTCAATGGTCTTCTACAGGAGTAGGTGTATGTGGAGCAACGACAGGGTTTGAGGTCCATGGGAGAGATTCTCATGTGTGCAGGTTGAAAAAGGCCTTGTATGATTTGAAGCAAGTTCCTTGAGCTTGGTATTTCAGGATTGATTTTTACTTGTCGTCGATGGGATTTCAAAAGAGTGAGGCTGATCCTTACCTTTTTACTACACCGTGGTTGGTGGTGATCCGCTCATTCTTTTGTTGTATATTGATGATTTGTTTATCATAGGTGAGGAGCGCCTCATTACAACTTGCAAGAGAGATCTCGCTTCAAAGTACGAGATGACTGATATTGGCCCTTGGGTTGATGCATTACTATTTGGGGATGGAGGTTTTATAGGAGCTTGGTCATATTTTCCTGGGATAAGGAAAGTATGCAGTTGATGCTATAAGGAGATTTCAGATGGAGGACTGCAGGTCGATGGCCACATCGATGATCACCAACTGGAAGAAGCTTTATGCTTTTGAGGGAGAGTTGGTGGATCCCATATTATATTGTCAACTCATTGGTTCATTGATGTATTTGGTAAACGCCCGACTAGACTTGTGTTTTGCGGTGAACACTCTCAGTTAGTTCAGGGTAGAGCCTAGAATAGTGCATTGGGTAGCCGCGAAACATGTGTTGAGATACCTAGCAGGGACAATGGATTATGGTCTAGACTACAGGAGGTCAGATGGTGTTAGTTTGGTTGGATTCATGAATTCAGACTAGGTTGGCAACGTGGCAGACCAGAAGAGCACTTCTAGGTGTTGTTTCAGTTTGGGCCCGGCAACATTGTCGTGGTTCAGTTAGAAGCAACAGTTCGTTTCTTTGAGTTCTGTAGAGGCTGAGTACATGGCAACCAATTAGGCTAGTTGTGAGGCACTATGGCTTCGTAAGTTATTGGTGGACTTATTTGATCAGAACCTGAGGCCCACAGTGATATACTGTGACAATCAGAGTTGCATCCAACTCTCTGAGTGTTAGGGTTAACCTTGACTTGGGAATGAGTCAAAGGTGGTTTAGGTCTAGCACATGTTTTTGGGCCCATGTTTTTTTTTTTTTTTCCAAGAAAAAAAAGCATAATTTTATATCATCCGAGGAGAGACAAAATTACAGTTTGCATATATGCATAGCATATTCAAATACCTGTCGAGACTGTTCTTTTCCAATAAGACAGTTTTCAGGTAATGTTCCCAAAAAAGCAAACAAAATCATGAAAATAGGCCCTGCCCAGTCATAAGTTCTTGTCATATCATTCCGGTCCCAAGGACCCAGTAGAAAAAAAAAGTCTAAAATCTCATCTTCTTAGTGAAAGTAACTTCTGTAAACCATGAAAAATTCATAATTGCACTGAAATCTTCAACGAGATTCCTCTTGTTCAAAAAAGGGACGATGATAGTAAGCATGCTCCTCATCTCCTATACGTTCCTTAACCTCCCAACTGCCTGGAGCCAGCAAGAGCCCCTCCTTCGAAGCATGGTCCGCCTGGCAGTTATTCTCCCTGTATATATGTGAAAAAGTGATCAGTTCGAAAGTTTCCACCATCTCCCAGATAATTATTAAAATGTTTCTTAATAATAAATCACTGCAGGTTTGAATTTTTTTAACCCAGTTGATCACATTTAGAGAGTCACCGAAGATCTGAAGGGTTCTGCACCCCTTTTCTGCTGCAAAAATGAGGATAAGTTGAAGGCTTAAGAGTTCAGCGCGGTTATTACTACCAGCCCCCAGTCCCACAGACATTTCAAAGAAATGATTTTCATTCACATATAGAACAGCGCCTCCACCACATATGTTATTTTGAGCAGCACCGTCGAAATATCCCCAGGGAGTCGACCTGTCAATGGCTACATCCAAAACTTCCCTTTGTTTTTTGATCACCAGTCGCGTAGGAAGAGCAGTCGCCTGCCCACAGACCAATCCAGCTGTGATAGCCGGTGTGCAATCTTTGCCTTTGAAAATCATCTTATTACGTGCCAACCAGATTCCCTAAGTTACCAACAAAGGAAGAGCATTCAAGGAATCGGATGAGCCTACCCTACGCCAATTTTCCCATGCCTGTAATATAGAAACACCCTCCCATCTGTGCCTCCTGTTTAATTTCAAACACATACAGACTTCTTTCCACACCTCCACACAGTAGGGGCATGAGAGAAATAGGTGAGAAGTCGATTCTTCTTCATTTCTACAGAGTGCACACCATCCCGGCCCAATAAGCCCACGTCTAGTGAGATTTTCCCAGCTGGGCACTTTGTTCTCTAAGACACACCACCAAAAAAGTCGTGTTTTCGGAGGACCGTGCAGTTTCCAGATCTTCTGCCACCACCACGCATCACGTCTATCGCGATTCTGTGCACTCATCAGTTTGGGCCCGGCAACATTGTCGTGGTTCAGTTAGAAGCAACAGTTCGTTTCTTTGAGTTCTGTAGAGGCTGAGTACATGGCAACCAATTAGGCTAGTTGTGAGGCACTATGGCTTCGTAAGTTATTGGTGGACTTATTTGATCAGAACCTGAGGCCCACAGTGATATACTGTGACAATCATAGTTGCATCCAACTCTCTGAGTGTTAGGGTTAACCTTGACTTGGGAATGAGTCAAAGGTGGTTTAGGTCTAGCACATGTTTTTGGGCCCATGTTATTTGGTGACCAATGGTATTTTTCATTGTATTGGTGTGCAATGGTATTTGGTGGCCCATGGTATTGTCCCATGGTATTGGATGTAAGGAAGTCTGTATAAGGCTTGAGGAGGTTCCATTGTAAAGTGGCTTGGAGGTGAGTGGTGCCAAGCTCACTTGGCCCGACTTGGATGGTTTAGGTCAAGGGAGATAATAGATTTATTATAGTGGTTTTTCTTGGTTTTGGGTTTTCACATAAACATTGTGTGCCTATCCTCAATGGTTGCTTGTGCTTATGTTTGTTTCTTGCATATTGTTATATTTTATTGCTCGTGATTGCTAATAAGTGGTATTAGAGCCATGTTTTGTCATATATTTGTGCTTGTTGTGTCGTACGTAGTTTTTGAATTAATTGTGGGGTGTAATGTCCTCTTCTAAATAAGCATCGGAAACACTTGTTAACCTATTTAATTCCCATAGGTTCGAGCAGGTTTCAAGGAAAATGGAATTGACTGAGGACATTTAATATCGGGAACAGAAAGGAACATTTCTTCAGTATTATTAAGTCATCAGTATACTAAAGAAGGCCATCAGAGCAGATATCGGAAGCATGCGAAGCATGCAGACCTTATTTCATCTTGCATGCGTCAATGAGCAATTAGGTTTGCATGCATGCAAACCTAAAAGTTATATGCAAACCCTAAAAGCTATATAAGAAGTTAGGTTTGCATGCATGCAAACCTAAAAGTTATATGCAAACCCTAAAAGCTATATAAGAAGATAAGTCGAACCAAAAAGGACCTATCATCATTATTCACTTTTGGGAGATTGGTTTCGAGAGCAACAACAACAGTAGCCTCGGCATCAAGTTGGGGTTGGAGGCGTGAGCTAGCCCTCAACTAACAGGTGTTTTCGGCAGTGAAATCTGTTTGCCCTAATCACTTATTGGAGAGATCATTCAGATCTATCATCAACACATCAAGTTATCCATTCCTCATCAAAGATCTAGCATCCGAGTAGAGGTTATCAAAGAGGTCACGTTTTATTGCTGAGAAATAGCTGGAAACACTGGGAACAATTCGCCTTGCTTCATAAAGATCTCATTCCTTCCGCATGTCTCTTCCATTTTCTCTTCAGAAGGACAGTGCCATTATACCTGGGATTTATTAGACCATCTCTTGCACCATTGAAAAAGTTACAGGCAAACACGTGTGGGAGTGAGAGCATTCCACTATTTCAGAGAACCAATTCGCTAGTGTCCAAGAAGGCTTCCAAAGTTTTGCATGCATCAACCAAAGTCATCAGGAGAACCATACCACCAAATATGGAAAGTCTTAGCTCCATCCGTCAAGTATTGAAGCAGTTACGAGAAGATCATCATCCAAGAGGGGGCGTTTTCCTTGCATGGGCGAAGCACCTGAACCCAACGACATATTTTTGAAGCTAGAGTTGTTGCATGGCATGCATGTTTATTATATATTGAAGAATCATCACAGCTATAAATATTGGTATGTTACTATAATCTTACTAAAGCCTATTTCCTATTTTATCTCCATATTTGTCATATTTAGGGTTTTTGGGCACGTAACCTGTTTTGCATGCAAACCAAATTATTTTATCAAACACACCTCGAACATATAAACTTGCAAACAATCATCATTATTTGTCAGTATAAAGGTAGAACATTAGTTGGGATATTACATGGGGTGCATGCTTAGTGTTATCAGACACCCTAGCACTATTTTTGGGTTCCTGGTTAGAATGTAATTTCCTCGAGTGCTAGAAGCATAAGGTGTCACTCTTATGTGCAAATAAGGGATGTTGCATCAAGTTTGGAATGAACAACTGGGTAAGTACGAGGGTGGGAAGTGTACTCCTAGCCTAGCTTCATGTGGATCGGAGAGGTTGAGTCTTCAATTGAGGGAGGAATGTGAGATGGTTTAATTTCAGTTTTTGGAACCAAGATTGATGAACCATGTATGTGAAGAGAATTCCTAGAGAATTGGCGGTTATAGCGGCTAACCGCGATTAATCCGGTAGATGGATTCATTTTATATGGACGTCAATGATAAGGTTGGATGAAGGTACAAAATGAACATGGCAAAAAATGAGAAAGAAAGTGAGCATGAAAAGCGAGAGGATGAAGTAATGGATAGTGATGGTGAAGTTACCATGAAGGCACATGAAAAAAAATTAATGGAGAAGTTTGCTTGTAAAAGGGCATATGGCTGTAAGACCTGGTAAGGTATGCATCATAGTTTTAAAAATCGTTCCAACCGGAATCGGAACCGTCGGTTCACCGGTTCGGAACCAAACCGGGTCAAACCGGTTGGTTAACCGGATTGGGGACAGGTTAGATACCGAACCGGCAGGTTTGGTACCAAACCCCAAACCGGTCCGGTTTGGTATCTAACCGGTCCAACCGGCCGTTTTGAACCTGACCGGTCCGGTCCGATTCCGACAGTTCACAAATTTCTAGGGATGATTACGTAGTTGAAGAAGCTATATATAATGCCAGCTCATTGAACCAGTTCTATGGAAGAATCTCAAGCATAAATCAGAGTTTGGGTATGTAACTTGTAAGATGTAAATGTCTATGTTTCTGGGTTTTATGCAGTGTTCACTTTTTTATCTCATGAATATGGAGCAGTTAATGTTAAATGCCTGGTGGCATTCAAGATGTATCACTAAGAAAAATTACTAAGTCATGCTGTGTCCTCTCTTTTGATGTTGTTTCAAGTTGCTATTGCTAAGTTTTTATTCACATTGAAGCTGACACAGTAACTTTAATAACGTATGGCTCTAAATACAGTAAAAGTTTTAAATCTAACAGAAAATGGTTAGCTACTGTCAAAGACTGTGAAGTATAGCTCCAAATATGTGGAAGGATTTGAATTAACACGGAAGTCTAGATGCTCATTGGTGTCCTGGTTCTCCTCCTTTTTATATCTGCATTTCTCTATTCTAATGTTTTCCAGATTTTGACCACGACATTTCTCTTTATTTCCCTTATGACACCTTACCAGTAAACAGAAGGACAAGGTTAGCTGACCTGCTGTCTTTGTTAAGCACAAATCATTCTGAATAGGAAAAATCTAAAAATTTTGCACCTGTTTCCATTGGAATTGTCCAAATAATCATTTTGTTCATAACTTGACAGACAATGAAAGTCTCTATGTTTCTTTTTTATCCATATTCATGAGATAAAAAAGTGAACACTGCATAAAATTTAAGTATTTGATGTATTTTTTAGCAAACCGATTCATTAAATTCAAATCGGCCGATTTATGACCGATTCATTACCGATTCCGATTCCGATTCCAAGTTGACCCTCGACCGATTCCGATTTTTAAAACTATGGTATGCATACCCTAGTAACTCATCGGTAAAGTTAGGAGATAGAACTAGGTGATAGGGGGGTGTATGTGAGATCCCCAATCAAGCTTAAAGGGAGGGTTGTTAGGGTTAACCTTGACCCGAGAATGAGTCAAATTCAGTTTAGGTCTAGCACATGTTTTTGGGCCCATGGTATTTGGTGGCCAATGGTATTTCTCATGGTATTGGTGTCCAATGGTATTTGGTGGTCCGTGGTATTGTCCCATGGTATTGCATGTAAGGAAGTCTTTATAAGGCTTGCAGAGGCTCCATTGTAAAGTGGCCTGGAGGTGAGTGGTGGCAAGCTCACTTGGCTTGGTTTGGCCGGTTTAGGTCAAGGGAGATAATAGATCTATTATGGTGGTTTTTCCCGGTTTTGGGTTTTCCACGTAAACATTGTGTGCCTATCTTCAATGGTTGCTTGTGCTTATGCTTATTCCTCGCATATTGTTATATTTTATTGTTCGTAATTTCGAATACTGAGAATACGGTTTTCCATGATAGGTCAAAGCACTTAGAGATCAGATACCACTTCATCCGGGACTATGTTCAGAGAGGAGCAGTGGAGTTACAGTACATTTCCACTGATGAGCAGGTGGCAGACATTCTGACGAAATCCTTGGGGCGGGGCAGGTTTTTCTTCTTCAGGGACAAGTTGTGAGTAGTGCAGAACACCTTTCTCAGTAAGAGGGAGTGTTGATTTTTGTACCTAGGAAGTTGTTTCCCTAGTGATTTTGCCTAAGTCACTTAAAAGTGAAAAATAACACGACCCTTGCATTAAATGACTTAAGATGAGCGTTTAATTTCACTTTAGTGATTAAAGTGACTTTTTAATATACTTAAGTGGTGGTTGAGTGAAAATTAATGTATGGAGAGAAATACAGTGCATTTATTCTTATCAATTGATCTAAACCAATGCGGGCCCTTGGATTAGATAACCTTTCAGCTATATACTCTACAGCCCTCTTCGTTTCTATTGTGCCATAGCTTCAAATGATCATGATGATGGGTTGAGGGTCCACCCGAAACACGCCGATCACTTCTAAATTTCTACACAGTGCAAATCCATAAGCTTGCACACAACAACCTTTCAGCTAACCAAATGAGAAAACTAAAAAGGCAAGGGAAGGCACTTCATTCCATTCTTTCATGAGAGTTGAGAGAGCAAGTCGATTTCTTGTGAAGAGGAGGACGATGCAGCAGTGAAAGGGAGAAAATTGTTGGCATGCATATCAAGGAAGCTACAACAGCAATTAATGAGCACACATTTCAAGGAGAGACATGGCACAAATTTTTAGACTGCTGGGACACAAATTGAGGCATAAAACAACAGCATTGATTACTGAAATCATACAGCAGAGGGCATGATTTCCTAGGCAGATTCTGGGCATGAATTTCTAGGCAAAGTGGGCATGAAATTCGAGGCAGTATTTGACTGTTTCTGTGGGCACAAATTCCGACAAGGAGGATAAATTTCTAGGCACAAAATTTCCACGTCTGTATAGGCTGAAAGTGATAGTCCATACACTGCTAATTTGACATGAATTTCGAGACTGCTGTACAGACATTTCGCCATCTTCAGCATGCATTTTGAGACAGCCTGTTGTCTGTGGTTGAGATAAGTTGTACTGGTCACTTGTATTAATTGTTGTACCTTTCATTTATGAAGAAATAAAATCACCCTCTCTCAAACAAGTTTTCCCCTTGTGGGTTTTTTCTGGGCAGATTTGCCAAAAATGACTGTCTGCAAATTTCATGGTGCAATTGTTTTAATTTCTGCCTTTAAATATGTGATATTTCATTCATGTTTTCCAGTCATGTCAAGTTAAGGAGAACCATACACTTGCAGCAGATTGAAAGATTGGGTGGGCATTAAACTTTGACACTAAAACTTGGAAAACTGGGATTGGGAAATACCCTATAAAATTTACATCAACAAAATTGTGCCCTACTTATGTTGAATCAGCAAGACATTTACAACTGTAAATTGCAATTCATGTAGAACATGCGTAGCTGGAAATCAAATCTGAAATTTACACAAGTTGTGGACAGCTGAAAAGTTTATTAATATACACCAAATGAAGTTGTCGTACATACCATAGTCTTATCTCAAGGTTAGTACAATTCACTAGCTCTCCAAAGCCTTACCTGGGGAAAACCAAAAAATACTGTAGTTCAGCCAAGGAGCTCCAACATGCATGAATCACTCAAACAAGTTCTCGAAGGCGAGATGTTCTCTTCTTTTCTTCTTCTTCACCAAATACAACCTAGGGCTTCATCACAGGACCCTAATATCAAACCTTTGAAGGGATGGGACATTAACTCGAGATTTCAAGATGCTCCAAGATGATCATGAAGCCCTAGTGACTCCAATAGAGAGAGGGAGTGAGAGATGAGGTACAAATGAGGATATAAGAATGTGAGATCATCACAAATGTCTTCTTCACATGAATAAACCCTAGTATTGCACAACGATCAAGCTCCAAGCCAAGAGTCAAGACGTCCTCTCTAGGCTTCATAACACCTAGGGTTTTCTCATGAAGCCATGTCACTTAATCCAAGAACCTAAGTACAAAGAAAAGAGTATGATGATGATAATTGAGAAGGACTCTTTCCTTCCTCTATATATATGGGACTTAACGGAGGTAGGCCAACAAAAGTTAATCGCTCCACTCCAAGGGTACACATGTCATGCTCCAAGATGATTTCACACACAATAAGGGCTCCAAGATAATTTAGCTACACAAGATGTGTCCATTCCTCTCTGTCACAATCACACCTGCACTCCATGCAAGAACACTATTGTAGCCCAAGTATGCCCAAGCTAACTTAAAGCGTCTTCATCTAGGAATCCAAGCAACTCCCTTTTGTCTAGGGCCTGATGCCATCCTCCAAGGTGCACAATGCTCATCTTCCCAAGTAGGGTGTTTTCCAAGCAAGTGAACCTCCCATGTGGCCGCAATGTAGGAGGCTCACCAAGCTGTCAAGTGAAATCCAACGTTCTAGGGAAGAATGCCAAGCAAGCACCCAATTAAGGTCAAGCAACATTTGAGCAAGCTATATCCAATGTGCAAATTCATCATGAACCAGCTTCAATGCACGAATCCCTCTTGGACCATACACCATGTACCCCAAATCTCATGAAGCACCCCAAAACATGGTGTAAACACTTTTGGGGTAACTGCAAAAGCTAACATCATCTTTCAATTTTGCCTTGATTGAATGCATTTTTTATTGGGATGAACCTACAGCGTCATGAAATTGTTGTTATGAAGAAATCCAAATTGTTCATCTGAAATTACTTCCGAGAGAATAGCTTTGAGCCTGTTTGCTATAATTTCTGTTGTAATTTTATAACCAGAATTACATTGTGAGATAGGCCTGTAGTCATCCAATGCTTTAGGACCATTCCTTTTGGGTATTAATGCTATGAATGTGGCATTCAAGGCATCCGAGACATTCCCTGACCTTTTATATTCTTCAACTACTTTTAACAAGTCTTCCTCTAGCAATTAATAAAAGCCCAAGTAGATTTCTGCTGCCCACCTGTCCAGGCTTGGACATTTATTTTTCCCTTGACAGATTGAAGAACTGATTTCAATTCTTCCCTTGTTACTTCAGCATTCAGGTTCTCATTTTGTTGTTCACTGACTAGCCTGGGGAATAATGAGGCCACCTTAAGAATATCTGCTATATTGCATCTTGGATGATCTTGGCACACGGATTTGAAATGGTTGACACTTCTGCTCTCCTCAAGTCCCTTTGCCTTAAAGCCATCATTTTTACTTATCTACCAAATTGTGTTTATGTTCTTCTTGCATTTGGCATAATTTTATTTTATTTTTAATTCTTGTCTCTCTCTGCCAACCAATATGGCGTTGCTTTTCAGTCTCCAAGCTGGTTCTTTATTCTCCAGTATCTTCCTATTTGTTTCTTTTTAGGTTTTTTATGTCAGATTTTTCTTCCTTTGAAAAAATACCGTCTTTTTCATTCCGTAGATTGGATTAATTTGATCTTCTGTTTCTGTCAGCTCTTGTTGGCCTTCTTGGGCCATCTTTCTAGCCCATTCCACCACTACTTTTTTAACCTTTTTCATTTTTTTTTGCAAATTGGAACATTGCAGATTCTCCTAGGGTCAAACTTCCTTCTTTCAATAATTACTAAATTTCTGAACCCCTCCGCTTCTTGCCAAGAATGGTTAAATTTGAAAGGGCCGGGATGTTTTTGATCATCATTTTCTATTTGTAACAGAACAGGAAGATGGTCTAAGCATTCTCCATCTTCCACCCATGACTTAAGTCTATCTGTTTCTTTTAGACCTCTTTCTGCCACTAGGAATCTGTCTAATATTGACACCTTCCCCGTCGCTTCTAAAGTTTCTCCATGTTGGAACTAAATTCATTTGGCTCCACATCACAAAGGTCTTGCTTCTCAAACCGTTGGGTAAAGTAATCAGCTAGGGTGTCCTGCCTAGCTCCTTCTCCCCATGTTTCTGCTACCTTTGCTGTTAAATTAAAATCCTCTTCCTTAATTATATTGTCCTCAATCTCATCAACTTCTTTGAATCTTTCCTATAACACTTTCCTATCATCATACAACCTATACAAGTTAATAATTGCTAATTGTTGATTTTTGTAGCATTGGACAAGTACTTCTGAATAGGCCAACTGTCTAGCATGCATAAGTGGTCCAAAAGACCTCTCTAGGAGCTTGCGTAAGGAGCAAGAGACTTTTTGTATCTGTTTCCTAAGTCAACTTAGGAAAAGCACATTATTAACTTAATGTTGGCTAATGACTAAAAAATGACTTAGGGCCCATGGTATTTGATAGCCCATGCCACTGCCCCAAGGTATTTTGGTCATTTAGATGTTATAAAAGGAAGCCTAAGTAGAGGAGATGAAACAACCAAATAGAATGAGTGAGTGAGATCTCATCGAGTGTGTGGAGGAGGACTTCCATCCATGTGTGAGGGCAAGGGCTGAGTAACAAAGCAAAGGGGTAGCAGAGATTATAACAACTAGGTGATAGGCTAGGTTATCTTGATGTGTTTGAACTTTGTATATTCCTCAGGAGGACCATTTATCCTAAGACGGGAGCCTGTGATTTTTAGAATAAAATCGTATGTTGCTGGTTTTTCCTCAGTTGGGGTTTTGTAGGATAAATCTGTGTCAAATGTATGTGTGATTTTCCTGTTTCATTCCACTGCTTGATTTCTTGTAACTCAATGTATTTTCATTCATAATGAATGAGTTAATTATCAGAATTGAAAACCAGATCTGGGTTAAGTAAAATCAACATGCTATCAAAGTTGAATGGTCAACTTTGAGCAAGGATTTCATTTGATTTACGCAGAATAAAAGTAAGTATAGTATTGTATGGTTGCACTGTAGTGTCGTATGGCATCGTACAACTATGATTTTGAGTTAGTTGGCGGTGATCAATAGATCCGTGCTGTGACCGTGAGTCGGAGGCAACGGGCTTGTGAAGACTGGGAAAGCTAGAGCGCACAGGCAGTTGGAACCTGTGATGATGAACTTCAAAGCGATTGTAGCGTGGGCCACAGAGGAGTTGGGAAATGCATAGTGGACATGGGAACCAGAGCTGTGGGTGACAAAAGGTTCATAGATTGGACGTGAAGTTGTGTAGAGAAGGCCGACAGATGCTGAGCTGAACCATAAGCATGAGGAAGACGCTGTGTTGTGGGATGAGTGTTCGGAACATAGACGACAAGTCGTGAGTTGTCGGAACGAGCAGAAAAAGTGTTGACAAAAGAGAATGCGAGCTTGGGAGGGATCATGTTGAGACTGGGCTGATAGTTGTGGGGTCGTGGGCACATCGGAAGAGTCGGACATTGAGTTGTGTGCGGAAGGTTGGGCAAGTGTAGTCTAAGGGGGCTTGAGCCATTATTGGTGTTGGAGTTAGATGTGAGCCCACGAAGTGGAACCGTGGTGGACACGGTTGGTGTGAAGGCAATTGCAGCTAGCATGGTTGCCGAAGTAGAGTCGGGGCTCGTGGAAGGTTGTTGCTGTAGCCGCAAGCTGATAGGTGGAGAATTGTAGTGTGGTGGAGTTGTGATGGTTGGGGGATGGGAGGAATTGACAGTTGTGTGAAAGAGCTACTTCAATAGAATGGTTGACGGGAGAGCCAACAACTGCGGGCAAAAGCAGTCGCAAACAACAAAGAGGTCAAGACACCATAACAGTAAAATATAGTCGCCAATCCAACAGGTTGTTAGGGCAGATCTGTGCAAGCCTCTAGGTGAGTTAGTGTTGAATTTTAGCATTAGCATGAATTCTTTAAAAATTTGCAGACTGTAAGATAACAAAAGACAAGTATAGTAGGAACATCAACAACATCACACACACTGAACACTGTAGTTTTTCACGAGGAAACCTTTAAAGGACAAAAATCCCAAAAGCATTAGTAATTCATCTCTTAAATGAGATGACCGAGTTTCTCAATAATTGTCAAACCCTAATGCGTTTGTACCACAGATAAAAATCCACACAAGATGAATTTTTACAGAAAATTCCAAGTTAGGGCTTTCTGCCCTAATTTCTCAGAGCTGCCCAAACATCTCGGAGCTGCCCAGAATGCCCAGATTAGCTGCTCAGATCTGTAGCCGCCTGCTCGAAGATGATTGTCGCTGCTTGAGTGTACATAAGCCTGCTTGAGTGCCTTGTCTGCCCTTGTGAGTGTATGACAACCTTCCCGAATCTTTCTTCTACCTGCCCGAACCCTCTTTCTGCCTGTCTGAACTCTGAGTGACCTGCGAGAGGACAAATCTTGCCTGTCTGGATGTTAAGGTTGCTGCCCGAGCTCCTGTTGCAGCTGCCCAGGATAGATAACAGCCTAGAGAGGCTGCTCGTAAAAAATCCGGGCTGCTAGAGGCTGTCTGTGAAGGGTCTGAGCCTGTCCGTGAAGAATCCGAGGCTGGCCGAGATGCCCTAGCTGCTGCACGTGGAAAGTCTGAAGGTTGCCGTGAAGGAGAAGTGGCCTAGGGTTAGAGCCTAGCTTGTGAAGAAAATGATGCTGCTCACCGTGAAACCCTAGCTTAGGGTTTTCTGTAATAAGTGTGGGTTCCCTAGCTAGAATTCTCCATGCTAGGGCATAACCACAAAAACTTTCTTCTCCTTAAGACCAACGAAAATCTTCCTTTAGTAGCTGTAAGATCATGAGCAAGTGTGTGTGTCAAAATGAAATGGATTGATCTTCTTTTACAGCCTTTGAATCACCTGTAAGTGGACCAAAACTCAAAAGAACAAAATAATATTATTTTATTCTTTTATCTTTTTAACTTTTACCTTTAGTGGTACTAAATGTATATTCTTTTATTCTTTTATCTTTTTTACTTTTATCTTTAGTGGTACTAAAGGTCTTTCTGCACTTTCACTTTGACTCCTTAGTGGTTTTAAAGGTCCTCATGTATTTTTGACTTTCACCTTTAGCCTTCTTCAAGTGCCCTGTGGTCAAAACAAGTGGTCAAGGTGGTCTTTAATCCCCACTCAAAGTACATCATCATATATAGAGAGAATTACTAATGCTTTTATCTCACACTCCATGTGACACCAAGATCGGGTACTAGGTGTCTTAACCAAGGGTAGCTAAGCCTTGGAGAAGATCACAAAGTCCACAGATTGTGGGTCAGAGTGTCTCACATGCCCAGACCCGGTCTAGGATTTATAATGATATCCTGGTAACAGACCAAGTGCCTCAGCCATAGGCTGCATAATTTGACCCAAAGGTCAAATGCTTGGTAACAGACCAAGTGCCTCCATTCTCCCGGAGAATGGCCCTCAGCCCTAGGCTGAGTCCCCCACTACTACACTAGTTCATCTTCTTGGTAACTGACCAGGTGCCTCCATTCAAAGAATAGCCGTTCAACTCTAGGCTGAGTCCCCTAGTGCATGACCGATTCCACATCCTAGTCCCTGACCAGATGTCTCCATTCAACATAATGGTCACTCAGCTCTAGGATGAGTCCCCCAGTGTTGGACTGGTTCCACATTCCGGTCCTTGACCCAGATGTCTCCATTCAACAGAATGGTCACTTAGCTCTAGGCTCAGTCCCCCAGTGCTGGACTGGTTCCACATCCTGGTCCTTGACCAGATGTCTACATTCAACATAATGACTACTCAACTCAAGGTTGAGTCCTCCAGTGCTGAACTGGTTCCACATCCTGGTGCTTGACCAGATGTCCCCATTCTCCTAAGAGAATGGCTCTTGATGCTGCTTAGGAAAAATCAACACTCCCTCTCAGCGAAAGAGGTATTCTTTGCCATGCCAAGCTTGTCACGATAGTACACGAACTTTGTTGTTGTCAGAGTCTTGGTTAGGATATCTGTGATTTGTTCATCTGTACGAATGTACTGCAACTCCAGAGTACCTCTTTGTACCATGTCTCTGATGAAATGATACTTCATTTCAACGTGTTTCGATCTATCATGAAACACGAGATTCTCTGAAAGCTTAATGCAATTTTGATTATCACAATGGATGATCATTGAGTCAAGCTTTCCACTAAACAGATTAGATAGTAGTTTCCTGAGCCAAACTGCTTCCTTGCAGCAATATACTAAGCTCTTTGCTATGGAACCTTGTTTTCTGCTAGACCAAGAGATCATTGCCGATCCCATATTGAAGTAGTAACTTGAGGTACTTTTTCGGTCTACTGCACTGCAAGCCCAATCCGAGTCAACATATCTTGTTAACAATACTCCACTACTGGAAGTGTACCTGAGCCCATAGGTGATAGTACCTCGAACATATCTCAGTACATGTTTAGCAGCTACCCAGTGTATGTGCTTCGAATCGGACATGAACTGACTTAGAGCAGTCATTGTGTAACAGATATCTGGTCTTGTGTGTACGAGATACATCAGGGATCCAATGAGTTGTCGATAGAGAGTAGAGTCCACATCTTGTGAACTAGTGGTTGAGTCTCGCAACTTTTTCAAGTTGGTAGTCATGGGCATGCTCATGGACTTGCAGTCCTGCATCCCAAATCTTTAGAAGATGTCTACTGCATACTTCCCTTGTGTTAGGAAGATCTCACCTGGCTTTTGCCAGACCTCTAACCCAAGAAAATAATGCATCAAATTGAGATCCTTCATTTCAAATTCAGAAGTGAGTTCCCTCTTACACTGTGCTATCAGTTGTTCCTCACCTGTGAGAAACAAGTCATCCACATATAGAACAAGGATCAAGATATGATTATGAACAACCTTAAAGTACAAATTGGAGTCAACATGTAATATCCCAAACTGATATAATAGGAAAGCAAACCCCGAACTTTGCATGCATGCAGTTGCATGCAAATATGTGCCCTAGAAAAATACGAAGATGCTATAAAATAGGAGAAATCAATGCATGTACATACCTGTATATAGCTCAAATAAATAAGCTACTGCTGGGAGCTCGGATGATGTGCTTGCTTTGTTTGTGATCACGGTGACACGGTGTGACGGTGAAACCCTCTGGCTGGATGAATAATCAACCTCCCGGAATAACTGCTGAATGTAACCTGATGATGAACTAGTGCTGAACCTGTATGATCCAACCTGATGATGAACTAGGGCAGATAGTTTTCACTGCCGAAATACACCAGTTAGTTGAGCATGCGCTCAACCCCAACTTAGCTCGCTGAGCTCTCCAATTCGACTCCACAAATCAATTATCACATAAGTGTCTTCTCCATTCACTTTATCTTTCTTTTATAACTTTCAACTGCGAAAACCCTAACCTTTGACCTAATTAGGTCAGTTTAACTTCTAATTTGCAGTTGACTTGCATGCATCATTAAATAATGCTCAAATGTCATGCATGCAGGTGGCCTTTGGCTCTGGTGGCTCTCTTCGACCCAATGGTGATATAATATTGATGCCCTAGATCTTCTATAGATGGCATCAGTCTTCAACTGATTCCCTGACTGTCAGTACCTGCTTGAACCCACAAGAATCACATAGGTTAGCGGGTTGGTCCTCAATGCCTAGGCAAAAGAGGACATTACACAACAATACTTTTGGAAAACCCCAATCTGTGAAGGAATCCATCCATCCTCGCATACCAGACTCTCGGATCCTATTTGAGCCCACACAAGGCTTTCTTTAATTTACACACATGGGTCTTATAGCCTTCAGGTTGTTCAATGTAGACTTCCTCATCAATCTTGCCATTGAGGAAGGTTGTTTTTACATCCATTTGATGTAACTTCCTTTTGAATACTGTAGCAAGAGAAATGATGGTTCTGATAGTAGTATACCTGGCGAAAGGAGCAAAAGTCTCATCATAGTCTATGCCCTCTTTTTGAGTAAAGCCACGAGCCACGAATTTAGCTTTATACTTCTCACCACTGCCATCAACAATATGCTTGATTTTGTAAAGCCATCTGGATGTTACCACTGACTTTCTTGTCGGCCTGGGAACAACTTCCCATACATCATTCTTCATGATTGAACTGTACTCTTCAATTATGGCATCAACCCATACCTGTTGACTTGCTGCTTCTTTGTAAGTGGAAGGTTTAACACTGATGAGCTGGCTCATAAGACCTGAGTACTTTTGAGGCCTTATGCTTTCTCTGAAAGTCTCGGGAGGAGCTTTATGTTTCTTAGCTTCTTGTACTGTTTCTCGATACCAGGCAGGTCTCCTTCTGGAAGGAGGAACTTTAAGTAGTTCTTCTGGTGGATTTTTAGGTGCATCTGGAATTTGACTCTCAAATTCTTCTTCTTCTTCTTCCTCTTTTTGAACTTCTGAATCTGGGATCTCAGAAGGAGGTCTTTCATCTTCCTTTGAAAGCTCTTGTGTTTGACGAAGCACAACTTCCTCATGGAAAATCACATCTCTACTGACTTCAATGTACATCTGTCCAAGGACATAGATGCGGTAGGCCTTCGAGCTATCACTGTAACCGACAAATATGCCTTTCTTTCCGGAAGGCTCTAGCTTAGCCCTCCTTTCTTTTGGCACATCAATATATACCGTAGTGTCAAAAATCCTCATGTGGTTAACTGCAGGTTTCTTGCTGGTGAAGACTTCTTTTGGAGTCTTCTCCCCCAAGATAGCATGAGGGCTCCTGTTTTGGATGTACACATCAGTACATGCAGCTTCAACCCACAAGGATAAAGGAAGATCTAGATCAATAAGCATGGCTTTAGCAACTTCACATATGGTTTTGTTCTTCCTTTCTGCAACCCCATTCTGTTGAGGGTTTTACGGTATTGTCAGCTCTTTCTTGATTCTTGCTTCTCGACAAAAATCATCAAACTCATTAGATTCATACTCACCTTTGTTATTTGACCTCAGGATATGGATGTGTCTGCCTGTTTGATTTTCAATCAGAGCCTTGAATTCTTTGAACCTATCAAATGTTTCACTTTTGGCTTAAGGAAGTAAATCCATGACTTCTGAGAATGATCATCTATGAACAAGACACAATATAAACACCCACTCAAGGAGGGTGAATACATGGGCCCACAAATGTCAGAGTGAATCAAACCCAATATACCTTTAGATCTGTTCATACTTATGGAAAAGGATTTCCAGAAGTAGAGCACATCCTTTGCAAATTCCATCATGTTTGGGAGAGACCTCTGGCATAACTGTAACCATCTTTTGTAGGCCTCGAAGAGCTGTATAGTGGAGGTGTCCAAACCTTTGATGCCACAGCTCACATGGATCAACTGTGTGGTGAACCAAAGCATGAGTGGAATTTTCGGAATCCTTATAAAGGCCTCCCTCTCGAACCCCAACCTATACAGCTGAGGTTAGTTTATCATTCTTTGCCCATAAAAAGACTTTCTTGTCCATGAAGAGGACTCTGTAGCTCTTATCCTTTAAGCTAACAATAGAGAGAAGGCTTTTCTTCAAACCAGGAACATATCGGACATCATCAATATGCAAAATCGTACCTGAATCAAGTTGAAGTGAAGTTGAGCCAACTCCTTTAATCTTGTAAGTGGAGTCATCTCCAAGTTCAACTTGTGTTACTTGTCATATGTCTGGAGGCACCACTATCTACTAACCAAGAGTTAGCACTGTCTGTGATGGATCCAAAGAGAGCAGAGATCAGGTAGTATTCTCTTCTAGGCTCGTCTTCTTTGGTAGCCCTAGTGTTCTTCTTCTTCTTCTTCTTTTGCAACAGAAGCTTGGAATCTTCTTTTGAATTTCCTCTTGGGCTGCTTGCAATCCCTAGCAAAGTCCCCAAACTTGTGACAATTGTAGCATTCCACTTTTGAAACATCAATGTGCTTACTTTGTGGTTTCTTTCCCTTGTTTTGCTGAGGTGAGGGCTTCTTGAACTTCTTTGTTTTAGCTATAAGGGAAAGGTTTCCTTCCTTGATGCAAATTGCCTTGCCTGAAACTCTTCCTTCTTCTTCCAAGCAATCATGCCAAAGTCTATCAAAGTTTGGCTGATTTTCATGTCCACTCACTGATGCCAGAAATGTTTCCCAAGAGTTTGGGAGACCATCGACTATAGTCTGCACAAGGTCATCATCATCCACAGTAATACCAATATCAGTAAGTTTATCTCTTACCTGTGCAATCTTTGTGAAGAAGGGTCCGACTCTTTCATCCTTGTTCATCTTTAGTGTTCAGAGCCTTTTCTTCAAAACTCTCTTCTGACTGGGAGCCATCTTTTCATATAGCTCTGTCAAGGTGTCAAAGCATTATTTGACAATATTCAATGATGTGATGTTGGGCATCAAGGCTTCCTTGATAGAGTAATAGATGATCCTTCTAGCTTTTGCTTGTTTCTTCTTGAAAGCAGTCCTACCGGCATTAGATGTTGGTTCTTCTATGGTGTTAAACACCAAGTCATTAAGGTCATTTTCCTCTAGGATGGCTGTGAGCCTAGCCTTCCAAGAGTTGTAGTTCTTTGAACCTTCAAGCTTCTCTTCTGGTCTGAAAATGTTGGTAGCTATCTCTGCTACTAGTAAGTTGTCTAAGTCTGCAAAATATCCCAAGGTCTTGGAAGATAACAATAATCTGCCTCTTACTGGGTCTTCACATGCTAAGCTCTGATAACATGTTGAATATTAGCATTAGCATGAATTCTTTAAAAAATTGTTGACTGTAAGATAACAAAAGACAAGTGTAGTAGGAACATCAACAACATCACACACATTGAACGCAATAGTTTTTCACGGGGAAACCTTTAAAGGACAAAAACCCCAAAAGCATTAGTAATTCATCTCTTAAATGAGATCACTCAGTTTCTCAACAATTCTCAAACCCTAATGGGTTTGTACCATAGATAAAAATCCACACAAGATGAATTTTACAAAAAATTCCAGGTGAGTGCTTTTTGCCCTAATTTCTCAGAGCTGCCCGGAATGCCCAGATCAGCTTCTCGGATATGTAGTTGCTTGCCCAAAGATGTTTGTCTGCTGTGCGAGTGTATGGAAGCCTGCCTAAGTGCCCTGTCTGCTTTCCCGAGTGTATGCCAGCCTGCCTGAACCTTCCTTCTACTTGCCTGAGTCCTCTTTCTGCTTGCCTGAACTCTGAGTGACTTGCCCGAGGACAGATCCGACCTGTTCGGATGTTAAGGTTGTTGCCCAGTAGCCTGCTGTTGCTGCTTGAGCTCATGTTGGAGTTGCCTAGGACAGATAGCATAGCATCCTAGAGAGGCTGCTCGTGAAGGGTCTAAGCCTGCCCGTGAAGAATCCGAGGCTGGCCGAGATGCCCTAGCTGCTGCTCGTGGAAAGTTTGAAGGTTGCTGCGAAGGAGAAGTGGCCTAGGGTTAGACCCTAGCTTGTGAAGAGAATGATACTGCTCACAGTGAAACCCTAGCTTAGGGTTTTCTGTAATAAGTGTGGGTGCCCTAGCTAGAATCCTCCACGCTAGGGCATACCCCAAAAAACTTTATTGTCCTCAAGACCATAAAAAATCTTCCTTTAGCAGCTGTAAGATCATGAGCAAGTTTGTGAGTCAAAATGAAATGGATTGATCTTCTTTTATAGCCTTTGAGTCACTTGTAAGTGGACCAAAACTCAAAAGAACAAAATAATATTATTTTACTCTTTTATCTTTTTGACTTTTACCTTTAGTGGCACTAAAGGTATTTTTGCACTTTCACTTTGACTCGGTGGTTTTAAGGGTCCTCATGTATTTTTCACTTCTACCTTTAGTCTTCTTCAAGTGCAACTAAAGGTATTTTTGCACTTTCACTTTGACTCAGTGGTTTTAAGGGTCCTCATGTATTTTTCACTTCTACCTTTAGTCTTCTTCAAGTGCCCTATGGTCAAAACAAGTGGTCAAGGTGGTCCTTCATCCCCACTCAAAGTACATCATCATAAATAGAGAGAATTACTAATGCTTTTATCTCATGCTCCATGTGACACCAAGATCGGGTACTAGGTGTCTTAACCAAGGGTAGCTAAGCCTTGGAGAAGATCACAAAGCCCATAGATCGTGGGTCGGAGTGTCTCACATGCCCAGACCTGGTCTAGGACTTATAGTGATATCCTGGTAACAGACCAGGTGCCTCAACCATAGGCTGCATAATTTGACCCAAGGTCAAATACTTGGTAATAGACCAAGTGCCTCCATTCTCCCGGAGAATGGCCCTCAACTGTAGGCCGAGTCCCCCAGTACTAGACTGGTTCATCTTCCTGGTAACTAACCAGATGCCTCGATTCAAAGAATGGCCACTCAGCTCTAGGCTGAGTTCCCCAGTGCTGGACTGATTCCACATCCTGGTCCCTGATTAGATGTCTCCATTCAATAGAATGGTCACTCAACCCTAGGCTGAGTCCCCCGGTGCTGGACTGGTTCCACATCTTGGTCCCTGACCAGATGTCTCCAGTCAACAGAATGCTCACTCAGCTCTAGGTCGAGTCCCCCAGTGTTGGATTGGTTCCACATCCTGGTCCATGACCAGATGTCTCCATTCAACATAATGGCTACTCAACTCAAGGTTGAGTCCTCCAGTGCTGGACTGGTTCCACATCTTGGTGCTTGAGTAGATGTCCCCATTCTCCTAAGAGAATGGCGCTCGATGCTGCTAAGGAAAAATCAATAGTTAGCATAGTCACCAAGAAGTCTCAAGCAAGGACATAAGTGCCCAGGAAAGCAGCTTGCAATTGCCAAGTCAACTTGGTAGCCCCAAAAAACACAGGCAACCTAGAATAGCTAGGGCAATTCGAGAAGCAAACCCATAAATTATGGGCAACACCTAGAAAGGCTCAAGTAGCTTGTTGCAGGCCTAGAAAGTAATATGGGCAACAATAGTAATGAGGGGAGGTTTAGGCTGTAGATCTGTGTAATAAGCAACATAGTCTATTGTACAGGTTACATGGCAAGCCTGAAGTTGGATTTATGTTAATGACAGAGGCTAAGTTGCATGAAACAGGTAAACATAAACGCGTATCTGATACAGAAACACACTGGAAATGCGACCCCCCAAAATTTAGGAAACAGGGAAACACGATATATATATATATATATATATATATTAGCAAATTGGTAATATCCAAAAACAACCTTAGCAATAAAATATATATTCAAAATTTCAAAATCAGCCTTTATGTATGAGGCTACAATGCTACAAATATCAAAATGTGAACAATCAACATAGAACTTAAACATGAGATAAGTTAATTTGCATAGTGTTGTAGTTGACTGTCATCAAATTGACTTCCTCAAGTAACCCTCACTTGCTCAAATCGTTGTGTGAGATGAGGGAGGTAAAATCCTCCTTTTATTAAAAAAAATGACTTTTAGAGGCTTCTAGAGGTTTCGTAAATCATCCTGAACCCATTGATTAAGATAACATGTTATTTTTTTGGTTGGAAAAGCAAGAAGTAAAGGAAGAAACGTGTTGTACGGATGATCATACGACATGGAAACATGTTTCCAGCCGTACCACCTGTGTTTCCTCCACGTGAAACGCGTTGGTTCGATCGAAAATGCGGTAGTTTGGTCGGAAACGGGTTTCCAAGGAGTACCAAACGTGTTTCCAAATTTCCTTGCTGGTACGACAATGTTACAGGGCCTAGTACCAAGTTTCCTGTAACTTAGGACAAAGGTTAAGGAGAAGAAGACAAAGACTTCAAAGGGTGAGCATAATTCATGGACTTCCAGTGTGGAGAGTAAACCTTCAGAGGGGAAGAGCGATTTGGCCCCTTCCAGTTCTTCCAGTTTTGTCAGGAGCAACTGGTATGAGTTGACATTGATGGATGCTGAGGAGCAAGAGGCTCCTAGGAGCACTATTAGGAGGAACAAATTTTTAGAGAAGATTCCAAAGCAAGTGACAAGGGAGTCTTCTAGTTTATAGGGAGTAACTACAACAACGAATGATGTGGTGGGATAGGAGATAGATCTAGGTGGAGGTTGTTCTAGAAGTACCTTCCTCCCTAAGAGGGAGTGTTGATTTTTGTAGCATCGGATATGTACTTCTACACAGGCCAGGTGTTTGGCATGTAGGAGTTGTCCAAAAGGCCTCTTTGGGAAAAACACATTATTAACTTAATGTTGGCTAGTGACTAAAAAGTGACTCAGGGCCGATGGTATTTGCCCCAAGGTATTTTGCTCATTGAGATGTTATAAAATGAAGCCCAAGGATAGGAGGTGAAACAATAGTCACACAAAATGAGCGAGTGAGATTTCATTGAGTGGGTGGAGAAGGACTTCCATCCAAGTGTGAGGGCAAGGGTCGAGGAACAGAGCAAAGGGGAAGCAGAGAAGGTAGCAACCAAGTGATAGGCTAGGCTATCTTGTTGTGTTTGTATATTCCAATGTTACCAACATCAGTGATACATCGCCAACATCGCGATATATCACGATTTTTCATTGTTAGCGATAATATTGGGAAACATCGGCTCGATATATTAGCGATTTTTTCCGGCAATTCTTTCGCTATTTTTGGTGGATATGACGTTGTAAGGGGCATTATTTCTTCTTAGCAAGACATGTGAAAGGGGTACTATGAAGTACTTCGTACTTCTAGTGAGAGATTTGTTTGGCAATTTTGCATAGAGTGCGAGGGAAGGACATATGTTGATAATAGTTAAGACTCCCTTGTGGCTGTCCCCATTGGCATAAAGATAATGATATATTGGAATTTATATGTTGTGTAGGCTACATCTCTCAACCAACGTGGGATTGATTTTTTGTATAATATTAATCTTATAATTGTTATACAAAGGAATTCCAGTTTCTTAATATTCTTTCTTTTTCGATAGAGATGTTTATTGGTCTTTCTTTTGCTCATTCATAATGTTAAATATATTGATGTTTGAATTTACATACCTAAAACCAATTGTACTTGTAGTTCTAGCTCTCTACAATGATGTGGACAACGTAGCTTGAATGTATATTTAGATGTGTTTTGTTGTTTACTTTAATTCCCTATCATGTCTTTTTTTTTAATAGAACCTGAAAGTATTTATATAATTAAAAAGGGTTGTGCACAACCATTCAGTACAACACCATTGAAAAACTGAAAAAAGGAAGCTAAGAGAGTATCTACAGAAATTGCTATTCGAGATGAAAACTATCTAAAGTCGACATGATATTTCCTACTATGCACTATAACTGAAGTAGAGTATATGCATATGAACTGTTGGTTCAAGATAATACAAATAAACATAAACAAAGCAGTGGGAACTATTTTGGTTTGCCTGGGAACTCCATAGGCTGGGTGACTGAAAGCTCTTCCATTGGATGAGTTGCTTCTCTAGGATGATCTTGGCAATGGTTCCATTGGTTCATCTGGATGAGCTTCTGAAGGTCTTCCTTGATGAAATCAACTGTGCCCATCAGCTCTCTAAGGTCTCTGTCGTGATCATCTATGCAAGAGTCATGGCAACTGATTTGGTAGGATACATGCCGCATGTCAGAAACCAAATGTTTCACTTTTGAAGCAGTCTCCATGTTATCCGAGATACCCACTGCAACATAATCCACGAGCCTGAGAATGCGAAGCTTGAGGTCATCCTGACCCGCCTTAAGGTTGGAGTACCAAGATCCTGAACCTTTGCTTTCCACTGGATTTCCTGTGAGCTGTGTAGAAACCCGACCGACGAAAGCTCTGCTGAAAGTCAGAGTTGAAGGGGAAGGCGTATTACTATTTGCGGCCACTGCATAATGCGAAATGATGTTATCGGCTTCGACTGTCACTGTGGAGGAGGTTACAACAAGCCTTTCCACTTCCAACACCAAGAGAGCTGTGGAGGAGCCTGCGGAGGAGAGCTCTGCGCCTTCGACAGAAGGTTTCAAATGCAAGCACGGGAGAGGTGAAGACTTCAAGCGAAGGCCTGAGAGCTCTGCGCCATCGACAGAAGGTTTCAAATGCAAACACGGGAGCGGTGAAGAGTGTAAGCAGAGGCAGGATAAACCAACAGGGAGGAGCTCACAACCATCTAGCGAAGAATCTAGATGTGGAGTATGAGGGGGAGAGGCGTTCAAATGAAGTCAGGAGTCCATGGCACGTGTGGAGGAGCTGGCTATCACGGAGGGAGAGGACGGGGAGTTAAGGCAGGGAAGGATGGGAGGCCACAGATCCGACCAAGGAGGGGCACACTGTTCAAAGCGACAAGACTTGCGATGAGGAGGGTCAGGTGCATGAAAGGGAGGGTCGAGTGCATGTTAGGGGATAAACTTATGAGCGACCCCTTGATCGTTAAAAAACCTAGAACCTTGGGGTAGCGAGGCCCCTTTATTGGCCAGGCTGTCTGCAAGGGCATTATTCGATCTGAGTATGTGGAAAAACGAGGTGTGAGAGGGGAGGATTAGAGAGATATTCTTTCGTAGTACTTTCTGCAATTGATGGATCCAACGAAGTAACCCGAGCGCATTTTTGGGATGACATGGCAGGAGTCCCCAAAGACAAGGAGATTTGAGATGGATCATCGATCTATCATTTCAAGACTTTGTAGGAGCGTCAGCCATTCCGCCTCATTGTTTGGCTTATGTCCAAAGCCCCATGCGAAGGTCTTAACTATTTGTCCTCCAAGGTTAAGGATGACCCCTCCCACACCTGCCGTCCCGGAATTCCCTATCTTGTCTTTATTCCATATTCCTTGTATGCTTAAATACATTCCTTGTATGCTTAAATACTATGTTGAGATTTGGTTACTTCGCACTTCATAAAAACCAAACGATGCCTTTGATTAATTTATATAATATGTATTGTGCCTATTCTCTATTTCTTTTCTTGTTGTTATAACATATCACATAACAATATTCATGGATTCATCATCACAACTTCCATTTCTTCAATATTTGTAGAAAGTTTCTTGCTTTGACAATGTCTTTTTTCTTGTTATTATACGTAATCTAATGGTTTTTGTCAAAGTTACGGTGGGAAAAGCTCTTATGATGTTTATTATTCACATTTCTCTTGATTAACTTATTAATTTAGTTGAGACTTTTGATTCTTTGCATTCATGATTGTTTAATTTACCGAGTTTTTATTTAAAAAACACATACTAATAATTGTTTTTATCTTTCATTTAATTGGGAATTCATTTTTTTTAATGTTTCATTTAAAATTGGGGATTCATTTTTTTTAATGTTTCATTTAAAAAATGTACAACACATTGCTAGGTTTATATAATTCTTTTTTATGAGTTTGTTTATTTATATATTATACAAAATATCTAATAAGTCCAAATAACATATAATTTTGCCTATTAAATTGAGTGTTTTTAAGTGGATTTATGTAAAATGATTATTTAATTTATAAAATTTTTATTTGAAAAAACACACACCCTAGTGATTGTTTAATTTTTCACTTTAGTGGGAATTCTTGGACTTTGTTAAAAGTTTCATTTAAAAGATTGCATAACATGTACTAATAAAAGGTTATGGATTAAGTTACAATTTGATCATGACATTTTTATACAAATAATTTCGGAAGTCCAACTAACATACAATTTTTCCTATATAATTGAGTTTTTTTAGTGCAATTCATATTCCTTGGATTTATATAACATACAAATTTGCCTATATAATTGAGTTCTTTAGTGCAATTCATATTCCTTGGATTTATATAATCGTTGTATCATAATTATGCATCATAGATGTATTTTACAATGCTTTCTCCAAGTCTCATTAAAGGATTTTTAGTTTCCTTATAATTAATGCTATTAAGGCTTAGAGCCTATGAGAGAGCCTTTTGTTGCTATATAAGTACATTAATTAATACCTAGTTAGGAAGTCAATAACCACATTTTTTCTAGGAAAAATCTTTAAATTTGATATTTTAGAGGTGAAATTGAAATCAAAATATACATCATATTGTCTTTATGGGCAAAAAAATAATTTAGTAAATGGTCTTTCATACCAACTCTTATACTATTCCACTCTTATACTATTCCATGGTTTTTTTAATTTTAGTCATCCAAGCCTCTTGGTTCACCCTTTGCAAAACATCATATCTTCAAACAACCTAAGGGTGACAATACTTGCTTAATTTACATTGAAGTTCCAAAAAAGGGAATGATACAACATTGAAGAGAAAAAAACAACACTAGAACAATACATTTTCAATAATAGCAACATGGTTCCCTTCTATAAACTCTAGTTCATTTAAGGTTCCTTCATCAACAAAGCTTTCTAAGAAAGTTGATTAGCCATATAATTGAACTATCAATATATATGAGAAATAAATTGTTTTATAACTATTCTTGTCTATAGGGATTGCATCATAAGCGGCCGAAGTAGCAAATTATTGGATCTACAGTTTAGATTGGCCCAATACATCGTCAAATTTTTTTACTCACCTACATGTGCAATTTTATTACAGCCTTGTCTATTGCTACCTTTATTAGAGGCCACATAACAAATTGTTCAACTTGATTGTTTGTATATGTGCCCATGACTAATTCTAGCTAAATTTGATTTTGTTCATTCAAGTATAACTTAACACTAGCCCCACATGAACTTTCTCTGCATAAAAATGCATTTAAAAATGTTTTGTTTAATTGCATTATTAGCGCATTTCTTTGTGGGTATGTTAAAAATATGCAATTTGGGTACTAATTGGACATGGAGTTCAATTTCAGTTGCAACAAATGTTGACACTTGAAATTTGAGTAAACTTATAAGAAGAAAATTTGAAAACATGAGAACAAAAGTAGTTATTAGCATTGGTAATATGCAAGAACTCTTTCTAAACTTCTCTAGGAAAAATACAATTAACAAATAAATGATTCACATATTCTTCATTATGTTTGCACATGCATTTTCCCTCACTACATATTTATTTTTTTGACAATTATGCCATAGTTAATATTTTGTTGTCTAAGGCTAACCACATGAATATTTTAGCTTTCAAAGGATTTTCAAATTCCATACGATAAATCATCACCAAGATACCCCCACATAATTTATTCTTCTATCTTTTCCTTGTAGCGTAATTTTGTCGTATATTCACCATTGCCTTGACTTTAGACCATTTAATTATACTATCCTCAAAGTTTAACGAACTAGTAGTTAGGCCTCTAATAGAAAGGTTCAATTGTTGAGGTTTTGCACCCTCCAAATCCAAATCATTAACATTCTTCAACCCTTGAGATCAAATATCTTTGCCATAAATAATAACTTCATTCACCATTGAGTAGATCCCTATGAGTTGTAGTCCCCTTACCAACTCTTTAGACAACTTGTGATTGCCTTTACATCCAATCTAGGGGTTCTTACCAATTCCACTTTTTCCCTCTTGTGAACTTTCGAGCTAACTATTTTTGAATATACAAGGCGGCTTTCACCAATGCTTTCCATACAATTGAACACCCACCATGGAAAATTTGAAGGATCCATAATTTTCTTCAAGTGTAAAAATTTGGTGAATTTTATTAATTATTAAGTTTCCAACCATAAAATTTTTGGTGATATTTTTGTTAAAATTAATTTTTTTGTTTGTAAGAAATGATCGTCTCTCAAGGTTGGTGGATTTCCATCATTGCCTAATTAACCGCAGTCCAGGGGCATTTAAGCCGTCAAAATCACCTGGGGATCTCACGTAGCCTGGGCCACATCAACCTTCAATTG
Source organism: Pseudotsuga menziesii (assembly GCA_001517045.1). Classification (NCBI taxonomy): domain Eukaryota; kingdom Viridiplantae; phylum Streptophyta; class Pinopsida; order Pinales; family Pinaceae; genus Pseudotsuga; species Pseudotsuga menziesii. Next base: position 95,854 of record LPNX010254327.1, on the reverse strand, counting down.
TGTTGGATTTGGGGTGTTTCCTCCCAACTAACTCACCTGAAGGGGAGTTGAACCTAGTTTGCCCATGGTGAATGCTTGTCCCTTGACCAAGTGAGCTAGCGAGAATTGATATATTTTTGTTAAAATATTCAAATTTATAAGGATTTTATATATACAAGGCTCGTACCCATAAGCTGGTTAAAGCATCAAATATCTCCTTGGGAGTCTTCAAGGAGGATACATGTGGGATCAAGTGATCCTTGATGGAGTCAACAATGATCCTCTTGGCCTTGACCGTGTTCTCTTGTGTTTAACTTTGTCCTCATCTTTTTTTGGCTCTACAACTTCTCTTTTAACATAGTTTTCCAAATCATATTCTTCTAGTATAAGAATCACTCTATACTTCCATGCCCATAAGAGTGCTCCAACCAAGAGAGAGAATAATGGAAAGAGAGAGTATAAGAATCACTCTATACCTCAAATGGAAAGAGAGAGAATAATGCTTACCGATAAGAGTGCTCCAACCAAGTGCTAACTTCAAGGTCTTTTTGAAAAACTGCTTCTGGTTGACCTAGGGTTTGACGGGTAAAACCCTATTTTTTCAACTTTGGAAACTTGGAAATATGATTGGAGAGAGAGACGTGCCTTCTTAAGGCGATTTGAGCAATGGTATTCTTTTCTCGGATCAGTGGACAAAACTACAAAATATACGATGCTCTAGTTTTTTCGATAGTAGTGTTAGGGCAAAAATTGAAAATCCACGAAACTGGAATCTATCTCCACATGATGCGCCCTCCTAGGGTGAGTTGAATGGACCTCGTTTTCCAGCTGATCTATGGAGGGAAGTGCTCAGAATAGGAAACCTAGTTTCCAACCTTAGTCACTTATGACTACACAAAAACTTCTTTCACGATGTCTCTGATACCATGTTAGAATTTTAGTGTTTCCAATATTATTACGTTAGATCTTCAAACAATTTTCATTATATCACAATAATCATATGTAATATGATCATTGAAAGAAAGACAAGCACAACAACACAATAGGCACACAGATTTTTCCTTTGAGAAACCACAAGGGAGAAAACCCAACAACTTCTTGGGTATAGATTCAATCAACAAGAACAATCCAAACCAAGATAAGATGATCCCAAAATATAAGAACTTCTTCTTCCTAGCGATCTTCTTATTCTCCCTCTTCCGCACTTGCTTCAACAAACTTGTGTGTCCAAATGAGAGGAGTCTCTCCTCTATTTACACTCAACGTGTGAGTGACCTTTTACCCTAATTGGGCCAATTTCTCTAGGGAGACTCAAAATAACATATTTATAATAATTCTTTTGGGTACTATTGGCCCGACTTGCAGCAGAAGGTTTAAATTGATTTTTTTAAGACTTTTACATGACCAAGTACATCAATAACATCCCCTGAAGGAGGTATACCAATAATACAATAAAAGTACAATACACATATCTTCTGAAGTTACACAATATTCAACACTCCCTCTTAACAAGGAAGGTACTCTTCTATCACGATCATCATCACTGGTAGTCATTGCTAGATATCATCATTGGATCTCATCATCACTAGATTCTTCAATTCCTTGTGCCACTTGAAGGAATACAAAGGGGGACATTGGACAACCTTGTTTAAGACCTCATGAGGCATGAAATAATTTTAAAGCCAGTTCTTTTATGAGCACGCCAAAAGAGGTTGAAGCTAGGTGTCCTAATATCTAGTTCCATGTTTAAGTATTGATTCCTGTTTGAATTAGAATTACGAGATTATCCTTAAGTAAATAAACTAACCTTGTCAAAGGCTTTATCCAGATTAAGTTTCATTACCGTAGAAGGTATCTTTTGTTTAAATTTCCTAGAAATAAGTCTTTAATGCAAATCATGAATTTCTCCCCTTTGACTAGAGCTTTCCTGGATCTTAACCTATGAATTTTCATCCGTAGGGCTGTTATGACATATAAAATAGAACAATAATGGAAAGAGAAAAATATTTTACATATTTAACAACTCGATCTTCTAGGGCAATCTTATAATGCGTAAACCAAATATGAAAACTCACTTTTATAGAAGTTATAAGAGCAGTAAAATTGACCTTAACTTCTTCAATTATGATGTCAACTCTCTCAACTACTGATTTTTGTACCTAGGAAGTTGTTCCCTTAGTGATTTTTCCAAAGACACTTAAAATGAGAAAATAACTTGACCCTTGCATTAAATGACTAGAGAGGATCATTTAATTTCACTTTAGTGATTAAAGTGACTTTTTAATGTATTTAAGTGGTGGTTGAGAGAAAATTAATTTATGGAGAAAAATAAAGTGCATTTATTCTCATCCACCGATCGAAACCAATGTGAGCCCTTGGATTAGATAACCATTTAACTACCCAAATGAGAAAATAAAAAAGGCAAGGGAAGGGATTTCACTCCATTCTTTCATGAGAATTGAGGGAGTAAGTTGACTTCATGTGAAGAGGTGGAGGACGCAACAGTGAGAGGGAGAAAATTGTTGGCATGCATATCAAGGAAGCTACAACAACAATCAATGAACACATTCCAAGGAGAGAAATGGCATAATTTTTTAGTTTGTTGGCACACAAATCAAGGCACAAATCAATAACATTAATTACAGAACATGTACAACAAAGAGTGCGATTTCCTAGGTAGATTTTGGGGACAGATTTCAAGACAAAGTGGGCATGAATATTGAAGCAGGGTTTGATTGTTTTCGTGGGCACAAATTCCAAGAAGGATAAGTTTTTGGGCACAAAATTCTAGGTTATGTACAGGAGGAAACTGACAATTTGTACACTGCTAATTTGGCACAAATTTTGAAACCACTACACATAAATTTAGGAAACTTTAGCACGCATTTCGAGACAACCTGTTGTCTGTGGTTGATATAAGTTATATTGGGAACTTGTATGACTTGTTGTACCTTTCATTTATGAAGAAATACAAATACTCTCTCTCAACCATGGTATCCCCTTGTGGGTTTTTCTTTGACAGATTTGCCAAAAAATACTTTGTTTGCAAATTTCATGGCACAATTGTTTTAATTTCTACCTTTAAATATGTGATATTTCATTCATGTTTTCCAGTCATGTCAAGTTAATAAGAAATACAAACTTGTAGCAGATTGAAATATTGGGTGGGCATTAAACTTTGACACTAAAACTTGGTAGAACAGTTGGACATGGGACTGTTACCTTTCATAGGAAGTATATGAATCCCTTGCCATTGAGGGATGTCTTGTATGTCCTTGGGATGAAAAAGAACTTGATATCAATTTTCACGATCAAGGACATGGGACTTGGGGTGTACTTCCTTGATGGACATGTTCACGTTTTACCCAAGGGATTGTTACCATCTGCTTCTTTTTCTATTGGAGTAAGATGTGGGAAGTTGTACAAGCTCTTATTTCAGCCCCAACATGCTTTGGCCCACAACGGAAGAAATGACCTATGTGAGATGTGGCATTAGAGGATGGTTCATTTTCATCATCCTACTTAGAGTATGTTGAGGGACACGGTGACAGGTTTTCCATAGTTCAACATAGAGCATAGTGATGTGTGTAGAGGGTCTGCTTTGGGAAAGTACACCAAGATTGCTTTTCTGAGCAGTGACAACAGATCAACGAGAGTACTTGACTTAATACATTCAGACTTATGCGGTCCGATGTTATCTGTTTCTTTGACATGCTATGACTACTATGTGACACTCATCAATGACTATCCCAGGAAGACTTGGATCATTTTTTTGAGGAGCAAAAAATCCGAAGAGGTCTTGCAGAGGTTCTAATAGTTCAATGATATTGTGGAGAACTAGATTGGGAGGAGGATTCAAGAACTTAGATTAGCCAATGGAGGGGAGTACACCTCCACTGTTTTTGATGAGTTTTGTAGACAAGAGGGAATTTGGAGAAATTTGATAGTTCCATATACTCCTGAGCATAATGGAGTTGTAGAAAGGAAGAACACAACTGTAGTGGGAGCAACGAGAGACATGCTTCATGACCAGGGTCTTCCTTTCTTCTTTTAGGCCGATGCAATTAGTAGAGTTGTATACATATAGAACACGAGTCCCCATAAGGCCTTGGGGATTAAAAATCTCGAGGAGATGTTCATAGGAAAGAAGCCTGAGGTTGGTCACTTTCACATCTTTTGTTTCCTAACTTATTCTAATGTCCCTTCTAAGAAGAGGACAAAGTTGGATTGCACTGCAGAGAAGGGCACATTTGTGGGCTATGATGAGACTTCGAAGGCATTTCACATTTATCTTCTCGCCCAGAGGAAGGTTGTTGTGAGGTTTGAGGAGGAGAGAGCCTTTAGGAAGTCAAAAGAGTCAGAGTAGGGGTAGCAACAAGCCTTCCCACCTTAGATGAGTGCATCTCAAAGTTCAACAATTCAGAGTGTAGGGTCACATGTTTTCGGTGTGACATGGCCACCAGTTACATGGACGGGTTCTACAGGTCCATTGGTACAGTCAGCAGGTTCTCCGAAGATAGGTTCTGGTTCTCAAGTCACAGGTTCACCAATTGCAACTACCGGATCACAGAGTTCACCAATGATAGGTTCACTAGCTACTGGTCCACATGTTTCTAGTCCATTTACTTCAGGCAGTTCTTCAGAGGATGATACACCAGTATGGCAAGAGTATTCAGGGAAGGGGAAGCCCAAATGGATTCGTGATTCCCTGGAGGAAGTAGAGACATTTGGAGCGCCCACGAAACCAGTGAGAGACATCAAGATGCTAGACAGATTGGGTATGGAATTGGTTGCTAGTCTTTGTGATTTAGAGACTTCTACTTTTGAGGAGGAATCCCAACATCATGTTTGGAAAGGTGCCATGATGGAAAAGTACCATTCCATCGTGAAGAACAATGTCTGGGAGATTGTACCGAGACCATAGGGTAAGCATGTGGTGACTTCCAAGTAGCTTTACAAGGTAAAGCACACTGCAGATGGCAATGTGGAGGAGTTCAAGGCTCGTTTTGTGGTGCATGGGTTTTCACAGGTAGAGGGAGTTGATTATGATGAGACCTTTGCGTTAGTTGCTTGATATTCCTTGATCCGAGCAGTGATTCCATAGCAATAGAGATGGGTTGGAAGATCCACTATATGGATGTGAAGACCGCATTTCTCAATGGTCTTCTATAGGAGGAGGTGTATGTGGAGAAACCACAGGGCTTTGAGATCCATGGGAGATATTCTCATGTGTACAGGATGAAAAGGCTTTGTATGGTATAAAGAAAGCTCCTTGAGCTTGGTATTCCAGTATTGATTCTTACTTGATGTCGATGGGATTTCAAAAGAGTGAGGTTGATCCCAACCTTTACTACATTGTGGTTGGTGTTGATCTACTCATTCTTTTCTTGTATGTTAATGGCTTGTTTATCACAGGTGAGGAGCGCCTCCTTGCAGTATGCAAGAGAGATCTTGGTTTAGAGTATGAGATGACTGATATTGGGTTGATGCATTACTATATGGGGATGGAGGTTTGGTAGGATCCCGGTCAAATTTTCTTGGTACAAGGAAAGTATGCAGTTGATGTTTTGAGGAGATTTCAGTTGGAGGACTGCAAGATGATGGCCACATCGATGATCACCAACTGGACGAAGCTTCATGCTTTTGATGGAGAGTTGGTGGATCCCACATTATACCGTCAAATCATTGATTCATTGATGTATTTAGTAAACACCAGGATAGACTTGTGTTTTGCAGTGAACACTCTTAGTCAGTTCATGGTAGAGCATAGGAGAGTGCACTGGGTAGCCGCGAAACATGTGTTGAGAAACCTAGCAGGGACAATGGATTATGGTTTGGACTATATGAGGTCAGATGGTGATATTTTGGTTGGATTCACGGATTCAGATTGGGAAGGAAGTGTGATGGACCGAAATAGCACTTTCAGGAGTTGTTTCCGTTAGGGCTCTACAACAATGTTGTGGTTCAATTGGTAGCAAAATTCTGTTTCTTTGAGTTCTACAGAGGTTGAGTACATGGTAGTCAGTCGGGCTAGTTATGAGGCACTTTGGTTTCACAAGTTGTTGGTGGACTTGTTTGATGGGGAGTTGAGGCCCACAGTCATATACAATGACAATCATAGTTGCATCCCATTCTCTAAGAATTCAGTTTTCCATGATAGGTCAAAGCACATAGCGATCAGATACCACTTCATCCACGACTATGTTCATAGAGAAGTTGTGGAGTTCATTGGAGGAAATTTGAGGTCTAAAATGGGCCTCCTAAGGAAAATAATAAAATAATATTTATTAATTTTGGAGGAAGAAAGAAAAAACTCCCTTTTTTGTTCGTATTTTCAACATATTTTCGTGTATTTTTACTCAAATTTTGAGCGGGAGGGCTCGTTGGATGCAGAATTAAATTATGCATCCAACGAGTACCCACACTGCATACTTTTGACAGGCCCTTCTACCCAAAAATAAAAAGTACTTGAAAAAACGTGATGCTGATGTAAGAAAAACCCCATAATTTAATCTGCATCCAACAAGCCCTCCCGCTCGAAATTTAAGTAAAAAGACAGAGAGAAATGTTGAAAATATGAACACAAAATAGTTTTTTGTATGACAAATATGTCAAGTCAACCATTATGGTTACTCATTTTATTGAAATTCTATTGGTTCTTGAATTCCAACTCACAAGAATTTATTGTTGGCTCGTTTTCTTATAAGGCCCATTTTAGACCCCAAATTTCCTCTAATGACTGTACATTTCCATTGATGAGAACGTGGAAGACATTCTAACCATAAACCATGTATGGGTCACAAAATGGCACTAAGTGGACTACATAGATGATAGTATTAAAGTATATAGTAAAGTCTCATAGAACATATCTCAGATTTTGAAACAAAATACAATATCGATGAGGCGTTATCATAAAAATAGCCTTTAAAATCCAAAAACCATGATTAAGGATGAGCCATGACTCATGACTAATCAATAATCAAACACAACGCCACTGCTAGAAATGGGATGTTTAACATCAACATCTGGCTCAAAATGCTTAGAGTCAAACCCCTCAGGGACATCTACGACCCTAGTAGAAGCACTAGCTGCATGACTAGGTCATCAAATGCCACCAGTAATACCACTGCCTATAATGTTTAGATCTACACATGTATCCCTTGGTACTAATGGATCTGTATCCAAAGCATCCCACCTCAACTCATCTGCAATTTCAATATCAAAATCAGGTTCAAAATCCCCCGACTGACTCTCCACTACCCACTCTAAGTTTGGATCAATATCATCCAACACAATGGGAGATGTATCAGGTCTTTTGTTTAGCAAATGGTTGTGCCTTAGCCATATGTTGTACACCACAAAGACAAGTTCATTTAACCGTTTTTGTTCCAAATGGTTTCTCTTGTTTGTGTGAATCCGATCAAAGATAGACTAATTGTACTAACACTCGGAAGCACTGCAAGGTTGTCTAAGGATTCAAATTGCAAAGTTTTGCAATTGAACACATTGGCTACCAAATGATTCCCACCAACTTGTTGGAGAGACAAATCTAGTTCAACAAATTAAATTGCAAATTGAACTAAAACAATTTAAAGGCTAAAGCTTAAACAATTGAACTTAAGATTAAAGCCTAAATTAAAACAATTGAACTTGAACTTAATCAAACTTTAGATTCTTGGAAATTTGAAATTGTTTACCTGGTTGGTCCTGATCCTTGCCTTCTTTGCTAGGTTTTTTCCAAAGGTTCCTGTGGCTCTATTGAAAGAGTTGATATGTCGATGCATCTCCATCTGCTCACTCTCATCAGGGACCATGCGCTCTCTAGGCACTCATACAAACCCTCTTTGACCTCCCCTATTAGATCATCTCCTAATTGAACTTTGTAATGGTACCTTGTGTTCAAGAAATGCCCAGCGACATGTATAGGTGGATGGAGTTGATTGTTCCATCTGTTGTTAATAATCTCCCAAAAAGGCCCATACATGGTCACTATCTTTGTATGTTTCCTTTATATTCTCATTTTCCAGATCCATAGCCTCATAAATGTAACCCATGGCGAATCTTTCCCCATCCACCAACCGCAACACCTTCACAAGGGGCTCAACAATTTTCACAACATCTGTTGTTTTTTTTCCAAAATGCACTATCATTAACTTCCTTTTTGGTTTCTTTTGCATCTTTCCCGTGGGCCCACTTAGATGAAATCCATTCATCACATGAAAACATCTTTTGTAAGTCCTCCTCTTGGGAAATGGGAGATTGCAGTGTGAGGAAGTGAGTTGCGAATCTCGTGATGGAAGGCCTAACATGTTCGATGTTCCTAGTGTTTTTCCTCATTAGATTCAAGACCCACGAGTGGTTGTATATATATATTTTTAATTATCTTGGCATGCTCTACAACATCCTTAACCCAATCATATTTTCCTATATCCTGAAGCATGAGGTCTATGCAATGTGAAACACATGGGGTCCAAAATATGGTTTCATGTTTGCTCTCTAACATCTTACCAACAATGAAATAGTTAGAGGCATTATCTGTGATGGTTTGAACACCATTTGTCACCCCCACCTCCATAACAACTTCATCCGACAATTGAAATAGAAGGTTTGCATCTTTTACCCTATCAGATGCATCAAGTGATTTCAAATACATGGTTCTTTGAAAGAAAGAGACAAGGCTATTGATTATTGTAGGGTTCCTTGTATCAGTCCATCCATCTGATATGATGGTACATCCTGTAGTGGTCCATGACATCCTAAATCCTTGCAAGTATTCATTTATGGACATAACCTCCTTCTTCAAAAGTGATCCCCTCAAGTCATGCATACTAGGGCCTTTGAAGCCCTTATCAACAACAAAAATGGAATCCCGCATGGGTTGATAATAAAGTGAGCGAGCAACATTAAAGGGGATATTTAAATTGTACCACCATCTAACAATGTACTCATAAGCAACTTTTTTGGATTGTTTTTTCCAATGCTCATCTAAGGTGGACTGAATTTGGGTCGGTTGAACTTGAGATCGAGAGGCATTGGCACTTACAAAGAAGGGGGAAGGTGTAGAAAAATAGTGTTGAAAGGTATTCTTCTTTTTGGGTTGAATTTCACCAATGTTTGGACGAGAGGTAGGAACATAATGGAAGGGGTTCCTATCAACAGAAGAAATGGCATAGGAAGATCCTTCAAACTCATTTATTCCATATCTCCTCATAGTGGCATTGAAATGTTCACTCTTCCTCCCTATCTCAGCTTCTATCTCTTTCTGCCTAGCCTTATCTTCTTCAAAATTTTTAAACTAATTTAAAAATGTGAGAATTGATTCACAACTGGATTTAGGAGCTAAGGAAACTATCACAATTCGATATTGTTCACAAAATATGCAGAAAATAACTGAAATAATGAAAATTGCATACACACGAGGTCAATAACATATATTATTATGATTGTCCAACATGCAACTGTCTGGATTAGATACATATTACAATAAGGAAAAATTGTGAGGCCTTGGAGGCCATCTGGATGCATACAAGTGTCAGCTAGATTTGACCCTCAAACCCCCTAGGTGGACCAATGGGCTTCCTAATCATCCCAAACGACCATGAATACATGTGTGAACATGGCTAAGGCATGCTGGAACATAAATGGAGGTATGGCAGGCATGGGTGAGCACATGGGTGAGTGGGAGTGGCCCAAGGAGGCAATAAATGCCCAAGGAAGGAAAAAATTCACCTAAATCATGGACCCGTGCCCCAAGTCAAATACAATCCTTGAAACCGAGGATGGGGGGTGCATGCTGGTTGATTTTAATCAATGTGGGCATATGGGTTGTCATAATCATCAACCTGGAGCACCTCAACTGTGTAGAATGATCAACCATGAGCGCCTCAACTATCAGTAAATGCTCAATATCCCTAAGTCTAGACCATAGAACATTGCATGGAAGCAAATGAAATGTGCCTAAGGTATATGACCATGATACTAAGGTGGATTATTTCTCTAACACCCCCCCTTAAGCCTAACTTATTACAACGTAACAAAAAATATCATGGAGGGCTTGGCAACAAAGGCTCAAGTCACCTCATACAACAAAAAAAATTATTTGTCCATAAAACAGGTAAGGAGGAAAACCACATGGGAACAAAACATCCCCTAAAAAATGGACACAGAGCCAAAAATATGAAAGTGAATTGTAGCCATCACCATGTATCATCCACTCCAAGAAGGTATCTCAGACAGGTGAAGGTCTTCTCTGTGAAGCACTTGGTGAAAATGTCAGCAGTTTGCTCTGCAGATGGGCAATATTGCAAGGCTATTACCTGATCATGCACCAAGCTATGGATGTAGTGCATGTGTATCTCAATGTGTTTGGTCCTTTGTATCTACACTGGATCTGTGGAAATATTGATTGCACTTTGATTGTCACACAAAATGACTGTGGGTGAATCAAATGCAACTTCAAGTTCTTGAAGAATACCTTGCAACCACACACATTGTGTAGCTGCGTTCACTGCTCCCTTGTACTCGGCCTCAGTTGAAGATAGGGAGATGGTGTGTTGTTTCTTGCTTTACCAACATATGGGACCATGTGCAAGCATGGATACATATCCTGGAGTTGATTTCCTGTCAATGGGATCTCCATCACAATCAGAATCAGTAAATCCAACTAGTTCTAGTGGAGAACAACCAACATAGTGTACCCAGAAGTGTCTCGTTTCTTGCACATAGTGAAGGATCCTCTTGGCTTCCTTCCAATGGATATCATGAGGTTACTACATATACCTTGCTATAGCACCTACATCATATGCCAAATTTGGCTGAGAGTGTGTAAGATACATCAAACTCTCGACTAATTGTCTATAGAATGAGCTACCCACTAATGGAGACTCACCAAACTCACCTAGTTTGACACCAAAAAGGAATGGGCACTTGGATGCATTACATTCAACCATTTTAAAATTCAATTACAGGTCTGCAACATAATTTTGTTGGCTGACTTTGATTCCTCTTTCAGATTGCTCAGTTTCCAAACCAAGAAATTACTTCAACAATTCAAGATCAGTCATGGAAATCTCATCGTGCAATGAAGACTCAATTGACCCGATTTCTTTGGTGCAATTACCTGTAATCAAAAGATCATTGACATAGAGTACAATGGCCTACAATACATCACCAATATGCTGCAAATAAACATTAGGATCAGAGTTGCATCTTTCAAGTCCAAGTGAAAGCAGAACATTGTCCATCTTGGCATACCAAGCCCTGTGGGCTTGCTTGAGGCCACATAGTGACTTCTTTAACTTGCATACAAGTGAAGGATCCTCAATGAAACCTTCAGGTTGCTGCATATATATATCCTCTTGAAGTTCACTATGAAGAAATGCACTCTTCACATCCATGTGGTGAACCTCCCAGCGCTTAGATGTAAAAATGGCTAAAACTAGCGTGATAGAGTCCATCTTTGCCACCGGTGCAAATGTCTTTGTATTATCCAGTCCTTTGACTTGAGAGAAGCCTTTGGAACCCTCATTCCTTTTGAATCTAATGCAGAGATGGAGAGGAGGTTCTTCTTTAGTCCTGGTACAAATAAGACATCCTGCATCTTCATATAATTTCCCGAGTATAGCTTATAGGAGGATTTACCACTACCTTTTATGGGATATTGGTAGTCATCCCCAAGTTTCACCTTATGGGGTGACCCATGTTCTGATAGTTTTACAAAGGATTCTTTGAATCTCGTCATATGCTTGGAAGCCCCACTATCTATGAGCCAATCATTGCTTCCATGTGTGATAGTTCTCGTGAGAGAAGAAATCAAAACATATTCTTCATCACTAGAAGAGTCTTCTTCTTTGACTTTCTTTCTTGGAGGTTCATCATCCTCTGCAGTGTGAGCATTATGTCTTCTTTTGTATTTCTTCTTCTTTTGAGAGCCACCTTTGTTTCTAGGACAAAATATGGAGATGTGTCCTTTCTCATCGCATGTAAAACATCATATACTAGATAGATCTCTTCTAGGGTTATTCTAATGTGAATGCTTACCTCTGTGATGATGATGGTCTGTTTTGGTTTTCTTGGTGTGTAATGTGAGAGCTGATCTTCATTTCCCATATTTTCTTCTTGAGCTACTATTCGAGCTTTTTCTTGTGAGAATTCCTCCCACAACCTACTGAAGGTGATTAGATTTCTTCTAACACAAATCCCTTGAATGAAGGAGTCCCATGACCTAGGGAGACCATTCAAGGTGGTCATCATAATTTCTGCATTCTCTACTTCTACATCTACTGCTTTAAGTTGTTCTTTGACCTGGGAGATCCTTGTAAAGTATGACTGTATGGTCTCTGCATTCAATATCTTTACATTCTTCAGTTGATTTCTCAAGGTCATCTTCCAGTTTATGTTCTTCCCTTCAAATAATTTGGTCAAGGAATCAAACATTTATTTAGGTGTCTTTAGGGAGGACACCTGTGGTATGAGGTGATCCTTGATTGAATCAGGAATAATGCTTTTGTCCTTGATTAAGTTCTTCTTGTGTAAGGCCTTAGCCTCATCTCCCTCTGGAACTGGGATCTCTTCACTGATGTAGGAGTCCAATTTATTTTCTTCAAGAACTAATGAGATCCTACACTTCCATACTCGGAAGTTATCAGCTCCCTCAAGCTTTTCATCAAGCTTGGTGTGATGAGACATCTCAACTGAGAACATCAAATGGAAATACAAAAGATTTATATCTTACCAATTTGAGAAGCTGAAACTGGATTTGGAGCTGATATTCTGCAGTGCTGTTTTTTTGGTTCCGGGACAAATTAGGGTTTGAATTTCTCGTAGCTCTACTCAACCAAAAAATTCGATCTTGGTCTTTAAACTTTGATTTTGATGAAGAGATAAATCCTATGTTGGGATCACTCAAAATTCCTCTTCTGTGAAAAGCCCTAATTTCCCGTAGTAGTGACAGGTCAAAAACTGGAAATGCTAAGAATAAGATTCTGCTTCGACATAAAGATGCGCCCTTTCAATGAAGATTCAACCTAGCCTCCTTTTGCGGATGGATTGTAGAGAGAGACCCAAAAAATAAGAATCCCTAGCTACCTGCAGCTCCATAATGTCTTCTTCTCATGTTAGCTCTGATACCATGTTAGATTTTTATCAATTTGACAATATGATCTTAGGATATTATCTGAGAGAATAACATGCACAAGAATCAATTACAAGAGGCAACAAACACAAAGATTTATTCTCGGGGAAACCATAAAGGAAAAACCCTGCAACTTCCTCAGAGATAGAATGAGCACCAATGGCAACAGTAAAACCCAAAGACAAAAAGATGATCTCCAACAATTGTTCTCTCTCTCACTTGTGTGAGCTCCTCTTCTCTCACCTATGCGTTATAGCTGGGTGAGTGTCTCTCAAATAGAGAGGCTCACTCTCTATTTATACTAGTTTATGACTTGACAATTACTTACCAGGGCCGACTTCTCTAGGAGAGTCTAATAACCCTAGTGCCCCACAACTGTGGGGACTTTACCCCCGACTTACAAAGGAGCGTTAATCTCTATGACTTTACATGACTTGATTACATTAATGATTCCCCCGATAGGAAAATCGGGGACCAATGAAATACAATATATAAAATATACAGTGAATATATTCCGAAGTTACAAATACATCAACAACTTGCAGAGAAAGCAGTGTAAAATTGTAATATAGCCCTTCTAGGATCTAGTGGATTTCCAGCCAAATCCCTTGCTGCTTCAATGGTTTTCTCAGCCCATTTGGGCCAAATGGGTGAGACATGATCTTCATCATCATAATCTTCAGCAATATCAGAAATAAATTCATCACTTACATCATCTTGGAGTGGAGGATTTGAACATTCCCCTTGAGCAAATTCGGTCTCCTCCATGAGTTCTTCTTCGAATTGCACACTCCTTTCAATGAAGTTCTTTTGAGATGAGGGATCAAAGAGATTGTATCCCTTTTCATATTCAACATATCCAACCATGATGGACTCCTTTCTTTTAGGTTGCAAGGCCTTTCTCTTCTCCGGTGGAATCCTAGCCAAGCCTTTGAACCAAAGACCTTGGAATGAGAAACATTTGGCTTGTGACCAAACCAAGCCTCATATGGTGTTTTTCCATTCACTAATTTGTGAGGAGCTCTGTTTTGAACATATGCATCACAGTTAATGGATTCATCCCATATATTAGGATTCAAATCCTTTGCTTCAATCATACAAGTTGCCATCTCCTTGAGAGCCCTGTTCTTTCGCTCTGCCACACCATTTTGTTGTGGTGTGTAGGGGACATAATGCTGCATTTGGATGCCACATTCTTCACACAGCTGCTGCAAACTCTTGTTCACATACTCCTTTCCATTATTAGTGCTAAGGACTTTGATATTGTTCCAACAAGCATTCTCAACCAGGGATTTCCAAACCTTGAGAGTCGCAAAGACTTTAGATATGAGTTTGAGAAAGTAAACCCAACAAAAACTTGAGAAATCATCTATGAAGGCCAACACATACCTTGATCCTCCATATGAGGGTGTGGGAAGAAGCCTAATAAGGAATGAATGCACCAAATCAAGTACTTGAGTAGCTGTCCTTGCTTTCTATTTCTCATAGCTGCGCTCTGGATGCTTGCCCGCCACACATCCTATGCATGTGCCATTGGAGATCTTGATAGAAGGAAGCCATTCCACCATGCCTTCTTTGCTCAATTACTAGAGGTATATGTAGTTTATATGGACGAACCTCTCATGGCACAACTTGCTTATCTCATTGGCACGAGTTAGGAGCGTATTCCCTCTTGAGTAAGGAAGGAAATGAGAGAACTTGTACATTCTAGCTTGATGATCAGGAAACCCCAATGCCACCACCTTGTTGGCAGAGATTTCAACTATCTCCATTGTGTCTGGTGTAAATGTTACTCTCTTGGATTCACCAGTGTGAGTCATTTTGTACACTCAGAGTAGGTTCGCTGCCAATTTTGGTACAAACAAAACATTATTGAAATACCCATCATCAATATCGATCCTGCCAATCCCTTTGGCTTGGATCTCTGAATCATCACCCATTCAAACAATTGGACCACTGTCAGAATACATGAATGAGAAGAAATATTTTACTGAATCCATATGCCTTGAAGCTCTCAAATCAATGATGAAGGAAGAAGAGTCTAAGGAACCAACAACCAATCCATGGCACCTCTCCTTGTTGTCTGAGCCTGAACCTCCATCCTTCTTCCTTGCGCCCTCAGGTAGTGGGATGTTGTTCTTCTCAAGCAGTTGCACCATCATGTCTATGGTATTCTTCATACATGCACTCTCTGGATTCCATCCCTTGTGACAGTAGGCGGATTTGGTCTTCTCTTTCTTTTTCTTGTCCTTGTCCTTGCAAGGATTCGAGCTCCCATCTGAATATTTGGGTCTTTTTTGCTTCTTCTTGTCTTGTTGCCTCGAATCCTTAGCTTTCGTTTTTCCTTTGGATGGATTTGAAACTCTTGCAACAAGAGCTTGATCTTTACTGGACTTGATGGTGCCCATCTACACTATCTTGTCTTGCTCTTGAGTTAGTGACTCCATGAAGTTAGCTAGTGATGTCATGTTCCAGTTTTGAGCTGTGTGCTTGCTAGAGAAAAATGTGCTTATAAACACAGAGTTCTCTAGCCCTAGCTTCGAAAGTATGGACAATACGAGCCGATCATCCTTCTTCTCTATGCCACATTGCTTGAGATGAAGCACCAACGACTTAAAATTAATGAAGAAGTCCTGAATTGTCTCAAAATGAGTTGGACTCAAGGAGATGAGCTCATTTTCGAGCTGGTGACCTCTCATTTCATCAGTCAGCCATACTTTGTTGGGAGTTGATAGTCTATCTACATGAAAGAGTAAGTCTCTTGAAATGCTGAGACAAAGCATTCCAAACAATTGATCAAGCCTGTTGAAGAAATTCGATTTCTCAACATCAGAGTTTGGTTCGACCTCTGTCCCCATGGTGACCTTGTACATGCCTTTAGACCTTAGCTGGATCACCATTTCGGCCTTCCATTCAAAATATTTGAATGGGTTCAACAAGACATTGGTCTTCTCCATTTCTGCTTGCGCTCTTGGTGACAAATTGCTGATTGTACCTGCAATGCAAACACTCGAATCTATATTGAAAATACCTCTAAAAACAACTCAAACACTATCGATTTTATTTGCAGCTCCAAGGAGCTCTGATACCATGTGAGAATAGATTCACAGCTGGATCTAGGAGTGAAGGAAACTATCACAATTCGATATTGTTCTCAAAATATGCAGAAAATAACTGAAAGAATGAAAATTGCATACACACATGAGGTCAATAACAAATATTATTATGAAGTTCCAACATGTAACTATGTTTGTATCAGATATATATTACAATAGGGAAAAATCGTGAGGCCTTGGAGGCCATCTAGATGTATACAAGTGTCAATTCAAGATTTGACCCAGAAACCCCCCCTAGGTGGACCAATGAGCTTCTTAATCATCCCAAACAGTCACGAATGCATGTGTGAATGTGGGTAAGGCATGATGGAACATAAATGGAGGTATGGCATGCATGGGTGGGAACATTGGTGATTGGGAGTGGCCCAATGAGGCAATAAATGCCATAGGAAGGCAAAAAGCCACCTAAATCATGCATTAGTGCTCCAAGTCAAACACAATCCCTAAAACAAGGGAAGTGGGAGCACATGCAGGTTGACTGTAATAAAATTGGGCACCTGGGTTGTCAGAATAATCAACCTGGAGCGCCTCAACTGTGTAGAATGATCAATCATGAGTGCCTCAACTATCAGTAAATGCTCAATATCCCTATGTCTAGACCATAGAACATTGCATGGGAGAAAATGAAATGTGCCTAAGGTATATGACCATGGTACTAAGGTGGATTATTTCTCTAACAAGCAAATCAATTTTTATCTCTCCAATTACTTCATTTGGTGCCTCACATGGGAGAGCTTGGCCTCTTATTCCAACCAAGTGTTGCTTCACCCTATGAATGCCCTGCCATACGTATATGTTTGTTGCAATATTTGCAAAATATTTCACCATCAACAGTTTCAACATGGGCCCATGCAACATCTTTGTCTCTTGAAGCGATTGGGAAAATGAAAACATGGGTTTTTGCAAGTGCGAAATGGAAAAAAAATGTGAAAATGCACAAATACAAATTGAAAATGTAAATACAACAAAATAGATGACAATTTTGCATTTCAAGTTTGTTTAAGAAAAATAAAAAAAGGGATACATTTATCTTATTTTTTTTTAAAGGGAATAATTTAACAGTTAGCAATGGGCATGAGCATACCTTCAAAGTTGAAGGATTGAGGTTTGAAATAGCTTAAAGTTGATATATGAAATTGAATTTGGAAATTGTAATTGCTCCAACACAATCCAACACTCCAAACTCACCATTGTCCAAATCCACAATCCACACATTGCATAGTCCCACTATCAAGAGTCAAGACTCAACAATCTAACTTCAGAGTCCAGAATCCACACAACCACAATGAATAATCAACTATCACAGTCGCTAACAGAAGTGCCTACCCACAATTAAACTTCAAGCTTCACAACTTCACTATCAGTCTAACTTATAGGCTTAAAACCACAAGCTCAATCCTCACGACCTCCTACACAACATGATTCAGTCTTGACTCTCCAATGTCCAAGGATTCAATTCTAGTCTCCAACGTACAGCTCCAAAATGTCCAGACTCCAACTTCAAATTTAAGATTGCAAGTCACTTACAGTCAACCGACAACAAGAGATATTTGATGAAAAGATGTTAGTGAAAAGGGATGGAAGGGGTCGTATTTATAATGTTTAACATGCATTTAGGGTTAGATTTAGATTAGTTTTTATTTTCTTTTAATTAAAAACAATTATTTTATTTTTTTGGGCCCCGTGGAGGAGAATGGTCATTGACCGACCGATTAGTAACAAACTCAGCCGATTAAGACTGGTTTGGTCACGAACCAGACGGTTTAGTGTTAGGGCCGGTCGGTTCATTACCGAACCGGTCCTTGATTTAGGTTTTGTACTCGTTTAAGGCCCCAATTAAGTTGGTCGGTTGGATCAACCGGTTCCGGTTCCGACTCTGCTAATTTTTAAAACACTGGTTGGGAGTGGTGTAGAACACCTTCCTCAGTAGGAGGGAGTGTTGATTTTCGTACCTAGGAAGTTGTTTGCCTAGTGATTTTTCCTAAGTCACTTAAAAGGGACAAATAACATGACCCTTGCATTAAATGACTTGAGATGAGCATTTAATTTCACTTTAGTAATTAAAATGACTTTTTAATATGTTTTAGTGGTGGTTGAGTGAAAATTATTTTATGGAGAGAAATAAAGTGCATTTATTCTCATCCATTTTTCTAAACCAACGAAACCAACGAGGGCCCTAGGATTAGATAACCTATCAACTTCCCAAACGAGAAAATTAAAAAGGCAAGGGAAGGCATTTCATTCCATTATTTTATGAGAATTAAGAGAGCAAGTCATTTTCTTGTGAAGAAGAGGATGCATCTGTGAGAGGGACAAAAAATGTTGGCATGCATATCAAGGTAGATACAACAACAATTAATGAGCACACATTCCAAGGAAAGACACAACACAATTTTCTAGACTGCTGGGACACAAATCGAGGGATGGAACATCAACATTAATTATTGAAATCGTATAGCAGAGGGCATGATTTTCCTGGTAGATTTTGAACATGAATTTTGAGGTAAAGTGGGCACAAAATTCGAGGCAATATTTGACTATTTTGTGGGAACAAATTCCGAGAAGGATAAATTTATGGGAACAAAATTCTAGGTCTGTATAGGATGAAAGTGACGGTCCGTACAATGCCAATTTGTCATGAATTTCGAGACTGCTGCACATAAATTTAAGTAGCTTCAACACACATTTCAAGACAACCTGTTGTTTGTGGTTGAGATAAGTTGTACTGGAAACTTGTATTAGTTGTTGTACCTTTCATTTATGAAGAAATAAAAACATGCTCTCTCAAACAGGTTTTCCCCTTGTGGGTTTTTCCTGGGCAGATTTGCCAAAAAATAACGTGTCTACAAATTTCATGGCGCGATTGTTTTAATTTCTGCCTTTAAATATGTGATATTTCATTCATGTTTTTAAGTCGTGTCAACTTAATCATAAACACACACTTATAGTAGATTCAAATATTGGGAGGGCATTAAACTTTGATATTAAAACTTGGAAAACTGGGATTGGGAAATACTATTGTAAAATTTACATCATTAAAATTGTGCTCTACTTATGTTAAATCAACAAGACATATACAAATGTAAATTGCAATTTATGAAGAACATGCGTAGTTGGAAATCAAATCTAAAATTTACACAAGTTGTGGACAACTCAAAAGTTCATTAATATACACAATATGAAGTTGTTGTACATTCCAAAGTCTTATATCAAGATTAGTACAATTCACTAGCTCTCTAAAACCCTACACGGGGAAAACAAAAAAATACCGTAGTTCAACCAAGGAACTCCAACATGCATGGATTACTCAAACAATTCTCTATGGTGAGATGTTCTCTTCTTTTCTTCTTCTTCACCAAATACAATGTAGGGATTCATCACATAACCCTAAGCTCAAACCTTTTAATGGATGATTCATGAAACGATAGCTCGAGATTTCAAGATGCTCCAAGATGATCATAAAATCCTAGTGACTCCAAGAGAGAGAGAGAGAGAGAGAGAGAGAGAGAGAGAGAGAGAGAGAGAAGGTGCAAATGAGGATATAATAATGTGAGAACATCACTCACAAATGTGTTCTTCACATGAATAAACCCTATTATTGCACAAGGATTAAGCTCCAGGCCATGAGTCAAGACGTCCTCTATAGGATTCATAACTCCTTGGGTTTCCTCATGAAGCCATGTGACTTACTCCAAGAACCTAAATACAAATAAAAGCATATAATGAAGATAATTGAGAGGGACTCTTTCCTTCCTCTATATATATGGGACTTAAGGGAGGTAGGCTAACAAATGTGAAGCACTCTACTCCAAGGGTACACATGTCATGCTCCAAAATGATTTCACACACAATAAAGGATCCAATATAATTTAGCTACACAATATGTGTCCACGCCCTTCTGTCACAATCTCACATGCACTCAATTCCCCCCATAAGCATTGCACACCACTGTGTCCACTGCCACTGCAAAAACACTATTATACCCCAAGTGTGCCCAAGCCAACTCCAATCCTCTTTATCTAGCAATCCAAGCAACCCCCTTTTGTCTAGGGCCTGATGCCATCCTCCATGATGCACAATTCTATCTTCCCAGGCAGGGCGTTCTCCAAGTAAGTGAAACTCCCATGTGTCCATAATGTAGGACGTACACCAAGCTGTCAAGTGAAATCTAACGTTGTAGGGAAGAATGCCAATCAAGCACCCAATTAAGGTCAATCAACCACTGAGCAAGCTATATCCAATGTGCAAAATCATCATGATCCATCTTTAATGCACAAATCCATCATGGACCATATGGGGGATGAACATACACCATGTACCCCAAATATCATGAAGCACCCCAAAACATGGTGTAAACACTTTTGGAATAACCTTGAAAGCTAACATCTTCTTTCAACTTTGCCCTGATTGAATGCATTCTTTCTTGCACTGAACGTACTGCATCATGAAATTGTTGTTATGAATAAATCCAAATTGTTCATCTAAAATTACTTCTGAGAGAATAGGTTTGAGTTTGTTTGCTATAATTTTTGTTGTAATTTTGTAAACTAAATTACATAGTGACATAGGCCCGCGGTCATCCAATGATTCAAGGCCATTCCTTTTGGGTATTAATGCTATGAATGTGGCATTCGAGGCATCCAAGACATTCCTGACCTTTTGTATTCTTAAACTACTTTCAATAAGTATTCCTTTAACAATTAATACAATCCCAAGTATATTTCTGTTTCCCATTTGTCCAGGCTTGGAATTTTTCCTCTGTTGACAAATTGAAGAACTGATTTCAATTCTTCCCTTATTAATCAGCATTCAGGTTCTCATTTTGTTGTTCATTGACTAGTATAGGGAATACTGATGCCACCTTATGAATATCTACTATATTTCAACTTGGATGATCTTGGAACACATATTTGAAATGGTTGACACTTCTGCTCTCCTGGAATCCCTTTGCCTTAGAGCCATCTTTTTCCTGATCTCCCAAATTGTGTTAATGTTGTTCCTGCATTTGGCATAATTTTAATTGTTTTTTGTATTCTTATATCTCTATCAACCAATATGACTTTTCTATTCAATCTCCAAGCTAGTTCTTCTTTCTCAAGTATTTTCTTATTTGTTTCTTTTAGTTTTTTCATGTTGGATTTTCCTTCGAAAAAATACTATCTTTTTCATTCTGTAGATTGGATTAATTTGATCTTCTGTTTTTGTCAGCTCCGGTTGACTTTCTTGGTCTGTATTTCTAGCCCATTGCACCACTACCTTTTTAACCTTTTTCATTTTTCTTGCAAATTGGAACATTGCATATTCTCTTAGGGTTAAACTTCCTTCTTTCAATAATTACTAAATTTATGAACCCCTCTTCTAGCCATGAATAGTTAAATTTGAAAGGGTCGGGATGTTTTTAATCATCATTTTCTATTTGTAACAGAACATGAATATGGTCTAAGCATCCTCCATATTCCACCCATGACTGAAGTCTATCTATTTCTTTTAGAACTTTTTCTGCCACGAGGAATCTATCTCATTTTGACACCTTCCTCGTTGCTTCTATAATTTCTCCAAGTTGGAACTAATTCAGTTGGTTCCACATCACAACGGTCTAGGTCTTCAAACAATTGGGTAAATTAACTAGCTAGGGTGTCCTTCCTGGCTCCTTCTCCCCATGTTTATGCTACCTTCATTGTTAGATTAAAATCCCCTCCCATAATTATATTGTCCTTGTTCCCATCAACTTCTTTGAATATTTCCTAGAACACTTTCCTATCATCATACAACCTATACAAGCTAATAATTGCTAATTGTTGATTTTTGTAGCATTAGACAAGTATTCTGCATAGGTCAACTATTTAGCATGTAGAAGTGTTCCAAAGAGCCTTTTTGTATCTCTTTCCTATGTCTAACTTAGAAAAGCCACATTATTAACTTAATGTTAGCTAATGACTAAAAAATGACTTAGGGACCATGGTTTTTGATAGCCCATGGTATTGGCCAAAGGTATTTTGGTCATTGAGATGTTATAAAAGGAATCCCAAAGAGAGTAGGTGAAACAACTGCCACATAGAATGGGTGAGTGAGATCTCATTGAGAGGGTTGAGAAGGAATTCCATCCAAGTGTGAGGGAAAGGGCCTAGGAGCAGAGAAAAGGAGAGGCAGATAAGGTAGCAATTAAGTGATAGGATAGTTTATCTTATGTGTTTGTATATTCCTTAGGAGGGCCATTTATCCCTTGATGAGATTCTGTGTTTTTTATAATAAAATCATAGTTGTTGTTTTTTCCCAAGTTGGGGTTTTGCAGCGTAAATCTGTGTCAAATGTATGTGTAATTTTCCTGTTTCATTCCACTGCTTGATTTGTTACAATTCAATGTATTTTAATTCCTAATTAATGTGTTAATTATGGGAATCAACAACCATATCTAGGTTTAGTAAAATCAACATGGTATCAAATTTGAAGGTTCAACTTTGAGTAGGAATTTCATTTGATTTATGCAGAATAAAAAAGTATACTAGTACTATACGATTGCACTTTAATATCATATGGCACCTCAAAACTGCCATTTTGAGTTAGCTGGTGACCATCAGTAGATATGGGATGGACCGTCATTCGGAGGAAACAAGATTGTGAAGGCTGAGAAAGCTAGAGCGCACGAAAAATTGGAATGTGTTTTTATAAACTTCAGAGCGACTATCATGTGGGATGTAGAGGAGCTAGGACCTCTGTGCTTAGTGGACATGGGAACCAGAGTTTCAGGTTATAGAAGGTTTGTATCTCGGATGTGAATCCATGTAGAACAGGATGACATATGCAGAGGCAAAACATAGGCACATGGAAGAATCTATGTCATGGGCTAAGTGTTCGCAACAGAGTTGACAAATCGTGAGTTGTCAGAATGGATAGAAAAAGCATCGACAAAAGAGAACATGTGCTTGGGTAGGATCAGGTTGAGATTGGGATGGAGGTCGTGGGTTTATGGGCACAATATAAGAGTTAGATGTGGAGTTGTGCACGGAAGGTTGAGTGAGTGTAGTCTGAGAGGGATCGAGCCAATGTTGGTGTTGGAGCTATATTTGAGCCCACAAAGTGGAACGGTGGACACATGTGTCATGTCCCCATATTTTTTGGACATAAAAGTGTTAACCATGACCAACACATTGGGGGGTCAAAGATGCATTAATTACCTCACCTAGGGAATTTTGTCCAAATGTTATTTACGAGGCATTATTTAATTAGCCTAGGGGAAATTTTGCTAAATAAACATTATTGAGGCATGTATTTAATTTTTATTTATCATTAATATTTATTGTGCAAATAACATGTGGGATTGAGCTTATTATGTCAGGAACAATTGGCAAGCCAACTTGCCAGGGGAGGAGATTAATAAAGTGGAAACTCTATGGCGAAAGCAGTCAGAGAGAAAAGGGAAAGTGCCCAAAATCTATGACAAAAGTTGTCATAATAAAAGTAGGCAACAATTGACTAAGGAGGGTGCAGTTTCCTTTTTGAGACTCGGTTTCAAAAGAAGGAAAGTAAAAAAATCCGTCATAGGGAAAAGCAGGAAACAATTGACTAAGGAGGGTGCAGTTTCCTTTGTGGAGGCTCAACACAAAAGCAGGAAAGGTAGAAAAAGCTGTTATTGAAAAAAGTAGCAACTATGGCTCTAAGGAGGGCGCATTTTCCAAGTTTGATGAATGACATGGATATGAAAACAACTCACAAGGGTCCCTACTTGCCAATTACTCAAGGAGGGCGCATATGTGGCTAGGGTTAGGGGCTTCTATGAGGATGACTTGCTCTCACATGTCATCATTGGCCTCTATTTGCTAAAGAGGTCACCCAGAGTTCTATAAAAGAACAATTTAAGCTCATTCAGAGATTTTGGTTTATGTGTTAATTGATTTATGCTTATGGGAGCATGCCTTTCTGAGTGATGTGCCTCAGACACTCGGGAGATGAGCCCCAAACCTTCACTTCCCACTCCTTCATTCACATTTATTCTCTTTGCAGGTATGGAGCGCATGATGTTCAGCTATTGAGGTCATACCAACCATCTTTTTCAGCCTCCATCCCATTCAGGTCGAGCTCTAGTGAAGCCCAAGCTTCATCTATGCTCTCAACCTTCTTTATGTCTAATTTTGGGCCTCCTACCCATCATTTCGAGTCCACTTATGTAACTATAAGTCAATACAATGCTCTTTGATGTGTAACAGATGATAAAATATATCATTTATATTTATCAGGTCGTAATAATGATGTCCCCGAAGTTAACCTTCCCAGTTTCTCATGAAAAGCTTGATTTGTCATTGTAATGGGGGGAATTGATCAATCTAGTGCAATAATGAGTGAGAAAAGGTTGCGGGCATGAGTCTGAATGGCTATATATGTCCATTGAAGCTGTATTAATGTCCATCATATGCCATTTTTCTGTATTGTGTCATTCTGCTACAATATTTATGCTTAATTTCGCACCCTAGCTAGAACATTAGTTTTATTTGACTATTTTTACAGTTTCTGCTATAAAATGAGTTCTACCCACTCAAATACATTTTTGTAAGTTTCTATGGATCACTGATAAAATCGCCTTCCCATAAATAACTTTGTATCATATTTTAGTTCACTTTGTACAGTGATTTGGGAGCCTCCATTGCATAGGGCCTCATAGGCCAAAATTGCCAAAAAACACCACTTCTTCCCTAAACTTTCCAGAAATATCCAGATCTATTACAAACTGTTCGAAACCCTATTTTATTTTGTCTTAAGGATTGATAACACCTCTGCACTTTTCCCCTATCCCCTGGTTGAAAGGACGGAAGAAATTTCCCTAGTTTCACGGTTGGGTGACCTAGAAGCGTGGAAGTAGGTTTCCGCATAGCGGAATCTGAAACATGAATGGTCCCTAATCTAAATGTGTCAAGGGAAATGAATTCAATGTTATGAAATTACTCTTGGTTTCTTTCCACTTCCTACTCCAATGTCTGCAAATTTCCCAACAAAACACCTTGAATTTCCTAGTCTGAATATTCACTGAGTGGTTGTAATTTAATATTAGAATTTTTATTTAATTTGCAGCATTATTTAGTGTCCAGGTCTGCATATCACACTTGGGAACATTACAATAGGTTGGTGTGAAGGAAATTGTAGCCGGAGTGGGTGTCGAAGTAGTTAAGTTGGGTTCATGGAAGGTTGCAACTGTAGCTGCAAGCTGATAGATGGAGAATTGGAGCAGAGTGGAGTTATGATGGCTAGGCGACAGGAGGAATCACCGACTGTGGGAAGGAGCTACTTCAACAAATTGATGACGAGAGAGACACTAATTGCCGACAAAAGTCAATCACAATCATTATGGACAAAATTATGTAGCTTGATGCAGCCTATTTAATGGTGTCGTAGAGTTGTTTTTGGTCGTTAAATTTCAAACTATTTGAAATCCAACAACAATGGTAATTAACAACTCTGCAATAATATTAACATTAAATGAACTGCTACATACTAGATATTGATCATCTTAAAATACTGCCACCAATCAAATGTGATGTAGCAACCCTTAAGTCAATTGATGATTCCCTTTACACACAAACGTGGCTTCCTGGGCCACTTCTCCGTGTCCGTCTATGTAGACGGACGTTGGTCCTCTCTGCCTGAAACATTTTTGTTAGTTAGAAAACCCTATCCTGTCACCTGTCAATCCACTTTGTCCTATGTAGCAACACGTAGCTAAAGACAAGCGCCGATGTTTGCTGCAATGTTGGTCCTTGATGTCAACTTTCAAAGCCACGATGATTGCTTTAAGAAGGGCGACGGTGAGAACGGAGCCGAGAATGCTTATATTTATCAAGAGGGACGACTCACGAGAAGCAGATCTTCATGGTGAACATCAACACCAATCCTCAGGAACTTTAAACATAGCGATGGAATCATAACACTACCCTCTTTTTAACCAACTCATGCTATGGGCTAGATATATTTAGTAGAATGCAATCATAACCATTTTAATTTTTAATTTTTATTCTAAGTTTAGAGGAGGGCAAAGAGCTTAAGGGGATATGTATTATAACCTAGGAGGGAGTTACTGGAGTGAACACAATTTATCAAAGTATTATTATAGTTTAACCTTTATTTAAACTTTGGTAAATCAAAAAATAATAATTAGATTATTTTTTATTTAAAAATTGTAAATTATATAACAATTTTTTTAAGTAATAATTAGTGTTATTATAATTTAAATAATTAAATAATATTTGTACATAATTAAATAATATGTATAAATTTTTTATTAAAACTCAAATCTTTAAAAGTATATTTAAAAAAATCAGTTTTATTTAAAAAAAAGCTTTACATTGCAACTAACTTAATAGGTATACATCTTTTAATTTTTTCTTTATTAAATATATAATAAATTATATAATAAAATTTTAGCATTTTTGGTTAATGGATTTGATTTTTGAATCAATTATATAATAAAATTTTAGCATTTTTGGTTAATGGATTTGATTTTTGATTTTTATATGTTTAGTGAAATATTTCTTTCTCATATATATTTAAATGATCATTCAAACCCTCTATCTATATTAGAGGGTTTCTTGTTATTTAAACATTTACAAGGTTGTTTATAACTTAGGTATTATTTATACACACTATCTATAATTCCCAATTCTTGTGATGAAACCATTCCTAAGTCTTGTGATGAAATGTGAGTGTCCGTTAGGGTATGGCTTATAGAAGAAGCAAGCATTCACATTTAAAAAAAAGGGAAGCTAGTTTGGAGTAAAATACAAAAGTTTTTGAAATTCACTTTTTTCTAATGAGAAATGCAATTTCATACGAAGATGCATTCCTAAGTTTTGTGATGAAATGTGAGTGTCCATTAGGGTATGAATTATAGGAAGAAGCAAGCGATCACATTTAAAAAAAAAGGAAGCTAGTTTGGAGTAAAATACAAAAGTTTATGAAATTCACATTTTTCTAATGAGAAATGCAATTTCAACAATTGATTAATTGCAACACAAATTTGCAATTTCAGGAATTGAAGAATTATAAAAAGAAAAAGACATTTTTTTACAAAAAAATTGCAATTTTAGCATCTAAAGATTCCAATTTTGACAATTTCAACCGTTAATTAATTACAATTTTGATTGATAATTGCATATTGCAATTGCATGCATTTTTTAATTCAAATTGCAACTTCAATTTCAAGAACTTGCACTTTCTACATTTCAATAACTACAAATTTGTGAATTTGAACAAGTATATGATTTCTTAAATGAAAAGTGAAATTTCAACAATTTATTATTGCAATTTCAATATTCAAGGATTCCAATTTCAACAAATTGAGAATTATAAAAGTTGTGACTTTTTATTGAGAAGTTGAAAGTATCACATAAAAAACTGCAATTTCAACAAATGGAGAATTATAAAATTGTGACTACTTAATGAGAAATTGAAACTATGGCATCCAAAAACTGCAAAACAATTCATGGTTCTAATTTTTGATACCTTAATACTTAGTCATCCATTGCACTTCGACTTCAGTTAGGACTTAGTTGAGTCAATCAGGACTTGATCAGTTGGTTAACTAGTGTGTTTACTGTGGCTTACAGTCAGTTAAGCCACAACCATTCATTCATTTTGAATGACCTCCTTGGGAATTCGAATTGTTTTGGCATTCATGCACCTTGCATGACCATTGTATTGTATTATTCATTATTCATTGATTATATAGAGATGCTACTTCCATTGCAGCACTATTTTGCCAATTTTATGCTTAATTGTCTGAATTCTTTGTGAGACTGTGTTTTCAGTCCCTAGACCACTGTGACAAATTAATATGGTATCAGAGCTCACAGCAGGATAAAGCTCAGATCTCTCAAAAACAAGGTTTTTGATAGATCTTGCATGAAAAATTGAGCAAAGCTCAACAATTCCAGCACTACACCAGAAGCAAAGGCTTACCACTTAATACCCCAAGTTAGGAAATTTTTGATCAAGCTTGCTTGATCAACTATGCTGGGTGTGATGAAAGCCTAAAATGTGCATGCTGTTCGACCTTACAATGACCCTTTTGTTGTGATTTGTAGGTTTTAACAGGTGAAAGCATTCGCTCCAACAATTTGAAATGGATTCTTCCATAGAACTCTTGACTCCGTTCAATTTCCATTCATGGAAAAGAGATATGGAGATCCAACTACATGCCAGAGGACTCTATCGGGTCACTATGGACATTGAAGAAGAGCCTACTTCTATGACAGACAAAGCTAGATTCTTGAATAAGAAAGATGAAGCATTCAGATTCTTGTGCCTCTCTGTTTCCAAAGATCTTCTTTTCCATCTCTCGGGATTGAAGACGCCAAAGGAAATTTGGGACAAATTGGAAACCCTGTATGGAAAATAGGATGATTTGAGAGTATACCATCTTGAAAACGAGTTGATATCTCTCCAACCTTCCAATTTCGAGACCTTGAATGATTTCCTCACAAAGTTCAAGCACATTGTCTTATTGTTGAAGCAGTGTAAGGTGGAGAAGGAGGATAATCAACTCATCCTCGCCATTCTCTCCAAACTTGGAGCTGATTATTTTGTGTTTGTTTCTACATTCCATGCGGGGAAGCTCACAACTCCTGGATGGAAGATGCCTTCTCTCAATGCCTTGATTGAGTCCCTAACAAGTGAACATGATAAGCTTGTCCATATGGGGATCATCAGATCCTCCCATGATCAAGCCCTCTATGTCTTGGGGCCCAAAGATCTGAAGGGTAAAGGAAAGCAACAGAAGAACCCAAAAACCAAATTCAAAGCTCCTAAGCCTAAAGTTGAAAACCAGTAGCATGAAGAGTCTTCTGGCTCGAAGAAGAACAAAAGAAAAGGGCATCATGGGAAGGAAAAATTCAAGTGTTCATACTGCGAGAAGGGCTTCCACCCTGAACATGCCTGCATGAAAAATAAACTTGATGAAGCTACTTCTCTCCTTGAGAAAAATCACATCAATATTCCAGAAATCTTTTGGAGGAGAGATCAGCAAGATTGGGAACCACAGCATGAAAGAGGTCATGCTCTCATGGAAAGAACTTCGAAGTCCAAAGCTCTCTTGATAGATTCTGGAGCTTCGAATCACATGATGGATGAAAGAGACTCTTTCTCATCTTTGGAGATCGACAAATCCATTCCCATCCACATGGGAGATGACTCCACAATCATATCCGGAGGACAAGGTACTGTAGATCTTAAGCATGGTTATTTTTTCAATGTTCTGTATGTACCATCTCTTGCATCAAACCTCCTAAGTGTTTATGAAATGACACATACGGGAGTGCCCAAGAGAGTCTCCTTTAGCCCAGATGATGTAGATATCATAGAACTTGCATCCAGAAAACTTGTAGCAAAAGGCCTTGCAAACCACCATGCAAAAGCCTACGAGTTCTCCCATTTTGTGGCGGATGCAAAGCCCACCGCATTGCTAACTCATGAAAATGAAGTTAGTAGACTGTGGCATGAGAGGTTCGGCCACCTGAACGTCAAATACTGGCAGAAATTATAGAAGAATTATATGGTTGAAGGCCTCCTGGTCATCAAGGCTACCACTGAAATTTGCAAGGGTTGTGTTGTTGGAAAGCACCCCGAGCATAAGTTCGATCAGGGGAAGGCAAGCCGAGCATCATGCATCTTGGGACTGATACATTCTGATATCAGTGGTCCCATGCCTATCACATCCATGAATGGATGAAGGTACGTTCTGACTTTCATTGATGACTTTTCCAGATACACATGGGTCTTTTTTATCAAAAAGAAGTCGGAAGTCTGTGAAACATTCACTGAATTGAAGGCCTTGATTGAGAATGCATCTAGAAAAAAGATCAATATTTTGAGATCTGATAATGGCGGGGAGTATCTCAGTAATGAGTTACTACATAGATGTTCCCAAAGTGGTATTTAGATCCAACATTCAATCCCCTACACTCCCCAGCAGAACGATGTAGCAGAGAGGAAGAATCGGTCTCTTAAGGAGATGGCCACCTGTATGTTGGAATCAAAGACGTTGGCTGTAAATTTGTGGGATGAATCCATGCATGCTGCAGCATATATTTAGAACAGAGTGCCACACTCATCCGTGAAAGGGAATACCCCTTTTGAAGCATATTTCGGACACAAGTCGGATGTGTTGAATCTGAGGGTGTTTGGGTTCATTGCATGGGCCCGAATTTCGCTTGATAAAAAGGAGGGATTTGCAACCGAAAAGCATCGAATGTATGTTTATTGGATATCCTAATGAATCTAAAGGTTTCAAGCTGCTGGATATCAAAAAAAAATATATCATCATTGAAAGGAGTGTCATGTTTGATGAGCCTCTTCAGGAGGTAGAACTAGTGAAGGAGAAAACTGCTGAATTTTCTTCCTATTCTACTGAATATTTGGATGATGTAATTGGGGATGATGACCCTGATTTGGATCCTCTGATTTATGATATTAGTGAAAATCAAACATCAGACGATGAATTAGAACCTGAAGTACAAAATCATCTCCCAACTTGGGCCCGACAAACACTCTCCTCCGCAGGTGATAACATTGGAAATCCGGATGATCCAAGGAGAACCCGGTTTGATTTCCAAAGAGCTGGTATTGTGCTCTCTTGTCCTGATTATTTGCTGTCCAAATATTGTTATTTAATGATAATTTCATACCCTAAGTCTTGCTACCATGCTCGGAAGGATCTGAGATGGCAAGTTTCCATCGATGAAGAGATGAATTCTCTTCAGAAAAACACTACTTGGGAGCTAGTTTCTCTTCCTTTGGGGAGGAAATTGGTTCAATGCAAGTGGGTGTTTCAGACTAAGGTTTCTACTGATGGAAAAATCTGCAAATATAAGGAAAGGCTGGTAGAAAAAGGTTTCTCCTAGGTCAAAGGTGTGGACTACCATGAGACTTTTCCACCGGTTGCAAAAATGGACTCCATCCGCCTAGTTTTGGCAATTTTTGCATCTAAGCACTGGGAAGTGCATCATATGGATGTTAAGTATGCCTTTCTGCCTGTAGATCTTCATGAGGAGATATACATGAAACAACCTGAGGGCTACATTTCTGATTCATCTTTGGTTTGCAAGCTAAAGAAGTCACTATACGGGTTAAAACAGGCCCCAAGAGAGTGGTATTCCAAGATGGATGCCTTCCTTCTCTTGCAAAACTTCCAAAGGTGTAAATCATATCCGAATGTGTATATTCGATATTCTGATGGTCATTTGATTATTATTGTTTTATATGTTGATTACTTACTGATTATAGGTAGCACAATTACTTCTATTTCAGTCATCAAAACTGTTCTCCACAATGCATTTGAAATGAGTGATTTGGGGCTCTTGAAGCAATTTCTGGGGCTCGAAATTGAGCAAAATTTTGATGGGATAATGGTCACTTAGTCCAAATACATATCAAAACTGTTAGTCAAGTTTAACATGTATGAATGTAAGGCTGCTCCATTTCCTTTCCTTTCAGGGATCAACATTGAAGAAGGAAAAAACACACCTCCCATTGACTACACTATTTATTGACAACTGATAGGTAGCTTGCTCTACTTGATTCATTCTCAGCCTGATATCTATTATGCCATGAATTCTGTGTCAAGATACATGCAACAACATCATTATATTCATTGGAAGGCAGCCAATAGGATCCTCCAGTATATTCAGGGAACCAGGAACTACGACATTCACTATGCTGCAGACTCCGAGCTAGAGCTGGTTGGTTACACAGATTTAGATTTGGCGGGTGATTCTATTGATCGAAATTCTACTTCCGGATATGTCTTCATTTTTGGTGGTGGCCCCATTTTCTGGTATAGCAAAAAGCAGGTCGTCATAGCATTGTCTTCAGCAGAGGTCGAGTACCAAGGAGCAGTGAATGCTTGCATCCAAGCTGTTTAGTTGCAAGGCATTATTTCAGAGTTTGATCTTGGTAGCACTTTGTCCACTGTCCTCTTTTGTGACAATCAAAGTGCTATTAAGATATCCACAGATCCATTTACCAAGCAGAGGACAAAGCATGTAGAGATACACATGCACTATATCAAGGAATTCGTGCATGACAAGACCATCATCTTGCAATACTGCCCTACTAATGAGCAGATTGCAAACATCTTCACCAAGAGATTTTCAGAAAATAAGTTCACTTACCTTCGTTCACTGTTGGGGGTAAGTTCATTAGGGTGATTAGACTACTTTTAGTGTTCAGCTTGAAGGGGGGGTTTTCCCACTGGGTTTTCCCTCTTTTCCTCACTTAGATTTATTTTTGATCATTGTTTGAGTTACATTATTGTACAGGGTGACCTATAGCCATTGTTGCTGGGGACCTAGCATTTCATGCACTTTATGTTTCTACTTCTCCTAAGTATAGCTTAAGGGGGGTGTTGGAGACATTTACCCATCATGCACACTTAATTTGGTCAATTTGGCCTTGTTAAACCGCTATCCTAAGTTTTATTGACTTAATCGGCATCAGATGAGCACTCTATGACATCCGCATGAGCACACCCACGCCTACCTTCGGTAAAGGAGGCCAACTAAGCCTTCTCCTTCATTTGGGGAGGCTAACTGGAGCACTCCGGGGGTGATCTGAGTGTCATAAATGCACCTAATTGATAATTGATGGTTACAATCAGTTAAGCTGAGTGGTGAAGGCACCTCCATTCATTATATTGATTATTTTATTAATATTTAATGATTTGGAGTCAACAGGGGCACCTCCAACCACCTCCGATGGCCAGTTTGACTTCAGTTAACCTCATTGGGGTTCATTGGAGTTAATGATGTGCTACCACTTGTTGGTTGGCATGTAGTGACATGTGTTTGAGCTACCTTGAGTTAGACTCAGTCATCCATTGCACTTCGACTTCAGTTAGGACTTAGTTGAGTCAATTATGACTTGATCGGTTGGTTAACTAGTGTGTTTACAGTGGCTTACAGTCAGTTAAGGTACACCCATTCATTCAATTCAAATGAGGTCCTTGGGAATTCAAATTATCTTGGCATTCATGCACCTTGCATGACCATTGTATTGTATTATTCATTATTCATTGATTATACAGAGCTGCTACTTCCATTGCAGCACCATTTTGCCAATTTTATGCTTAATTGTCTGAATTCTTTGTGAGACTCTGTTTTCAGTCCCTAGACCAATGTGACAAATTAATAAGGAGAAATTATAGTTTCAGCAACTACAAATTCACAATTTAAAGAAGTATATGACTAAAAATTAATTCACATTTTTAACCAAAAATGCAATTTCAACATTTAATGGTTGCAATTTTACCAACCAAGAATTACAATTTTAACAATTGAAGAATTATAAAATGTGCATTTCTTTAGGAGAAATTGCAATTTTAGAATCCAAACATTTGCAATTTTGGCAATTTCAACAATTAACCAATTCCAATTTAATGGAGACTATAATTTTTAATTGTTAAAATTGTTGAAATTGAAATTTCTAGAAACCAAAATTGCAATTTCTCATTAAATATTACAATTTTTATAATTCTCCAAAGGTTGAAATTGCAATTTCTAATTGCATTTTTCTTAAAAAATGTGAATATTTATTGAAGCATGTAGTTGTTGAAAATGGAAGTTTGTAGCCATTTGTTGATTATTTTTGTGCAAAGTTTCTTAGCCACAAAACAAACCTATAGACCATAATAGTATTAAAACATTAAAATGGAACATGCCCATTAAGGGATTACTTATTTCTACCAACCTTGGATGTCTCTACTTCAATTGGGAGCTTCTTTGCATGAATTGAATTTTGTTTCACTATATCTTCCTCCCTTAGAGGCATATTTTCCAACCCATAAGAACCCACAAAACATGATGGAGGTGCCACTAAATGAATTTGTTCATCAACTATCC
The DNA here is from genome assembly GCA_001517045.1 of Pseudotsuga menziesii. NCBI lineage: Eukaryota > Viridiplantae > Streptophyta > Pinopsida > Pinales > Pinaceae > Pseudotsuga > Pseudotsuga menziesii. The sequence continues at coordinate 61,751 of LPNX010254327.1, read as the reverse complement.
TTTTTTCTGGTCTCGGTTACTTTATTATGTCTTGCATCCCTCTCATTTTTTCTTCTTTTGAAAATTATCAAGTCCCTAGTGCAGAGATTTATATTAACATTTGCTTATTTTTATTGGATTCAATATGACAATTCATACATGTTATCTACCTTTCAAAGGTTTGTGATTTCAACACATGCCTTTTATCCCCTCCTCTTTTCCACTCCTCCCATTTTCTCATGTAAATGAAGAGACAATAATGAATCTCCCATGCTTCCCTCTTGCAATCCCTAATTCCTCTTTGCAATTTGGGTCAATTTGGGTCAATTTGGGTCAATTTGGGTCAATTTGGGTCAATTTACATATGATTCAACTATACTCCCCACGTGACACACAACACAAGCCTAGGTTTGAACCCATGACATCGCAAGGTGTGTCTTCAAGGAGCACTCTTCTCAATTAGTACAATCATGAGGGTATATTCGTTTTATGCATTAGTTAATCCAAGGGTCAAATGTAACGTATCTATTTTTTTGAATGATCTAATTGACATGTTGTGAATAAGATTTTGTTATATGAGTAAGAATGTTGTTGTGCTCTATTAGATAAGAGCACTTATAAATTACTTTCAAAATTTGAGTGTTGCGGGCATAGTCAAACCTAGCTTTATTTATCCATTGTGTCTAGAGTTTGTTGTTTAAGAAGAGATTTTTGTAAATATGCTATGAATTCTTGAATGATCACTAAAATGGAATTGATTTTGTATCAATGCTAAGTCTATTGATTGGTTGTTAGTTTTACATTTCTATTTAAAATTGTAGAAGGACAAAGTATTTGTTATACTTTCATAATGCCATTTCATTTTCAAAGGAGGAACCATATATTCTTGTTCACTTTGTTTTGGAATTTCATCCAAGAATAAGGAATTTGTTGTTGTTTGATTTATATTGTCCTTTCGTTTGGAAAAAGAATGAGATAATTGTTGTAACTATCAAAATGGTAAATTAATGGGTAATGGATTATAGTAACTGATAGTATTTTAAAGATGTTAAGATTTGGGATGTATTTGTCATATTTTTATGATAATTTTTGTTTTTAAATATGGTTCAAATTGAGAAGAATTATTGGAATTTCAAATATAAATTGCTGAGATTCTACAAAGGATAGAAAAGTATTTGAGCGCATCAAATTCATTTATATGATAAAAATTACCTAAAAAAGTATAGGAAGTGATGATAGTCGAAAAAAGTCTAAACCATATGACTTGTTGCATTGAGAGTAGAGAGGTGCTTTATATAGCCTAGTATAGGGGGGATGTTGTACTTTGTTTTTATACCTAAAGTAACATGACCAAACACACACACACACACATACACAAAAAAATCTTAAATCTAGACCTATCAAACACTAAAAGAGATCCGATTTCTTGAGGTGTAATTTTTCTTTCTTAAACTTTTTACACATACGAATGTGCATTTGAGATTTTATTTGAATGAGAAATTAAAAAAGTATGAGTTCACACTCTTTGAATATGATGACATTGCAAGTTAAATGTGGTAGTGATGATGGAAATGTATGCTGGTTTGATTTTGATATTTGTATTTGGATGATGATTTGTGACGTTGCTTTTGTTTTTGGTGGCAACATTTGAGTTGGAAAATAATTATGTACTTTTTCTCTATCTAAGTTAAAAAATTAGTCATGCTTTGTTTAGTTGTTCATGTAGTATAGAGAATGCTACAATTTCTCTTATTGCATGGAATTTTTTGTTGGTTCAAGTTCCAAACCACAAATCTAGATATTCGTTCTAACATATTTTTGGTCATGTTACCTATCATAATATTACCAAAAATACAAAATAATTAAAAAAACATATCTTAAATCTAGATCTATCAAACACTAAAAGGGATCTGATTTCTTGAGGTGTAATTTTTCTTTCTTAAAATTTTTACACATACAAATGTGCATTTGAGATTTTAGTTGAATGAGAAATTGAACAAGTATGAGGTCACACTCTTTGAAGATGGTGACATTGCAAATTAAATGTGGTAGTGATGATGGAAATGTATGCTGGTTTGATTTGATATTTGTATTTGGATGATGATTTGTGATGTTGATTTTGTCTTTGGTGGCAACATTTGAGTTGGAAAATAATTATGTACGTTAAATCTCTATTTGAGTTAAAAAGTAGTCATGTTTTGTTTAGTTGTTGATGTAGTACACATAGAGTGCTACAATTTCTCTTATTGCATGTAATTTTTTGTTGGTTCAAGTTCCAAACCACAAATCTAGATATTTGTTCTAACATAGTTTCATAGAAAACATTATCTTATAATATTTATGGTTGTATGAAATTGTAAGTAGTTGATGAAAATACATCAATAGATTGTTGGTTCCATTGTATTTTGATGGCAAGGTCTATGGGAATTCAAAGTGAAAATGGAGAAAATGTGCATAAGAAGAATGGGTAATGAATAAAATTCATGTTGATTTTCTTGAGTAAACTCTTTTCCAGATACATTGGCAAGTTATTTTTCTCTAAGATCCATGGAGGCATCTCTAGTGCTTTCCAACATGTGCAAATTATAGAGAAATAGGAGAGTATACATGGTTTCTTCACACACCAAAAACTCTTTCTTGTCGATCTATTAAACAACAAAGAATGTTACATATTTATATATCAAGCATTACTTTAATATAGACATTGTTTCTTAGCAAACTAACAACTTGGTGAGAGAATATCTCAACAACATACAAAAGTAGGATCCAACTAGTTCTAGAGAATATCTCATATGCAACTAACCACGTCCTAAAACATAGAAACATCTCATGTGGAGACAAACTCAACTTAGTAATGACCAATCCAATAATAAACCAAAATTTACTATGATCATGTACATTCATAAATGAGACAAATAGGAGTTACTTATCCAGCACTCATCCTTAATGAATAAAAATAAAACATAACTATTTAAAAAATTCTATAGTGAACAATAGCTCCCAGTGACATGATATGAATTGATCACAAATCATGGTCCGATGTGAAAATGAAATGGTGATAGGTCTCAGAATTCATGGAAATATATCTACAAACATATAGTTTCATTCTGCTAAACTGGTGCTCGTACATGTAACCTTGAAGAGATATCTTCTTCGAACGTTCATAGCTGGATCCCTTCTTCACAGGAAAATGTGTAGTAGGATTCTTGAGGTAATAAAACTAAATCCTCCATTTGTGGTGGGCGAATAAGGAAAACCAAATGATACTTTAAAAATAGTTCGATTCGACACTCTATTAGGATAATCTCGATGTCATAAAATGGATTTTTTGCAAGATACAATCTGTGAAAATCTATGCAAACAGGTTGACTCATTTTAGGATCATTAGACTCCATCCAACAGTAGCATGATGAATCCGTATACATGATTTGATGTGGTTTGGAAATGCAGCTACAATCTAGTCTTTTCAATCTTTGCAGCACAACAAACCGTTCCATGATTAAACCAAATAGGTTGAAGTATTTTATCCATTGAAATCGTGGCATGTTATATGTGATTTCTTTGCATAATCCTGGAAACATTTTTCTTCATTAATATTCGGCGATCTCCTCTTCAGTATCTTTCAAAACCTTGTTCCCAAAAATATACAAATAACAAGAAATGTTAGAATCCAAATTTACAACCAAGCTAAATTCAAAATCTAAAATTATTATACATGTGATAGTTAAAAATAACTAAACCAAGTCAAAACAAAACAATAAGGTTTTTCCTTCCATCGGAAGTTCGTTTCATTAAAACTCCTTAATGAATAATTCTTAGGCATAATGCATGGGAAAAACAATGATCTCTAGCTCAAAATGAATTCCCTTTACTGTCATGTAATCTGCATATGATGTCATACCTTCAACAATATTTGGTTGAACAGTCTATTGTCATAGTGATGAAAACAACCATAAGACTGATTCAAATATGACCAACTTGAAGGAAGGTAAGGCAATTGTAGAGGTAGATTGCAGAGGAGGTTCCCCTTGAACATTGAACGGAATGAAAAATGAATTCAAAACAAAATAATAAGGTTTTTCCTTCCATCGGAAGCTCGTTTCATTAAAACTCCTTCATGAATAATTCTTAGTCATAATTCATGGGAAAAACCATGATCTCTAGATCAAAATGAATTTCCTTTGCTGTCATGTAATCTGCATATGATGTCATACCTTCAACAACATTTGGTTGAATAGTCTATTGTCATAGTGATGAAAAAAACCATAAGACTGATTCAAATGTGACCAACTTGAAGGAAGGTAAGGCAATTGTAGAGGTAGATTGCAGAGGAGGTTCCCCTTGAACATTGAACGGAATGAAAAATGACTTGGAAGCATTGACTCAATGAGGCAACGACCATACGTAATGCAAGGACATGGTGATGCATTCAATTGATTTACTCAAAGGATTTAAATGACACACGAAAGTGGATCTACTTGAGGACAAGTTGAATACCCAACTGTTTGAAAATGAAAATGTAGGCAGGCGCCATGTTCAAGGATGGACTATGAGCTGCCATAAATACAAATGAAATATGTTTCCCATTCCCTTAATTTCCCCATCACAAAGGATGAGTACCTCTTTGTTTTTTAATGAGCTTGAAAAGGGTAACAAACACTCAATGTAGGTCATTAGGTGATGAGTCCATTCTCATACGTTTTATGAACATGCGAAAGGAGGGGTTCGTTCCCAGAAAAGGGTCCTTCATCGTTTGATTTTATGAGTTCGATGAAAGTAAACTCACTTGTCTCTTCATGTTTAGAGAGTATGAAATGACTAAGAAGAATCCATGGTCGAATTTTTCGTAAATTTAGTCCCCGAGGCCCAAAAACGTATAAACTAATGCCAAAGATAACTCTTCTAGTTGTGATCAACTAGAGTATGCCTTTTTTCGTAAATGAGTCTAGTTGATCCGAAAAAGGGGTAAACTATCATCAACTAGATGATCATTCAAATACTTTTACAAGCCTGAAAGAATCAAGTTCGCTTGGCAATATTTTCATGTTTAGGGATCTTGAAAAGAGATTAAAGGTAACTCCATAAGGGGTTCTTTTTTCTCATAATCCGTTTTTAACTAGTCTAAAAAAATAGTAAAAGCATACTCGATACCTCTTCACTGAGTTTTTAACGAGAACGCTGAAGGTATAAAATGCGTTCGATATCTTTTTCATGTTTGAATCCATAGCACGAAAAAGGGATAAAGTAAGCTCAAAACACTTTTTCATGTTTTAATGAGAGCACAAAAACTATAAAAAGTAAGCTCAACACCATCTTACTATTTTTAACAAGCTTGAATATCGGTTGAAAGAATGCTCAGAGCATATGCTTCGTTTTTTAATTAGCTTGACTCAAAATAGGAACTATGCTCAAATTGTTGTTTCATGGCTTAGCAAGCTCAAAACTAAAAAAAGAAAGTATGCTCAAAATGACTCCCATTGACGGGTGTTTTCCCAACATGATGTCTAGTGTTGGTACTTTCCCCCAGTATAACTATGAAGTTGCTTAACTCCAAAATAATGTAAAAAGGTTAGATACATGCTCCCCAAGCTTCATTTAGTCTACTTACTATTTTCTAACTAAATTTCGAGTTATTTATAGGAAAAGGTTCACCAAAACCAGAGGAAGAAAGATGATTAAGTGTTACAGGCAGATGAAATGAAGGTTCAAATATCGAGTCTAGTAAAATACTTGACACAAAGAAAGAATCCGTTTCATTTTTTTAACGATCTTGAAATGAGAATGGAACTCTGCTCAAAAAGACCTATTTCATTTTTACACAAGCTTGAAACTGAATATAACTAGGCTCGTGGGGACCTGTTTCATTTTTACACAAGCTTGAAACAGAAAAATAACTAAGCTTGAGGACATTCATTTCATTTTTTAAGGATCTTAACACAGAATAGGGCCTATCCTTGTTAACATCTGTTTCATTTTTTAACGAGCTTGACACATAATGGGAACTATGCTTGCTAAGATCTGTTTCATTTTTTAACGAGCTTGACACAGAATGGGAACTATGCTTTCCTTGAGTTCTTAGCCAACATGATGTCCAAAGCTTGGTGGGTTTCCCCCTTACATAAGAAGCTAGCGGATTAACTCCAATATGATGTCCAGAGAATAGAGACATGCCCCCAAAGCTTCCTCATGATGGGAAAAAGCTATCGGTTTACAAACGACTAAACTTCGTTATGATGTTCAGAGTCAAGAGAGATGTTCGATGAAAGGGAAGGAACCACAATAACATGTAGGAAATTCAGCGAAGTGTGATGAATAGGAGTTATATGATGATCAGGTTTAACAAAGGAAAGCTGATCAATGGTCACAATCTTCCTATCATGGGAAAAATGCAGTAACTCGCATGTAGATATATGGAAAGGAATACTTGAGGTGCATGTCCTTACATAGCAAGCAAGGATATCTGAGTTTTCCTTTCTGAATCTTAAACACAGAGTCACTAGTTGATGGGGTATCATTAGTATGATGACCAAAGGTTGATGAAATGGGTTGTTGGCAAGCCTCAAACCACACTTCTAAAACTTGGGACATACCATGACAATCCTTAATAAGATGGTCACCCTTGAAAAGCCTACAAGGGAACTTAGGCTTACGAGGTGTTTTTGTGGGAAAATCAACACTCTCATCAATGTGAGGAGTAGTTGGTTGAGATTTTATTTCTTGTTTGTATTTCTTCTTCCTACTCTTCCTTTTCTTCTTCTTCTTATCCACTTGATTACTAGTTTTACAACTTTCGATAGGAGAAGAAGGAGAAAGGGAAGAAGACATATATGGCGAAGAAGGTAAAGGCTTAACATGATGTGACGCTCTTGTAATAGGGATTTGGGATTTGAAACAATTGATGCACTTGGGATAACTAGAATGGAGAATAACCATACATGTAATCCTATAGTCAATCCAAGAAGACTTAACGTAGCCATGAAAGGAGGACCAACATATTCAAATCACGGAATAACAAAAGGTTCCTCTTGAGAAGGGATCTATTGGTTGGTAGTTCCAAAAGGAGTGGATAAAATTTCAGGATCCTCATAGGATTTTCAAACCATCAAACCTTGCTATATATCGCAGGGTCCAATAGTCAAATGAAACAAGGAGGATTAGGACCGTACCCCTGTCTGAATACCTGATTACCTCAATGATTCGTGCGTAGTAATCTCCAAAATGTTGTTCTCGATGTGTTGTGATGATAGGATGACCAAAGGGATTTTCTCGGATGGTTTCAGTATCCTTGATGGTGTCTCCTAATATACACAAGGTACGTGGGAGCTCAAATCCATAGTACTATTGTCTAATGCACAACCGTTCGAAAGGGGCCTTCCTATATATCGTAATCGTTGAGTATGTGAAGTACCTTTCAATATACCTAGAGGTTATGTGAAAGGTCAATCGATATACCAACGAGTATGTGGAAGAACTACACAGTCCTTGGAATGCAATGCAGGCAATAAACAGAAACTCCTACACTTAAAGATGCGGGGACACGTCTCTAACATATCACACACTTATTGCTAAGAATTTTAACCTAACTAGCGCTTATTTTTATCTGAAGTGGTTAAGTGGATATATGGAGTGGAGACTGATTTAGAAACCATGCAAGGATGGGATGCAAAATTTTCACTCTTTCTTTTAATGGATGCCCTACTTACGAGAGAGTAAGATATTCTTTCCCCAAATGCATATTTTGAATAACATACACCGAAACTCAAAACTAGAAGTTCATTTCCTATGTTTCAAACAAAAGTGAAAACTAGATCTCTAAAAAGAAAAAGATCTATATAACGTTCCCTATCAAGACCTAAAGCAAAGAATCTTTACAGATCATAAAACTTGATTTTTTTTTCTCTTTTATATTAAACTAAGATTAACAAAAGAAAAATATGAAGTAAACTAAAACAAAAGCAAATTGTTTTTTGATTTTCAAGTATTTTCCAATCTTGGAAAGAATATCAAAGCAAAAATTTCTCTTTGAACTATGAAGGAAACTGAAGATCATTTTTCCTCTACTATAGAGATATAAGGAAACAAAGAGTAGTCCCAATACAAGAGAACTCAATACAAACTCAACAAATGCTCACTAAAATGAAATGCAAATTTTCCAATCTCAATGAATACAATCCACAGAAAAGAGCAGGAGGTTTCAAGCAAAGAAATAAATGCAAAATTCAGTGCAAGAAACATAAAATTTTCTTTGAATGCAAAGGGACTATGATTCAAAGAGACTGCATAAAACACAATTACTGCCCCCTCGCCATGAGGGGGATTTTTAAAAAAAAAATGCACTTCATTCCGCTTAAAAATAAAGCTAAAACACCCCAAAATAAATTAAAAAAGGGTCACTGAGTACCTACCTCGACACACTCTGAAGGATATACATTAGGGAGTCAGGAGGCACTCGATGCTCTTTGTCTACTAGTGAAAGGAATCAACATCGAACTGTACTGAAAAAGGATAGGCGTCAGGGACGCTTTGTGGAAGAAGGCAGCAGGCGTCAGGATGTATTCGATGCTCTATCAAACTTACCCAAGAGCGTCAACAAATCTAGATACCTAGAAGGACAGTAACTTGCAAAAGAAACCAGTGTGGATCAAATTGAAATTAAAGTGAGATAAAAAACACACCATACAAGGAAAAGGAAAATGTGACAAGGCGGATCACTCACCTTAACAACTTAAATGAGAAAGAGAATGAAATTCACAAATTGCAATCAAATCTGCTGCAAATCTGATTAGATATGTCCCTAGAATGGTCTCCAATTTTGTTACCGGGAATATTTCAATCAGTGCAGACACATTTTGTTCCCCTAGCATGCATGGTGCAAGTCTAGAACACAAACACACAACCGTATATCCTCTCCCTAGATAACTTATCTACTTGAATAGCAAGCCCTCTTTACCTTATATCCATAAGCTTGTCCTTGTTATATTGATCCTTGTCCGATCTACTATACCTATGAAGAATACGGAAAAATAATATAAAACATGAGAGAAACAAGATAAATATATGATCTATACTAGTGATCAAGGAAACTAATAATAAATAATTTAACATGAACACGAATTATTTATGGGAAAGGGAAACACTTCTGTATTAAATATTGGAAAGAGAAACCTACAACCAAAGCCTTGATCTCAATAGATTTTCCTTTAAAAGATATTTGACACACTCACACACACTATCAATTGTGCAAACGCTCACTTACAAACTCTCACTCTTTTCCTCCTATACCAGACTTCAATCCAATAACATAAGGATGCTCTCTTGGTCCCCCCTTTCACATGGTCCAAGCAGCTTGTATTGATAGGCCAAATGAATATCAAATGGGTTGAGATGTTTTGGGAGGAAGGTAAGGAATGATCCCTATGGGTTAGGAGGTCGAGTGCCAACTCTCCCACACAGATAGGATCATCCTCCATGAGAGATTTCACTTGGAAGCTTCCCGAAAATTCTCTTTTTTCCTTGTTGGGATTGCTGACGCTCCTTACAATAGGGGTAAGTGCACCAACACACCTTGTAATGAAGGAAAGGGAACCACCACTTCCTTCTGCCAATGGAAAATAAGTTTCATTCATAGGTGGAGCTCTGTGTCAGATTGCAAAGTGCGTTACACAACCTAGACTTTGGACAATAAGGCCCCAAAAGCAGATTTGGCTAGGGATATTGAACGATTGAAGCATTGGTACATAATATAGGTGTAACAAGGGCAAGATATAAGTATATTGATTATTGTAGGATTCCTTGTATCATTCCATCCATTTGATATGATGGTACATCATGTAGTGGTCCATGACTCCCTAAAGCCTTGCAAGTATTCATTGATGGACATAACCTCCTTCTTAAAAAATGATCCCCTCAAGTCATGCATACTAGGGCCTTTGAAGCCCTTATCAACATTAAAAATGGAATCCCACATGGGTTGATAATAAAGTGAGTGAGAAACATTAAAGGGGATATCTGAATTGTAGCACCATCTAACAATGTATTCATAAGCAACTTCTTTGGATTTATTTTTCCAATGCTCTTCTAAGGTGGACAAAATTTGGGCGATGGTTGAACTTGAGATTGAGAGGAATTGGCACTTGCAAAGGGGGGGAAAGGTGTAGAAAAATAGTGTTGAAGGGTCTTCTTATTTTTAGGCTGAATTTCACCAATGTTTGGACAAGAGGCATGAACAAAATGGAAGGGGTCCCTACCAACATAAGAAGGGGAAGAGGAAGATCCTTCAAATTCATTTAATCAGGATCTCGTCATAGTGGCATTGACAAGTTCACTCTTCCTCCCTATCTTAACTTCTATCTCTTTCTACCTAGCCTTATATTCTTCAATTTTTAAAAAAACTAATTTAACCATTAGAGGAAATTTCAATTTAAAATGGGCCTTCCAAAAATAATACAAATTCCATGTCATCATGTATTAGCCAATCAAAATGCTTTAAAATTAAAAAGGGAGCACCTCTTAAACAATTTTTTAATATAAATTCGGGGATAGGTATCATAAAAAAACTACTTTTTTTGTTCGTATTTTCGACATATCTCCCTATGTGTTTACTCAAATTTCGATCGGGAGAGCTCGTTGGATGTAGAATTAAATTCCGCATCCAATGAGTACCCACATGATGATGATGTCATCATCACATTTTTTCAGCTATTTCTTGTTTTTTGGGTAGCGGGGCCCATCAAAAGTATGCCGAATGGGTACTCGTTGGATGTGAAATTTAATTCTGCATCCAACGAGCTCTCCCGATCAAAATTTGGGTAAAAAAACAGGGAGATATGCCAAAAATACGAACAAAAAAAGTAGTTTTTTCTTTTCTTCCTCCAAAATTAATAAATATTATTTTATTAATTTTCCTTAGGAGGTCCATTTGGAGTTGAAATTTCCTCTAATGAAATCAATTCTTATGTCTCAAATTACTTCATTTGGTGCCTCGCATGGGATAACTTGGCCTCTTATTCCAGCTAAGTGTTGCTTCACCCTATGAATTCCCCGCCGCACGTATATGTTTATTGCAATATTTGCAAAATATTGTTACCATCAACAGTCTCAACATGGGCCCATGCAGCATCTTTGGCTCTTGGATCCATTGAAAAAATGAAAAAATGGGGTTTTCCAAGTGCAACTTGAAGTTGAATGATGTTTGAACTTGGATTTGGAAATTGTAATTGCTCCAACACAATCCAAGACTCCAAACTCACCACTGTCCAACTCCACAATCAACACACTACATAGTCCCACTGTGAAGATTCAAGACTCAATAATCCAACTCTAGAGTCCAGAATTCGCACAACCACAACAAATAATCAACTATCATTGTCACTAACAGAAGCTCCTACCCACAGTTGAACTTCAAGCTTTACAACTTCAATATCAGTCTGACTTATAGGATTACAACCACAAGCTCAAGCCTCATGACCTCCTACACAACATGCTTCAGTCTCGACTCTCCAATGCCCAAGACCTCAATTCTTGTCTCCAATGTCCAGCTCCAAAATGTCCAAACTCCAACTACAAATTTAAGACTGCAAGTCACTTATAGTCAACCAAAAACAAGAGAAAGTATTGTCAACCAATGACAAGAGATATTTGATGAAAATATGTTAGTGAAAAGGGAGAGAAGGGGTCGTATTTATAACATTTAACATGCATTTAGGGTTAGATTTAGGTTAGTTTTTATTTTCTTTTAATTAAAAACAATCATTTTTTTTCGTACGCCGCGCAGAGGAGAATGGTCATCGACTGACTAGTTGGTAACAAACTCAGCTGATTAAGACTAGTTCAGTCACGAACCAAACAGTTCATTATTCGGGCTGGTCGGTTCATTACTGAACTGATCTTCGATTCATGTTTTGTACCAATTTAAGGCCCCAATTAAGTTGGTTAGTTGGATCGGCTGGTTCTGGTTCCGACTCGGCCAATTTTTCAAACACTGGTTGGGAGTGGTGAAGAACACCTTCCTCGGTAGGAGGGAGTGTTTATTTTTGTACCTAGGAAGTTGTTCCCCTAGCAATTTTTTCTAAGTCACTTAAAAGGGACAAATAACATGACCCTTGCATTAAATGACTTGAGATGAACATTTAATTTCACTTTAGTGCTTAAAGTGGCTTTTTAATATATTTAAGTGCGGGTTGAGTGAAAATTAATTTATGGAGAGAAATAAAGTGCATTTATTCTCATCCATTTTTATAAACCAATCATGCCCCTTGGATTAGATAACCTTTCAGCTAACCAAAGGAGAAAATTAAAAAGTCAAGGGAAGGCATTTCATTCCATTCTTTTTTTAGAATTGAGAGAGCAAGTCATTTTCTTGTGAAGAGGAGGATGCAATAGTGAGAGGGATAGCAATTGTTGGCATGCATACCAAGGCAGCTACAACAACAATTAATGAGCACTCATAACAAGGAGAGACACAACACAAATTTCCAAGCTGCTGAGACACAGATCGAGGGATGGAACAACAATATTAATTACTGAAATTGTATAGCAGAGGGAATGTTTTTCCAGGTAGATTATGAGCACAAATTTCAAGGTAAAGTGGGCACAAAATTTGAGGCACTATTTGACTATTTTTGTGGTCACAAATTATGAGAAGGATAAATTTATGGGCACAAAATTCTAGGCCTGTACAAGATAAAAGTGACAGTCCATACACTGCTAATTTGGCATGAATTTCGAGACTGCTACACATAAGTTTAAGCTGCTTTAGCACACATTTAAGGACAACCTGTTTTCTGCACTTGAGATAAGTTGTATTGGAAACTTGTATTAATTGTTGTACCTTTCATTTATGAAGAAATAAAAATACACTCTCTCAAACAGGTTTTCCCCTTGTGGGTTTTTCCTAGGTAGATTTTCCAAAAATTACTCTGTCTACAAATTTCATGGCGCAACTGTTTTAATTTATTCCTTTAAATATGTGATATTTCATTCATATTTTTAAGTCATGTCAACTTAATGCGAAATACACACTTGCAGTCGATTGAAATATTGGGTGGGCATTAAACATTGACACTAAAATTTGGAAAACTGGGATTGGGAAATGCATTGTAAAATTTACATCAACAAAATTGTGCTCTACTTATGTTAAATCATCAAGACATATACAACTGTAAATTGGAATTTATGAAGAACATGCGTAGTTGGAAATCAAATATGAAATTGACACAAGTTGTGGACAACTGAAAAGCTCATTAATATACACAATATGAAGTTGTTGTACACACCAGAGTCTTATCTCAAGATTAGTACACTTCACTGGTTCTCAAAAAGCCTACATGGGGAAAACTAAAACCTACCATAGTTCAACCAAGGAGCTCCAACATGCATGAATCACTCAAACAAATTCTCCATGGAGAGATGTTCTCTTATTTTCCTCTTCTTCACCAAATACAATGTAGGGTTTCATTAGAGAACCCTAATCTCAAACCTTTGAAGGGATGATTCATGAAACAATAAATTGAGATTTCAAGATGCTTCAAGATGATCATAAAACCTTAGTGACTCCAAGAGAGAGAGAGAGAGAGATAAGGTACAAATGAGGATATAAGAATGTGAGAACGTCACAAATGTCTTCGTCACATGAATAAACCCTAGTATTGTGCAAGGATCAAGCTCCAAGCAAGGAGTCAAGATGTCCTCTCTAGGATTCATAACTCCTAGGGTTTCCTCATGAAGCAATGTGACTTACTCCAAGAACCTAAGTACAAATAAAAGTGTATGATGATGATAATTGAGAGGGACTCTTTCCTTCCTATATATATATGGGACTTAAGGGAGGTAGTGTCACATACCCCAATTTTGCAAAAACAATTTAATATTATTTAATATTATTTGAGGACAATATGTTAAATTTTATGTTAAGTTGTAATTGATGACTCAGCAAGGTCAAGGATATTTAATGTAATTCTGAATATTTTATTTATAAATGAATAAAGGAGGATACAACGGCTTAGGAGAGCTGTTAAAAGAGTGTTTACTGGTCAAATTGATGGAGGAGACTGGGTGGAGAGAAAACTGACATGTGGCAGCATCCTCAAACCACTTCCAACTGTTGCAAGAGGCAGCCTCCCTACATTTGTGGTCATGATTCCCCAAGAAAGTGGAATCATAGCATGTGGCTCAATTAATGAAAAATGACCCAAAAGACCTAGGAAATCTTTATAAAAAAATCCCATTGAAGAGAGCTGAGGCTGCTCATTCTAGAGAAGTGATCATTCAGGTGGAATGAATGTACTTAAGAGAAATTCAATGGAAGAGAAATCTAGAAAGTGTTTGAGGGGATAACTGCTGATTGATCTAGTTGCAACTTTTAAGTTGAAGATCATACTACTGAGAGCAGAGTATTTTACTGATATATTGAGCTAGTCAGTTGACAGAGGGTTCTACCGTTTGCATTCTCCACCAGTTCTCAGCCAAGAAGACCAAGAACAGGCTCGGGGGTCCTGAGGAAGTGTTGTTTGAGCGCTCTCCAAGAGATTGGTAGGGAGGAATGGCCTTCTAATGCTGTTGTCGTCTGTCCTAAGCAGGTTCTATGTTTTTTATTTTACTGTGTTAGTTAAATAAATCTTAGTTTGACTAGTATAAGAATGTTAAAGTACAGTTTGTGAAATGTTAGAATTAGTATCCTTATTAGATTGTTATAGAAATGAAACTGGTTTAGGAAATAATGAAATAGAATGAAAATAATTTCTAGACTATGTTTTTTCACACTTGGAAACCAGGCCGTACTCTAGCACAGGTAGAATGCTTTAAGTAGATAAGATAATGAAAATAGTAGATAGGGTTGTGTAACTATAGATAGTAGAATAATTTTATTTCAATGTTAAAATATTATGGAGGAAAAACAGTGTTATGATTTATTTCTATTTCTCTATTTTCACTTAGTATAACTGAATGAAATACAATAGTAAAACTACATTAGAGTCACAGTGATTACATACAATTAAGTATATCAACAAGCTACTAATCACATAGTTTATCTTCTAACAATATAAACTAAATCTAAGACTAATATTTAATATAAACTAGATAGGGTTATATTAAAAGCCCTTAATTTATAAAGAGTAAATAGAGTTACAAAGTTTTTTTCTTTTTCTTTTCGAGAACTCTGAATAAATTCTACATGACAGTTTAGTAAATAAAAGCAATGTAAATATAAACGATAACTAGTATAAAACTAAATATTTACATATGTAGAAACTATTTAACATTTACCAGACAGGCTTATACCTGTGAAGGAAAAACTTCAGGGTCGAAACCCTAAACAATTTATTTATCTATTATAAATTAAACTATCTAAGTGGTAATCCATTTACATTGATAAATATATAAATAAACATTACAAGAAGATTATAGTGTCTACTATAGACTGTTTACAGTCTTTTCTGAAATGTCTTTTATAAACAAGCAAGATAAGTTACAGTTAACAAGTTAAAATACCACCACACACCTGTAATAATGAAACTGAGATAACAAGTAGCAGAACCTAATTAATAATAAATTAAAGAACTTATTTAGACAAGGGTTTCATTTCTAGAAAACCCTAGCTTGCATATACTGGAAAAGTAAATTCAATATTATAAATTTCACATTAGGATTGGCCTACAGTCCTTATATTAACAATAATTACTTACAAAAGATAACTTAACTATTAATTATCTTCACTATCAGTTGAAGAAGGAAAGACTCTATTTACGCAGAATCTTAGTTTACAAGAGTACAAAAACCATTGCAAAAATGAGACAGAGCTCGAAGATAAGAACCTTCTTAAAAACCAAAGGTATTACATTGACAGGCCGTAAGGCTAAAGACTTAACCAAAGTACATCACGCAGCTCAAGGCTGGTTTACCCAGCTTTGTAGCAAGGGTTTATAACAATAAACTGAAAAACAACTTATTAAAACCCCCTATTAAACAAAGAGACCGAACATGCTTCCAAGCACTGAGTTCTCCTTCAACAACCCTCAATACAAGTAGGGCGAAACCCATTTGAACTAAGGGCTTACCAGTTAGAGCCACGAGCCACTGAAGACGGTTGTTATTTGTCTTTCACCGAAGCTTGGAACTGTCACGGGTTCCTGTACAAGCATTTAACCAAGTGTTAGTTCAGGGCTCAATTCAATATCATTAAAAACCCTAACGGTGTTCATAAATTGACAGAGTCTACATAGTAAAAATTGAGATATTCTTACCTATAAATAAAAGAGTATTGAGCAACCAAGAGAGTGTCACCAGCTGCGTAATGCACACACAAGAATCCCCAAACCCTACGATGACTGTGGCGCACAAACAGTAACAAGGAGGCTTAGCTTTACAAAGTAGTGACATGCCACGAGGAGAAACAGGACTGAGCTATGGTCAGGCTGAGAACCAAACTCAAAAACTAGCAAACACTCGCATGGTAAAGTTCACAACTAAGAAGGTTTACAATCAAATACTGAGTTCTGGAAACCATAGCAACGTCAAACAAAATCCTTGGAGAAAGCAAGAAGGGGACAACCTTTTCATGGCAGCCATGGAAACTATGTAGAGCAGCCCGTAGGTCAGTGAGAAATTTGGAGCCAAATGACAAAGCAAATAGAGTTTGCAAGACTTTTATATCACCAATACATTTTTTTAAAATGTGGTTCACCATTTTTTAGAGGGGGCTACTCCACGGAAAATACCAACACCTGATATTCAAACTGAATCAAGGTATGGCCAACTCATCATTCACACATTTATTACAAAGGGCTTCACAAGAGCATCATGTCATTTACAGGAGTAGAACCTGGGTGGGGAGGGTAACATTCATTCCTCCCAACCACCCAAGCTACATCCATTTGACAAATATATCGCCAATACATGGACAAGAGGTGACCACGTGCCCTCCAATACTTTTAACCATGCAAAGGTCGAGTCCATAGTCCATCTGCGGTTTCAATCATCAAATTATTAAAACAATGATATAAACAAACCATGCACCAAACTATGGAGTATGCTTGTATATATTATTCACCAATGATAACACATAAACTATATCATTATGTAAGATAGCTTCAAGATTTGTGTGTTTGATTAACGATGATTTTGATTGTTGACCCTAGTGAAAGGTTATAACAACTTTGTCATATGAACAATCCCAATGTCAACCATACTTTAGGACCTTTACATTTAACAATGGATAGGTATACTTGCAATGACGATGAATATTCATATAATATTTTGAAGTTCAAACTTTATCACTTGTAAACCGACGGCTTTGGGTGGTTATAATATATGGAGTTTGACTAGAATAGTAAAAGTAATTAAACCATGACAATTACAAGGCTCGACCTTGGTATAAGATCTTATATATAATAGTTTTCATTTTCAACTTGTCAATAATAATAAACCCTATCATTATATGGCAAGGATAGTTTGTGATTGTTTATGTTGACTTGTTCTTACCATAGTGTAAGAATCTTGGTCATATTAGTGTCACTTAGAGTAAACTTCAGATTAAAAGTTCTAGGTAGAAAAATATACCATAATAGTTATTATAAACATTAACTTGTTATAGGCGAGGCAACATGATAATAGTAAATTTATAATGGAATAAACTATGCTCGAGGTCTATAATCATTGGAATAACAATGACAATATATTTACCTATGACTTAGACTTATGAAAGTGATGGTAGATAATATTCCATCATGAAATGATGCATTTAATTACAATGACCAGGATTATAATGTCAATAGATTTCTAGACAGTAAGATCCCTACAGTATGCAAGTAACAATCATATTGGCACATTACAAATAATATGGCAATGCATGTTGTTACAATAGTACATGTAGCAAGATGATAATGTAAGTACGGAAGTTTATAACTTGTTAGTGAGCATTTTTATTTTACATACAAGTAATAGGTTGATAATTTCCAAAACTAGTGAGCTAGCGGCAAAATAGAAACATGTACTCTATTGGAAATCTTTACTATCCAGATTGATAGAAGTACTTTCATGAATTAAAAGACAGTTACTTTACCTCATCAGAGATTGCTTTTAAATAGTTAGTTAATTACTAGCATTTTACATGCAACAGATATACTTCGTGCTACTTTATGAATTAAACCCCTACTTGATCAATCGTTACCTGTTAACCTGTAAGAACCAGCAGTCCGTCTGCGTTAGCATAAATGCTAAGTAAGCCCATGTTTTCAAAGATAGATTTCACCTACTTGCCAAAAAGTAAACTTATTAGTAAAATTGAAAGAAAGCTGTGTGCAGGTCAATCCTATACTTTACAAAATTGAAAGCTGTAAATTAGTTAATGTAATATGAAAATGATTAATACTAAGTGTTATACTGTTTCATTTTCTGCTAACCGCTAGTAGTTAGTAAACTGCGTATTCAGACATTTTATGCTATCTTAAAAATTTTAAATTTTTGTGAAAATTTGGGGTTTTGACAAGTGGTATCAGAGCACAAGGTTCAAACACTAGGCCTTGATGGAGCCCAACTTGTTTTTATGAAACAATGAATTTAAATTATTTTGCTGATGCTATTTTCTTTTAATGTTATTCAACAGAGAAATTGTTTCTGAAGTTTAACAACAGGTATGGAAAGAATGGAGGAATATGCGGAAGAGGAATCTCCCTTTACTGAACAAGAAAACTTACAAAGAGACCCTATACAAGAGGACATAACCACTAGTTCCTCAGAACTTTTACAAACAGTAAAAGACTTAAAATCTGAAATGGAATCTGTTAAATGAGAAAATGAAAGGATTCTGAGAGCTTAGGAGGAGCTGAATCAGATCCTAACAGAAAGATTTCAAACTGAGGGAAGGGGTAAAAGAGCTGATTCAGAAGATATAAGTCACCAGCATAAATATAAAAATATTAAACAGACTAAAAATGAAAGCAGCTCATCTTCAGAAGTATTTGGTGATCAACGTAATTTTTATTCCACTAGTGATAGTAGTGATGACAATCATTATACTAAAAAGAGAGAATATAAACCTTATGAGAAAATTTTTGGGGAGTTTAAAAAGATTAAACCACCAACATTCAATGGAGAAACTAAGAAGGGGGAGGAAGCGGAATCCTGGTTATCTGGGATGAAGAAGTACTTCCATATTTATAACTATTCTAACCAATTAAAAGCTAGAGTGACGATCTACAATCTTTCAAGGAAGGCTGATATATGGTGGCAAGACTTAAAGAGAGTGAAGGGAATACGATAGAAGGATGTAAATTGGAGTACCTTCGAGAAGTACTTTAAAAAGAAATTTCTATCTGATCAGTACTATGAGGAGAGAGCAAAAGAATTCTATGAGCTTAAACTAGGTTCAATGACTATGAAAGATTTGAACAACAAGTTTTTAAGTCTGCTTAGGTATGTGCCATACCTTGTAGATGAAAAACCGAAGGTACAACGATTCCTCGGCTATTTACCTTATCACATCAAGGATATGATTGAGTATGACAATCCAAAAAATCTGGAAGAAGCTATGAGTAAAGCTAATTTCTGTTATGAACATAATTGGAAGAAGGAGAGCATGGCCAACTAGAAGGACAAAAAGAATAAAAACCATTATGATCAAAAGAAGAAAGAGTTTGTACCCAACTGGATTTCTAAAAATAATAAGGCCATAAATTTTTCTAACAAGAATTTCCAAGGGAATAAGAATAATTCACCAAGCAATCAGAACAATTCAAAGGGTAAAGATTCTGCTAATAATCATGGGAATTACACAAAGAACTTTGAATGCAAAGAACCCATAAGGTGCTGGGAGTGTAATGGCCCACATTATGCTTCAGTGTGTCCTAATCGCAAAAATACTGTCAGTAATATCCATACCATATAGGAGGAGATGACTATTGGAGACTTAGCGAGGACTATGCCTAGGATCAATGCAGCCTTGGAGAATCGACAGGCAGACTATCAAACTTCCATGGTGGAAGTAGAAGTTACGATAAACCAAACCCCTATAGCTATTTTAATTGATCCAGGAGCTAGTCTCAGTCATATTTCACCTAAATTGGTAGAAAAATGTAAGCTGCTTGTTGAAAAATTTGAAAATTCTTGGTTGGTTCAATTAGCCTCTGGTGCAAAAAGGAAGGTAGCTTGTTTTGTAAAGAAATGTGCAGTAGTTATGGATAAATTTGAAACTGTTGTAAAGATTAATTTACTACCTCTTGGTTCTTACGACATACTAATCGGTATGGATTGGTTAGAGCAGCATAGGGTGATCTTAAACTGTTATGATAAAACCTTTACGTGTATAAATAATGATGAAAAATCAATAAGTGTAAAAGGAATCCCTAGGAAAACAACCATAAGGCATATTTCTGCTCTGCAACTTAAGAGAGCTGTTAGGAAGGGTTGCAAATCTTATGCAGTAACAATAAATGATGAGGAAAATCTAAATAGAACAAACAAATTAAAATTGGAGGACATACTAGTTTTAAGAGAGTATGCTGATGTATTTCTGGAAGAAATTCTGGGACTACCTCCAAAAAGGGAACTAGATTTTACCATTGAGCTGGTACCTGGTGTAGTACCCAGCTCAAAGGCACCTTATCGAATGAACATACTTGAACTTAATGAACTGAAGTCACAATTAAAAGAACTTATTGAAAAGAAGTATATTCGACCCAGTGTGTCTCCCTGGGGGGCACCTATCATCTTCGTTAAGAAAAAGGACCGAACTACGCGAATTTACATAGATTACCGTCAGTTGAATAAGATGACTATTAAAAATAGATACCTGTTTCCTCGCATAGATGATCTGTTTGATCAACTACGTGGAGCCACGGTGTTTTCAAAAATTGATTTAAGTTCTGGATATCACCAAGTTGGGATTAAAGATGAAGACATCTTTAAAACAACTTTTAGGACTCGATATGGCCATTACAAGTTTGTCGTCATGCCATTCGGGCTTACTAATGCCCCAACTATTTTTATGTGTTTAATGAACAATGCTATGCATAAGTATATAGATAAGTTTGTGGTCGTATTTATCGGAGACATATTAATCTATTCAAAAATTGAAGAAGAACATAAAGAACATTTAAAAATTATTTTGCAAGAGTTACAAGATCATCAACTCTTTGCAAAGTTTAGTAAATGCGATTTCTTTAAGGATAAAATTCAGTATTTAGGTCATGTGGTGACTAAGGAAGGGATTTCAGTGGATCCCGAAAAGATAAAGGCGATTGAAGATTGGTCGGTTCCTAAGGATGTAACTGATGTTTGATCTTTCATGGGAATTACCGGTTATTACCGGAGGTTCATTGAAGGTTTTTTGAGAATCGCAAATCTGATAACTTCTTTGCAGAAGAAAGGAAAGAAATTTGATTGGAACCAGAAATGCGAGGATAGCTTTAAAAAGTTATAAACTTTATTAATCAGTGCACCTATTTTAAGAATAGTTGATCCAAATAAAGAATTTGTAGTGTGTACTGATGCCTGTAATGATGGTTTAGGTGGAGTATTGACTCAAGAAGGGCATGTTATTGCTTATGAGTCTAGGAAATTAAAAATTCATGAAAAGAATTATGCAACTTATGATTTGTAATTAGCTGTTGTTATACATGCTCTAAAGATGTGGCGTCACCACCTAATTGGAAAAAAAATTATTCTAATGACCGATAATAAAGGACTAAAATATCTGTTAGATCAGCCTAATCTAAATGCTAGACAAGCTAGGTGGATAGCTTTTCTAAGTGAGTATGATTTCGAAATTCAACACATTAAAGGGAAAGAAAATAAAGTTGCTGATGCATTAAGTAGAAATGCAAGGTTGAACTTTACAACAGTTATCAACACCAATACAATAGATCTAGATGAACAGCTTAAAGTAGGGGTAGAACAAGATGAAATTTACCAAAATTTACAAGCTAAAACGAAAGAAAATCCAACATAAAGCTTAAGTAAAGGGTACAGTTTGAATGAAAAATGATTTTTACTATACAAAAACAGAATATACGTACCTAATGTACCTAAAGTTAAGTTATTAATTTTGGATGAAATCCATAAAACTCCATACTCAGGCCATCCAGGGTATCAGAAGACTATAACTATGTTAAAAAAGAATATTTTTGGACAAACATGAAGACTGAGCTAGCAGAATATATCGCTAGGTGATTTGAATGTTAGCAGGTGAAAACTGAACATCAACACCTAGATGGATTACTTCAGCCGTTGCGCATTCCTAGCTAGAAATGGGAGATAATTAGTCTCGATTTTGTTACTGGACTGCCTAAAAATCAAAATTTAAATGATTCTATCATGGTAGTGGTTGATAAATTAAGTAAAGCATCCCACATTATACCTGTTAAAACTACGTATAAAGCTGCAAACATAGCTGATATCTTTCTAAAGCAAATTTTACGACTCCATAGAATACCGAAAGTTATAATCTCAGATAAAGACCCTAAATTTACAGGTAACTTTTGGAAATCTCTATTTAAAGGATTAAACACTACACTAAATTTTAGTACTTTGTTCCACCCTCAAACAGATGGACAGACTGAAAGAGTAAACCAAGTACTAGAAGATTTACTAAGAATGTATGTGAAAGACCAGCCAGGTAAATGGGAGGATTATTTGCATCTGGTAGAATTTGCTTATAATAATAATTATCAAGTGTCGGTCAGATTTAGTCCTTTCGAAATATTGTATGGAAGGAAATGTAATACTCCTATCTCTCGGAGTAATCCGGTGGATAGATTAGTATTAGGTCTTGAACTATTGAAGGAAATGGAAGAAATTGTAAAGCAGGTACAAGGTAATCTGAAAATTGCGCAGGATCAATAGAAATTAAATAGACCTTAAAAGAACTACAAAGGAGTTTCAGGTAGGTGAACATGTGTTTATCAAGGTGAGACCCAAAAAGAGCTCTCTGAGGTTGGGTAGTTATGCCAAACTAGCACCTCGTTATTGTGGTCCATTTGAAATACTATCCAAGATTGGACAAGTAGCTTATCAATTAGCATTACCTCCGAATTTAAGAGTTCATAATGTTTTTCACATTTCTGTATTAAATAAATATGTTCATGATGCTACTCATGTTGTTAATTGGAATGATGTACAGGTGGAACTAGAAGGAGATTTTTTGGTGGAACCAGACTGTATCCTCAGGCAGAGGGAGATCACACTTTGGAACTGCACCATTGGTCAAGTGAAGGTGCAATGGAAGCACCTTAGTCCAGAGGAAGCCACCTGGGAATTGGAAAGTAATATGCGGGACGCATATCCAATTCTGTTCCAAGGGAATTCTGAGGACGAAGAGTAAATAACATCGAGGACTATGTTATACTTTAAGGGGGTGTGTATGTCACATACCCCCATTTTGCAAAAACAATTTTATATTATTTAATATTATTCGAGGACAATATGTTAAAGTTTATGCTAAGTTGTAATTGATGACTTAGCAGGGTCAAGGATATTTAATGTAATTCTAAATATTTTATTTATAAATGAATAAAGGAGGAGACAACAACTTAGGAGAGCTGTTAAAAGAGTGTTTACTAGTCAAATTGGTGGAGGAGACTAGGTGGAGAGCAAACTAACATGTGGCAGCATCCTCAAACCACTTCCAACTTTTGTAGGTGGAAACCTCCCTACATTTGGGGTCATGATTCCCCAAGAAAGTGGAATCAGAGCAGGTGGCTCAATTAATGAAAACTGACCCAAAAGACATAGGCAATCTTTATAAAAAATTCCCATTAAAGAGAGCTGAGGCTGCTCATTCTAGAGAAGTGATCATTCAGGTGGAATGAATGTACTTAAGAGAAATTCAATGGAAGGGAAATCTAGAAAGTGTTTGAGGGGATAACTACTGATTGATCTAGTTGCAGATTTTAAGCTGAAGATCATACTGCTGAGAGCAGAGTATTTTACTGAGATATTGAACTAGTCAGCTGATAGAGGGTTCTACTGTTTGCATTCTCCACAAGTTCTCAGCCATGAAGACCAGGAACAGGCTCGGGGGTCGTGAGGAAGCGTTGTTTGAGCGCTCTCCAGGAGATTGGTAGGGAGGAACAGCCTCCTAACGTTGTTGTCATCTGTCCTAAGTAGGTTCTATGTTGTTTTATTTTACTGTGTTAGTTAAATAAATCTTAGTTTGACTGGTATAAGAATGTTAAAGTACAGTTTGTGAAATGTTAGAATTAGTATCCTTATTAGATTTTTATAGAAATGAAATTGGTTTAGGAAATAATGAAATTTAATGAAAATAATTTCTAGACTGTGTTTTTCCACACCTGGAAACTAGGCCGTACTCTAGCACAGGTAGAATGCTTTAAGTAGATAAGAGAATGAAAATAGTAGATAGGATTGTGTAACTATAGATAGTAGAATAATTTTATTTCAATGTTAAAATATTATGGAGGAAAAGCAGTGTTATGATTTATTTCTATTTCTTTGTTTTCACTTAGTATAATTGAATGAAATACAACAGTAAAACTACATTAGAGTCACAGTGATTACATATAGTTAAGTATATAAACAAGCTACTAACCACATAATTTATCTTCTAACAATATCAACTAAATCTAAGACTAATATTTAATATAAACTAGATAGGGTTATATTAAAAGTCCTTAATTTATAAAGAGTAAACAGAGTTACAGAGTTTATTTTCTATCCTTTCGAGAACTCTGAATAAATTCTACATGACAGTTTAGTAAATAAAAACAATGTAAATATAAACAATAACTAGTATAAAACTAAATACTTATATATGTAGAAACTATTTAACATTTACCGGACAGGCTTATACCTGTGAAGGAAAAACTTCAGGGTCAAAACCCTAAAAAGTTTATTTATCTATTATAAATTAAACTATCTAAGTGGTAATCCATTTACATTGATAAATATATAAATAAACGTTACAAGAAGATTATAGTGTCTACTATAGACTGTTTACAGTCTTTTTTGAAATGTCTTTTATAAACAAGCAAGATAAGTTACAGTTAACAAGTTAAAATACCACCACACACCTGTAATAATCAAACCGAAATAACAAGTAGCAGAACCTAATTAATAATAAATTGAAGAACTTATTTAGACAAGGGTTTCATTTCTAGAAAACCCTAGATTGGATATATTGGAAAAGTAAATTTAATATTATAAATTTCACATTACGACTGGCCTACAATCCTTATATTAACAATAATTACTTACAAAAGATAACTTAAACATTAATTATCTTCATTGTCAGTTGAAGAAGGAAAGACTCTATTTACGCAGAATCTTAGTTTACAAGAGTACAAAAACCATTGCAAAAACGAGACAGAGCTCGAAGATAAAAACCTTCTTAAAAACGAAAGGTATTACATTGACAGGCCATAAGGCTAAAGACTTAACCAAAGTACATCACGCAGCTCAAGGCTGGCTTACCCAGCTTCGTAGCAAGGGTTTATGACAATAAACTAGAAAACAACTTATTAAAACCCCCATATTAAACAAAGAGACCGAACAGGCTTCCAAGCACTGAGTTCTCCTTCAACAACCCTCAATACAAGTAGGGTGAAACCCATTTGAACTCAGGGATTACCAGTTAGAGCCACGAGCCATTGAAGATGGTCGTTGTTTGTCTTTCACCGAAGCTTGGAACTGTCACGGGTTCCTGTACAAGCATTTAACCAAGCATTAGTTCAGGGCTCAATTCAATATCATTAAAAACCCTAATGGTGTTCTTAAATTGACAAAGTCTACACAGTAAAAAATGAGATATTCTTACCTGTAAATAAAAGAGTATCGAGCAGCGAAGAGACTGTCACCAGTTGCGTAATGCACACACAAGAATCCCCAAACCCTATGACGACTGTGGAGCACAAACAGTAACAAGGAGGCTTAGCTTTACAAAGTAGTGATAGGCCACGAGGAGAAACAAGATTGAGCTATAGTCAGGCTGAGTACCAAACTCAAAAACCAACAAACACTCGCATGGTAAAGTTCACAACTAAGAAGGTTTACAATCAAAGACTGAGTTCTAGAAACCACAGCAACGTCAAAAAAATGCCTTGGAGCAAGCAAGAAGGGGACAACCTTTTTCATGGCGGCCATGGAAACTATGCAGAGCAGCTCGCAGGCCAGCGAGAACTTCAGAGGCAAATGACAAAGAAAATAGAGTTTGCAAGACTTTTATATCACCAATACATGGACAGGAGGTGACCACGTGCCCTCCAATATTTTTAACCATGCAAAGGTCGAGTCCGTAGTCCATCTGTAGTTTCAATCATCAAATTATTAAAACAATGATATAAACAAACCATGCACCAAACTATGGAGTACGCTTGTATATATTATTCACCAATGATAACACATAAACTATATCATTATGTAAGATAGCTTCGAGATTTGCATGTTTGATTAACGATGATTTTTATCGTTGACCCTAGTGAAAGGTTATAACAAATTTGTCATATGAACAATCCCAATGTCAACCATGCTTTAGGACCTTTACATTTAACAATGGATAGGTATACTTGCAACGACGATGAATATTCATATAATATTTTGAAGTTCAAACTTTATCACTTGTAACCCGACGGCTTTGGGTGGTTATAATATATGGAGTTTGACTAAAATAGTAAAAGTATTTAAACCATGACAATTACAAGGCTCGACCTTGGTATAAGCTCTTATATATAATAGTTTGCATTTTCGATTTGTCAATAATAATAAAACCTATCATTATATGGCAAGGATAGTTTGTGATTGTTTATGTTAACCTGTTCTTACCATAGTGTAAGAATCTTGGCCATATTAGTGTCACTTAGAGTAAACTTCAGATTAAAAGTTATAGGTAGAAAAATCTACCATAATAGTTATTATAAACATTAACTTGTTATAGGCGAGGCAACATGATAATAGTAAATTTATAATGGAATAAACTATGCTCAAGGTCTATAATCATTAGAATAACATTGACAATATATTTACCTATGACTTAGACTTATGAAAGTGATGGTAGATAGTATTCCATCATGAAATGATGCATTTAATTACAATGACCAAGCTTATAACGTCAAGAGATTTCTAGACAGTAAGATCCCTACAGTATGTAAGTAACAATTAGATTGGTACATTACAAATAATATGGTAATGTATGTTGTTACAATAGTACATGTAGCAAGACGATAATGTAAGTACGGAAGTTTATAACTTGTTAGTGAGCATTTTTATTTTACATACAAGTAACAGGTTGATAATTTCCATAACTAGTAAGCTAGCGACAAAATAGAAACATGTACTCTATTGGAAATCTTTACTATCCAGATTGATAGAAGTACTTTCATGAATTAAAAGACAGTTACTTTACCTCATTAGAGCTTGCTTTTAAATAGTCAATTAATTACTAGCATTTTACATGCAATAGATATACTTCTTGCTACTTTATGAATTAAACCCCTACTTGATCGATCGTTACCTGTTAACCTGTAAGAACTAGAAGTCCATCTACGTTAGCATAAATGCTAAGTAAGCCCAAGTTTTCAAAGATAGATTTCACCTACTTGCCAAAAAGTAAACTTATTAGTAAAACTGAAAGAAAGCTGTGTGCAGGTCAATCTCCTATACTTTACAAAATTGAAAGCTGTATTAGTTAAGTATGTAATATGAAAATGATTAATACTAAGTGTTAGACTGTTTCATTTTCTTCTAACCTCTAGTAGTTAGTAAACTGTGTATTCAGACATTTTATGCTATCTTAAAAATTTTAAATTTTGTGAAAATTTGGGGTTCTGACAGGTAGGCCAACCAAGGTCAAGTGCTCCACTCCAAGGGTACACATGTCATGCTCCAAGATGGTTTCACACACAAGAAGGGCTCCAATATAATGTATCTACATAATATGTGTCCACGCACCTTTGTCACAATCCCACATGCACTCAATTCTCCCCATAAGCATTGCACACCACTGGGTCCAGTGCCATCGTAAGAGCACTGTTGCATCCCAATTTTTCACAAACCAACTCCAAGCCTCTTCATCTAGGAATCTAAGCAACTCCCTTTTGTCTAGGGCCTGATGCCATCCTCCAAGATACACAACCCTCATCTTCCCAAGTAGGGAATTTTCCAAGCAAGTAAACCTCCCATGCGGCCATAATGTAAGACGTACACCAACTTGTCAAGTGAAATCCAACGTTGTAGGGAAGAATGCCAATCAAGCACCCAATTAAGGTCAATCAACCACTGAGAAAGCTATATCCAATGTGAAAATTGATCATGGATCATATTTAATACACTATTCCATCTTGGACTATCTGGGGGATGAACATGCACATGTACCTTAAATCTCATGGAGCACCCCAAAACATGGTATAAACACTTTTGGAGTAACCTAGAAAGCTAACATCTTCTTTTAACTTTTCCTTGTTTGAATGCATTCTTTCTTGCACTGAGCTTATTGCATCATGAAATTGTTGTTATGAATAGATCCAAATTGTTCATATGAAATTACTTCTGAGAGAATAGGTTTGAGTCTGTTTTCTATAGTTTTTGTTGTAATTTTACAAAAAAAATTGCATGGTGAGATTGGAATGTAGTCATCCAATGATTGAAGGCCATTCCTTTTGGGTATTAATGCTATGAATGTTGCATTCAAGGCACCCAAGACATTCCTTTACCTTTCTTATTCTTCAACTACTTTCAATAAGTATTCCTTTAACAATTAATAAAAGACCAAGTTGATTTATGCTTCCCACCTATCAAGGCTTGTACTTTTTCCTCCCTTGACAGATTGAAGAACTGATTTCAATTATTCCCTTGTTACTTCAACATTCAGGTTCTCATTTTTTTGTTCAATGATGAGTCTAGGGAAAAATGAGGCCACCTTATGAATATCTAATCAATTGCATCTTGGATGATCTTGGAACACATATTTGAAATGGTTGACACTTTTTCTCTCTTGGAATCCCTTTTCCTTAGAGCCATCATTTTTCCTTATCTCCCAAATTGTGTTAATGTTGTTCCTGCATTTGGAATAATTTTAATTGTTTTTTGTATTCTTGTATCTCTCTGTCAACAAGTACGGTTTTTTTGTTTAGTTTCCAAGCTAGTTCTTCTTTCTCAAGTATCTTCCTATTTGTTTCTTTTAGTTTTTTCATGTTAGATTTTTCCTCTGAAAAAATACTATATTTTTCATTCCGCAGATTGGATTAATTTGATATTCTGTTTTTTTTTAGTTCTTGTTGACCTTCTTGGTCTGTGTTTCTATCCCATTGCACCACTACCTTTTTAACCTTTTCCATTTTTCTTGCAAATTGGAACATTGCAGATTCTCCTGGGGTCAAACTTCCTTCTTTCAATAGTTACTAAATTTCTAAACCCCTCCTCTTTTAACCAATAATAGTTAATTTTGAAAGGGCCGATATGTTTTAATCATCCTATTCTATTTGTAACAAAACATGAATATGGTATAAGCATCCTCCATCTTCCACCCATGACTGAAGTCTATCTATTTCTTTTAGAACTTTTTCTTCCACTCAGGAATCTATCTATTTTTGACACCTTCCCTGTTGCTCCTATAATTTCTCCAAGTTGGAACTAATTCATTTGGTTCCATATCACAAAGGTCCACATACACAAACAATTAGGTAAATTAACCATCTATTGTGTACTTCGTGGCTCCTTCTCCCCATGTTTATGCTATCTTCACTATTGGGTTAAAATCTCCTTCCATAATTATATTCTCCTCGATCCCATCAATTTCTTTGAATATTTACTAGAACACTTTCCTATCATCATACAACATGTACACGTTAATAATTGCTAATTGTTTATTTTTTAGCATTGGACAGGTACTTCCGCATAGGTCAACTGTCTATCATGTAGTTCCTATGTCTAACTGAGGAAAATCACATTACTAACTTAATTTTAGCTAATGATTAAAAAACTGACTTGGGCCCAAGGTTTTTGATAGCCCATGATATTGGCGGAAGGTATTTTGGTCATTGAGATGTTATAAAAGGAAGCTTAAGGAAAGGAGTTGAAACAATTTCCACACAGTAGAATGACTAAGTGAGATCTCATTAAGAGGGTGGAGAAGGAATTCCATCCAAGTGTGAGGAAAATGGCGTAGGAACAGAGCAAATGGGAGGTGGATAAGGTAGCAACTAAGTGACATGCTAGTTATATTATGTGTTTGTATCTTCCTCAGTAGGGCCATTTCTCCTAGGATGGGTGCGTGTGAATTTTATAATAAAATCATAGTTGTTGGTTTATCCCCAGTTGGGGTTTTGTAGGGTAAATATGTGTCAAATGTATGTGAATTTTCCTATTTCATTCCACTGCCTGATTTGTAATAATTCAATGTATTTTCATTTATTAATATATTTATAATTAATGAGTTAATTATGGGAATCAAAAACCAGATCTGGGTTAAGTAAAATCAACATAGTATCAAAGTTGAAGGTTCAACTTTGAGCAGGAATTTCATTTGATTTATGCAGAATACAAAAAAGTATACTAGTATTGTATTGTTGCACTGTAGTATCATATGGAACCTCACAACTGCCATTTTGAGTTAGCTGGTGACGATAAATAGATACGGGATGGAACCGTCAGTTGGTGAACACTGGGAAATCTAGAGCGCACGGGCAGTTGGAACATGTTTTGATGAACTTCATAGTGACTATAGTGTGGGTTGTAGAGGAGATGGGACCTCAGTGCATAGTGGACATGGGAACCAGAGTTTCAGGTTATAGAAGGTTTGTAGTTCGTATGTGAATCCATGTAGAGCAGGCCGACAGATGCAGAGGGGAACCATAGGCACATGGAAGAATGTATGTCATGGGCCGAGTGTTTGGAACATAGCTGACAAGTCGTGAGTTGTCAGAATAGGAAGAAAAAGCACCGTCAAAAGAGAACACGATATTGAGAAGTATAAGGTTGAGAATGGGATGGAGGTCGTGGGATTATGGGCATAACAGAAGAGTCAGACGTGTAGTTGTGCATAGAAGGTCGGGCGAGTGCAGTGTAAGAGGGATCGAGCCAATGCTGGCGTTGGAGTTACATTTGAGCCCATAGAGTGGAACCGTGGTGGACACAGGATAGTGTGAAGGAAATTGTAGCTAGCGTGGGTGTCAAAGTAGAGTCAGGTTCATGGAAGGTTGCAGCTGTAGCTGCAATATGATAGGTGGAGAATTGTAGCCGAGTGGAGTTCTGATGGCCAGGAGACGGGAGGAATCAATGACTATGGGAAGGAGTTCAACAAATTGATGACGGGAGAGCCACTAATTGCGGTAAAAAGTCAGTCACAATAGCCATAGGTCAATCCACCATAATTTATTCAAAATTATCTAAATCATCAGCTTACTGTACTCTATTTAATGTTAATGTTGTTCTAGAACTGTTGTGGGGTCATTGAATCTCAAAACTACTTGAAATCCAACTGTCCTTAACAACTTTGCAATAACATTAACATTAAATGAGCTACAACATACTAAATATTGATGACCTTAAAATACAGCCGCCAGTCCAGCCTGATGTAACAACCCTTAAGTCAATTGTTGATTCCCTTTACACATAGACGTGGCTTCCTAGGCCACTTCTCCGTCTCCATCTATGTAGACAGACGTTGGTTCGCTCTTCCTGAAATGTTTTTCTCAGTTAGAAAACCTATCATGTCGACTGTCAATCCACGCTGTCCTCTGTAGCAACAAAGTAGCTAAAGACAAGCGCTGGTGTCTGTTACAATGACGTTGGTCCTCCGATGTCAACTTTCAAAGCCACCGTGATTGCTTTAAGAAAGGCGATGGTGATACTGAAGATGAGAATGCTGAAATTTATCAAGAGGGACGACTCGACGAGAAGCAGATATTCATGGTGAACATCAGCGCCAAGCCTCGGGAACTTCAAACATAACGATGGAATCATAAAACTACCTTCTTTTTAACCAACTCATGCAATGGGCTCTTGAGCAGAATGCAATCATAAACATTTAAAATTTTAATTTTTCTTCTAAGTTTAGAAGACGAGACGACGGGGAAATTAAAGGGATATGTATTCTAACCTAGGAGGGAGTTAATGGAGTGAATGAAGTTTTATTTTAAAAAATAATTTTTACATTGCAAATAACATAATAGATATAAGTCTTTTACTTTTTTCTTTATTAGATATAATAAATTATATAATAAAATTTTAGCATTTTTGGTTAATAAATTTGATATTTATATGTTTAGTGAAATATTTCTTTCTCATATACAATTAAATGATAATTCAAACCCTTTTTCTATATTAGAGGGTTTGATGTTATTCAAGCATTTACAAGTTTGTTTATAACTTAGGTATTATTTATACACACTATCTACAATTCCTAAGTCTTGTGATGAAGTGTGAGTGTCCATTAGGGTATGACTTATGGGAAGAAGCAAGCATTAACATTTAAAAAAAAGAAGCTAGTTTGGAGTAAAACACAAAACAAATTGAGAATTATAAAATTATGATTACTTAATGAGAAATTGAAACTATGGCATGGCAATTTCAACAATTCAGGGTTGTTCATATATTATAATTCTAAGAATTTTTTATTCAAATTGCAATTTTAACTTTAGGATATTGTAATTATTGTAATTACATTTCACAAATTCAACAATAAAAGGATTAAGAAATTTATTTATTTTTCAAAAAAATGCAATTTCAACATTTAATTGCACAATTTCAACAACTAATTGGTTGCAATTTTGATAATTGTATATATTGCAATCTTAAGAATTTTTATTCAAATTGCAATTTCAACTTTAAGAAATTGCAATTTTTGCAATTACAATTTCGTACATTTAACTTTCTTTCATCAAAATATCAAGGAGAAACTGTAGTTTCAACAACTAGATATTCACAATTTAAAGAAGTATATTACTAAAAAAAATTCACATTTTTAACAAAAATGCAATTTCAACATTTAACAGTTGCAGTTTTAGCAGTGCAACCAACAAATGCAATTTAAAAAAATAAAGAATTATAAAAAGTGCATTTCTTTAGGAGAAATTGCTATTTTAGAATCCAAACATTTGCAATTTAGACAATTTCTATTTTAGAATCCAAACATTTGCAATTTCGACAATTTCAACAATTAGCCAATTGCAATTTAATAGAGGCTATAAATTTTTTATTGTTAAAATTGTTGAAATTGAAATTTCTAGAAACCAAAATTGCAATTTCTCATTAAATATTACAATTTCTATAATTCTCCAAATGTTGAAATTGCAATTTCTAATTGTACTTTTTCTTTAAAAATGTGAATATTTATTGAAGCATGTAGTTGTTGAAAATGGAAGTTTGTAGTTGTTGATTATTTTTGTCTGTAAAACAAACCTATAGACCATAATAATATTAAAAAATTAAAATGGAACATGCCCATTAAGGGATTACTTATTTCTACCAACCTTGGATGTCTCTACTTCAATTGAGAGCTTCTTTGCATGAATTGAATTTTGTTGCACTATATCTTCCTCCCTTAGAGGCATATTTTCCAACCCATAAGAACCCGCAAAGCATGATGGAGGTGCCACTAAATGAATTCGTTCACCAACTATCCTTCTCATTTTTTCTTCTTTTGAAAATTATCAAGTCCATAGTGAGGTGATTTATATTAACATTTTCTTATTTTTATTAGATTCAATATGACAATTCATACATGTTATCTTGCAATCCCTAATTCCTCTTTGCAATTTGGGTCAATTTGGGTCAATTTACATATGCTTCAACTATACTCCCCACATGACACAGAACACTAGCCTAGGTTTGAACCCATGACATCACAAGGTGTTACTTAAGGAGAACCCTTCTCAACTAGTATCTTCATGCGGGTATATACTTTTTATGAATTAGTTAATCCAAGGGTGAAATATAACCTAGCTATTGTTTTGAATGATCTACTTGACATGTTGTGAATAAGCTTTTGTTATATGAGTAAGAATGCTTTTGTGCTCTATTAGATAAGAAAACTTATAAATTACTTTCAATATTTGAGTGTTGCGGGCATAGTCAAACCTAGCTTTATTTATCCATTGTATCTAGAATTTGTTGTTTAAGAAGAGATTTTTGTAAATATGCTATGAATTCTTGAATGCTCACTAAAATGGAATTGATTTTGTATCAATGCTCAGTCTATTGATTGATTGCTAGTTTTACATTGCTATTTAAAATTGTAGAAGGACAACGCATTTGTTATACTTTCATAATGCCATTTCATTTTCGAAGGAGGAACCATATACTCTTGTTCACTTTGTTTTGGCATATCATCCAAGAATAAGGAATTTGTTGTTTGCTTTATATTGTCCTTTAGATTGGTAAAATAATGAGATAATTGTTGTTACTTTCAAAATGGTAAATTAATGGGTAATGGATTATAACAACCAATAGTATTTTAAAGAGGTTAAGATTTGGGATGTATTTGTCATATTTTTATGATATTTTTTGTTTCTAAATATGGTTCAAATTGAGAAGAATTATTGGAATTGCAAATATAAATTGTTGAGATTCTACAAAGGATAGAAAAGTATTTGAGGGCATCAAATTCATTTATATGATAAAAAATACCTAAAAAAGTATGGGTAGTGATGATAGCCGAAAAAAGTCTAAACCATATAACTTGTTGCACTGAGAGTAGCAAGATGCTTTATACCCCAGTATATGGGGANATACCTAACATAACATGAACAAACACACACACACACACACACACACACACACACACACACACACACACACACACACACACACACACATCTTAAATCCAGATCTATAAAACACTAAAAGAGATCTGATTTCTTGAGGTGTAATTTTTCTTTCTTAAACTTTTTACACATACTAATGTGCATTTGAGATTTTATTTGAATGAGAAATTGAACAAGTACGAGTTCACACTCTTTGAAGATGATGACATTGCAAGTTAAATGTGGTAGTGGCAATGGAAATGTCTGCTGGTTTGATTTTGATATTTGTATTTGGATGATGATTTGTGATGTTTCTTTTGTTTTTGGTGGCAACATTTGAGTTGGAAAATAATTATGTACTTTTTCTCTATGTGAGTTAAAAATTAGTCATGCTTTGTTTAGTTGTTGATGTAGTACAGAGAATGCTACAATTTCTCATATTGTATGTAATTTTTTGTTGGTTCAAGTTCGAATCCACAAATCTAGATATTCGTTCTAACATATTTTTGGTCATGTTACCTAACCTAACACGAGCAAAACTACAATATAATTAAAAAAAAGATATCTTAAATCCATCTATCAAACACTAAAAGGGATCTGATTTATTGAGGTGCAATTTTTTTTTCTTAAAATTTTTACTCATACGAATGTGCATTTGAGATTTTATTTGAATGAGAAATTGAACAAGTATAAGTTCACACTCTTTGAAGATGATGACATTGCAAGTTACATATGGTGGTGATGATGGAAATATATGCTGGTTTGATTTTGATATTTGTATTTGTATGATGATTTGTGATGTTGCTTTTGTTTTTGGTGGCAACATTTGAGTTGGAAAATAATTATGTACTTTTTCTCTATCTTAGTTAAAAATTAGCCATGTTTTGTTTAGTTGTTGATGTAGTACACATAGACTGCTACAATTTCTCTTATTGCATGCAATTTTTTGTTGGTTCAAGTTCCAAACCACAAATCTTGATATTCATTCTAACATAGTTTCATAGAAAAATTATCTTATAATATTTATGGTTGTATGAAATTGTAAGTAGTCGAGGAAAGTACATCAATAGATTCTTGGTTCCATTGTATTTTGATGGCAAGATCTATGGAAACTCAAAGTGCAATTGGAGAAAATGTGCATAAGAATAATGGGTAATGAATAAAATTCATGTTGATTTTCTTGAGTAAACTCTTTGCTAGATACATTGGCAAGTTATTTTTCTCTAAGATCCATGCAGGCATCTCTAGTGCTTTCCAACATGTGCAAATTATAGAGAAATAGGAGAGTATACATGGTTTCTTCACACATCAAAAACTCTCTCTTGTCTATCTATTAAACAACAAAGAATGCTACATTTTTATATATCAAACATTACTTTAATATAGATACTTTATCCTAGAGCAAACTAACAACTTGCTGGGAAAATATATCTCAACAAGATACAAAAGTAGGATCCACCTAATTGGAGAGAATATCTCATATCCAACTAGATCTAACCACCTCCTAAAACATAGAAACAAACTTCTCATGTAGACATGACACAAACTCAACAAATCTAATAATAAACCAAATTTTAATAATAAACCAAATTTTACTATGATCATGTACATTCATAAATGAGACAAATAAGGGTTACCTATTGAACACTCCTCCTTAATGGGTGCTTGTCTCAATGTCACTCATTTAGATCTGTTGGATTGTTTTCTGTTTGGATCATGTTATTAAGTTTGATTTCCTCCTTGACTTGTTGATAGGGATGTTGTCCTTGTACTTCATTATCGAGTTGTTCTTGTAGCAACATTTGTTGGATTGTTTTATGTTTGGATCATGTTATTAAGTTTGATTTCCTCCTTGACTTGTTGATAGGGATGTTGTCCTTGTACTTCATTATCGGGTTGTTCCTATAGCAACATTTGTTGGATTGTTTTCTGTTTGTACAATTCGTTGTGGAATATGGAGGGAGTTGTGGAATATGGAGAGATTATGATGAGATAAAGTGTCTCATACCGTACAATTCGTTATTGTACGGTATGAGACACTTGATCTCATCATAATTTTCTTTAATCTTCTTTGACGATAGAAGCTGGAATAGTAAGAATTGAGGGATGAACATCCGAGTGGCGAGATTCCTTAACAAAGATGTATTGCACCCCGTTTTCTATCAAATTTTGCCAAATTCCATTATATAAAATGATTTTCTATCAATTTCTGCCAAATTCCATTATATAAACATTTTATATGTTAAGTTATAAAAAGTTTAAAACTCGTAGATTAAGATAAATGCTATTTAAAATATGTGTCAGTTTGATTTTGTAGCAAATCTAGAGCACTTATCCAACAAGAACTTCCATAATAAAAAGTTTCATGATGATACAATTTTATATGATCTAAGTTTATTGAAAATTGAGTAAAACCTTTGAAAACATATTGCATAATAATACTCATATAGAATGAAAGAAACAAAATAAATATTATAAATTACAAGGATCTAGAGAAATGATCATTGCATAGTGTAAATTAGATCACTTGATCAAATTATTATAATCTAAATATTCCTATCCAAAAAATATAAGTAACAATATAATTATTTCTATGTTTAGTAATATCATTACCAGCTGGATCGGCAGTGCATGACGTTGTTCCTTTCAAGTTTTGGAACCATCCAATTTGCACATCTAAGGATAAGTCTGTTTGGGTAAAGATCGATCTTTCAGTTAAGAACGAAGTGTCCAAGTGTCCAAGGCAGTCACACTAGCAACAACAAAATTGACTCCGTATTCCGTTTCATTTCCAACTTTAAGATAAGGCTGCAAGAAAGGAAATCCTAGTGCAGTCGCTGAAGATATGTACAACATATAGCTATCAATATACACAATATATGCAAAATATACAGAATACATACAGTACATTATATGTATGAATATGGACAGTATTATTACTATCATAATTAGGAGTAAGGAGAGGTGCTTACCCAAAAAGTCTATGACGAGACGTCCATTTGAACAACGGCCAGTGAAATGGTTAAAGAAAGTTTCCCCATACGGTAAAGACCCAATTTGACTGAAAACCTGAGGAGATCAAATCAATGCATTTTCAATATCAATTAATGAGTCCTCAAAAGTATAAATGGCTGTAAAACAAGATGCATGGTTTCCACCAATCCAATGGAGACAGAGACCATCACCATCACCAGACCTAACAACAATCTAACATGTTCCATTTCTGCTTAAGTCTACAATATATTTGACCTACACAAAGATGGTGTTCATTCCACCCTCTCAATCTATATTTATATGTTCAAACTACTATTCAAATTAGGGTTTTAGTTATTTTGCATGCGTCCTAATTCTAAGTTTGACTTAAAAATCTCAAAGATCTCTAATTTAAAAATAAATAATATGAATTGGAGTTAGTTTGGTCATACTTTCTGTTTGCAATTCATTCACAAAAGAGAATACTCGCCACGGGGAATTCACTTAGGGAACCTCTCACATAGCACGTGCGATCGTGGGATATTAAAGAATACCCTTAATTTCTAGAGATATTGACCCAAACTCTTTTTGTTGAAACCTCCTCCCAATACTTAAAACCTCCTCCCCACCCCATTTTATACCTCAATCCTTATAAACCACCTTACCCACCCCCACCTTAAACCCCTCATCCCCCCCAATACCTGCAATATATTGGTTCAATTTTTGATAATTTTAAAACCCGCAATATGAACTAATGTGATAGGATATTGGTCAACAAGTGAAGCCCCCGTGATACTCGCTCCCCAGTGCAGTAATTGCGTAGTGGACCTAACTATTTTCCTGCTTTTTGCAGTATAACAATGTAAGTGTTATTTACGAATTGAAAAGTAGTTAATGTAAGTGTTGTTCATGAGTTGAAAGGTAGTTTAGTTTATTTTAGAGATATGTGAACACTCATCACTAATTATAAAGACTCAACACGAGACCCATCCCAGGCCAAGGATGTGAACAAGCGTGAACTGGCACTGATATGGTCTTTTGGCCGGTTATGGGTGATTCTTTAGTCATGGCTAACCCTACCTCTAAGTAGAAGTATGCACTATGTATAATGATTGATTTGAAATAGAACTAGCACACCCACATAGTTTGTGGCTCGATAGATAGTTATGAAATAGAAGACAATTTGGAATTTTTTTAATTCCTCATATTCTTCTAGTTAAAAGGGTTTAACTATGAGTTATCCATGCGTAGTTACATCTTATCATGGACATTCTTTATGTTATCCATTTATCAACTATGAATTGGTTAAGAGATAGTTCTCAAATGGAAGACAATTTGGAATTTTTTAATTCCTCATATTCTTCTAGTTAAAAGGGTTCAACTATGAGTTATCCATGCCTAGCTACATCTTATCACAGACATTCTTCATGTTATCCATTTATCAACTATGAGCTATTTTTTATATTCTTTTTCTTTTTATCTCACATTCTTCTTGTTATCTTCCATGAATTGTGTTCATCATCTATGAGTTATCCATGCATTGCTACCTCGATTCATCAACTAACTACAATTATTTTTTATATTGATTTTTTTAAAGTTGTTTATTTTGAATTTTCAACTAGTGCCATAGAATCAATCTCGAGAGTACACTCGCCTCATCCTCGTCCATAGATAAAAAAACATAGGTTTTAGTCCACCCCAAATCTCAAATAAAAACCTCTATCGAGGTAAATATCATCTCTCTTAAAAAAAACTGTATTATTTTAAATTTTTTATTAATTAAAAGATAAAATAATTAATATTATTCATAGAAAATTAATAAATGTAAAAATAAAGTTTAAACATCATGGTACATCTCTATCAATTAATATGAATTAG
This sequence comes from Pseudotsuga menziesii, assembly GCA_001517045.1. Lineage (NCBI taxonomy): Eukaryota > Viridiplantae > Streptophyta > Pinopsida > Pinales > Pinaceae > Pseudotsuga > Pseudotsuga menziesii. Next base: position 22,236 of record LPNX010254327.1, on the reverse strand, counting down.
AGAAAAACATTTTATTTAAAAATTAAAAATTAACTAACTTAACCATTTTTAAAGATAGGTTTTTTTATTTGAGATTTTGGGGTGGACAAGCATTTATGCTTTTTTCTAAATTGCATGAATATGAAACACTTCTATTGTCTAGGTTGATTCTATGGCACTTACAAGTTCAAAATAAACAACTACAAGCAAACATATTAATAAGATTAATATGTTCGGAATACACCAAAAAACATTATCATGCCACTAAGTGCAACATTATGGAGTTCCACTAAGCATTGTGCACATTAAGTCACTCTCAATTGCAAGATGGAGTTCAATTGTCACATGAGCTGCACATTATCATGCCACTAAGTGCATTTATCACATGACTTTAGAGGAATTTATTAGGAGTTTATTAGGAATTTGAGTGTGACACCAACTGTACATTACTTCAACTCCTAGCTATAAAATGCAGTTTGAATAAATATTGAGCACATTAGCTCAACTTCTAGCTCCTAGATGGAGTTCCACTGTCACATGGACTACACACTAGTACACGCACATAGTTTGTGGTTGGATCACGTCAATAGGGATTAAATGGTTGAGAGATAGGCATGAAATGGAAGAAAATTTGGAATGTTTTTATTCCTCATATTATTCTAGTTAAATGGGTTCAATTTTGAGTTATGCATGCGTAGCTACATGTTATCACCGACATTCTTCATGTTATCCATTTATCAACTATTAGTTATTTGTTATATTCATTTTTCTTTTTATATCTCACACTCTTCTAGTTATATGTCATGAAATGTTGGTTATCCATTCATCAACTATGAGTTATCCATGCATCGCTACCATTTATCCATTCATCGGCTACCATTTATTTTTTTATATTCTTTTTTTAACAATTGTTTATTTTGAATATTGAACGACTGCCATAGAATCAATCTCGACAGTACACTTGTATCATCCTCATCGATAGAGGAAAAAACATAGGTCATAGTGCACCCCAAATCTCAAATAAAATCGTCTATCGACATAATTACCATGCAATTAAGTTCAGTTATCACGTGAGCTCTTTTTTATTTTTTATTTACTTTTTTTTTTCTAACTACCACAAAGTGCAGTTATCGCATGAGCTATTTTGTTTTTATTTACTTTTTTTCCAACTACCACAAAGTGCAGTTATCATATAAGCTATTTTAAGTTTTTTATAAGTGTTAATTATGAATTTTGAATGACTCCCATAGAATCAATCTGGATAGTGCACTTGTCTCTTCCTCATTAATAGATAAACAAAACATAGACGGTAGTCCACCCCAAACTCTAAGATATATACAACTTTTGGCCTAATTATTTACTAGCAAGAACCATATTATTAAGATTATTAAGATTATTATCCATTCATTGGCTACCAGTTATTTTTTATATTCTTTTTTTAATAATTGTTTATTTCGAATTTTGAGCGTCTGCCATAGAATCAATCTTGACAATACACTTGTATCATCCTTGTCGATATATGAAAAAACATAAGTCGTAGTGCACCCTAAATCTAAAATAAAAATGCCTATCGATGTAATTACCATGCCATTAAATTCAGTTATCACATGAGCTCTTTTTATTATTATTTACTTTTTTCCATCTACCACAAAGTGCAGTTATCACATGAGCTACTTTTTTATTTACTTTTTTTTCCAACTACCACAAAGCGCATTTATCACATGAGCTATTTTAAGATTTTTTTATAAGTGTTAATTATGAATTTTGAACGACACCCATAGAATCAATCTGGACAATTCACTTGTCTCATTCTCATCCATAGATAAAAAAACATAGATGGTAGTCCACTTGAAAACTCTAAGATATATACACCTTTTGGCGTAATTAGTTACTATAAACAACCATATTAATAAGATTAATATGTTAAGAATATGTTGACAATAATACATTACTAATACATAGCTTAATAGAAGTTTGGGACTCGGTGGCTGATGGAATATTGATCGAAAAAAAAATGAGAACCCTCACCCCTTCTTATTCATATTTATAGATTGCATTGAGCCTATCACCCTCAAAGAACATTACCTAACTGATTGTTCTCATGATGCCACGCTACCAAATGGAAATCTTATTGGTATATGCAATTGAGCACATTGGCTACCAAATGATTCCCGCTAGCTTGCTGCAGAGACAAATCTAGTTCAACAAATTAGAATGCAAATTGAACTAAAACAATTTAAAGGATAAAGCTTAAACAATTGAACTTAATATTGAATTTTAAACTAAAACAATTGAACTTGAACTTAATCAAACTTTGGATTCTTGGAAATTTGAAATTGTTTACCTCGTTGGTCCTCATCCTTGCCTTCTTTTCTTTGTTTTTTCCAAAGGTGTCTATGGCTATATTGAAAGAGATGATATGTCGATGTATCTCCATCTGCTCACTCCCATCAGGGACCATGCACTCTAGGAAATCATACAAACCATATTTGATATCCCCTATTATATCATCTCCTAATTGAACTTTGTAATGATACCTTGTGTTCATGAAATGCCCAGCTACATGTATAGGCTGATGGGGTTGTTTGTTGGATCTATTGTCAATAATCTCCCAAAAAGGACCATACTTGGTCACTATCTTTGTATGCTTCCTTTATCTGCTACTTTTTCTGATCCATAGCCTCATAAATGCAACCCATGGCCAGTATTTCCCCATTCACCAACCACAACATCTTCACAAGGGGATCAACAATTTTCATAACATTTGCTGCTTTTTCCCAAAATGCACTATCATTAACTTTCTTGGATTCTTTCGCATCTTTCCTATGATCCCACTTAGATGAAATCCATTCCTCACATGAAAACATCATTTACAAGTTCTCCTCTTGGGAAATGAGATATTGCAGTGTGAGAAAGTGAGTTGCGAATCTCGTGATGGCAGGCCTAATAAGTTCCATGTTACTAGCGTTTTTCCTCATTAGATTCAAGACCCATGAGTGGTTGTATATATATTTTGTAATGAACTTGGAATTATCTACAACATCCTTGACCCAATCATGTTTGCCTATATCCTCAAGCATGAGGTCTATGCAATGTGCAACAAATGGGGTCCAAAATATGTCACGTCCCCACCCTTCTACTAGAGAGAGGACATGACTATGCTGCTATCCATCCGATATCCTCAAGCATGAGGTCTATGCAATGTGCAACAAATGGGGTCCAAAATATGTGTCACGTCCCCACCCTTCTACCAGAGAGAGGATGCGATTATGCTACTATCCATGAACATAATATAAAATGCCTTGAACTATAAAAAAACATACAAAAATGTATAAAAATTGAAATATACAGTGGAAGCAATTACATTTCATTCAAGCATTCAACATGTTCATCATAATTCATTAAAAAAATACAGTTGCAGAGGTTAAGCACAAGAGAGACTTATCTTGGAAAGAAGCTTGTCCCGCAACTAGCTTGGTCGCTGCAACCTTCCACCCGACCATAGGCCAATGGGCTCATCAATATCTTAGCACCACTGCCACCCCCGAGTTGGGCATGATTCCCATAAGGAATAAGGGAACACTAGAAGACTCACACATGGCCAAGGATACAACAAAAACTCAGCCAAGTCAACATAGTTGGGTTTATCAGGCTGTAAGGGACCTGGAAAGGCTGAATGCTAAGCTATTGAGCTCAACCACAGAGCTATGGACACTTGCACCAAATCTAGTCTGGCTTCTAAAACATCTACACATCCAACACAAGGAAGCATCCCCTTCGCTTCTATGTAGTCCCTCGGGCTATGCCTTCCCTTTTAGTGCTATTCAGGGTGTGCAAAGAAGAAAACCAACCAGGCTAGATCTGTCTGTGAGGTTCCTTCTCACACTAGATTTATCAAGCTAATTTAGACCCCATTTCCACTCACAAACCAGTTCAGACCAAAACAACAGAGACATACACAACAATTTCAAGGTTCTGGGCTTGAAGGAAACAAAATGGGATCCAAAATTAAAAGTGTCAACTAAGGGAAAAAAACCCCTAGGAGAAAATCGATTTCACCAAATGATCAATAGTTTCACGTGGAGTAAATGACTCAACAACCACTCAGAAAATCGTGGTCTCTTCTCAACCTGCTGGGCATTTCCAAAACGATTTCTAGTCGTGGGATAATGAAAACAGACTGCAGAAACGAGCATGAGAAGATGAAGGATGGACGACTGAGGAGAAATCAGCTACGTCCCTGCGTGAGGAAATTGGTTTCCTGCGCATGAGTGAGTAATCGCTGCCTGCATGAGAGTGGAATGCAGTTTCCCCTCGTGTGTGTGGCTATCCCCTTCCACGTGAGGGTAATGGACGAATTGATCTCCCCTTTGGGAAAGCATGTGGTGAAATAACTTCCCAACTAACTCCTTGGAGAATTAAGTGGTTGGTTGAACAAGACAAGAAAGTAGTTGACAGATGCTGGGTTCTTCTTTTGACACTTGGTTTCTCCCCATTGGCTCATAGGTTAAATACCCCCTCCCCTTATCCTTAGGAAATCATGCCCCCATCTCATTATTGTTGCATTGACATAGATGGTTGTGTGTATTTAATTAAATTGCATATTTACATGATGTCCAAAATTATAATGTGCTTGCTAGCACAAAATACCATTGGAATCGATTTTAATCGCCGAAACATAAAACATAAAACGCTAAATCGATGGTGGGGATTTTTCGTTTATCTCCACACCACAATTAAATACAATATTTACATCATATACATTTAATGCAAACGAGGTCAAAACTGGGGTGTTACAATATGGTTTCATGTTTGCTCTCTAACATCTTACCAATAATGAAATAGTTAGAGGCATTATCTGTGATCATTTGAACAATATTTGTCACCCCCACCTCCATAACAACTTCATCTGACAACTCAAATATAAGGTTTGCATATTTTACCCTATCATATGTATCAACTAATTTCAAAAACATGGTTCCTTGAGGGAAAGAGACAAGGATATTGATTATTGTAGGGTTCCTTATATTAGTCCATCCATATGATATGATGGTACATCATGTAGTGGTCTATGAATCCCTAAAGCCTTGCAAGTATTCATTTATTGACATAACCTCCTTCTTAAAAAATGACCCCCCTCAAGTCATGCATACTAGGGCCTTTGAAGCCCTGATTAGCAACAAAAATGGAATCCCACATGGGTTGATAATAAAGTGAGAGAGCAACATTAAAGGGGATATCTGAATTGTACCACCATCTAACAATGTACTCATAATAAAATTCTTTGGATTGCTTTTTCCAATGCTCATCTAAGATGGACTGAATTTGGACCGGTTGAACTTGAGATTGAGAGGCATTGGCACTTGCAAAGGAGGGGGAAGGTGTATAAAAATAGTGTTGAAGGGTCTTCTTCTTTTTAGGATGAGTTTCACAAATGTTTGTATGAGAGAGAGGAACATAATGGAAGGGGTCCTCACAAACAAAAGAATGGGAATAGGAAGAGCCTTCAAACTCATTTAATCTAGATCTCCTCATAGTGGCATTGACAAGTTCACTCTTCCTCCCTATCTCAACTTCTATATATTTATCCCTAGCCTTATCTTATTCAAACTTTTTAAATTGATTTAACAAATAAGTTCTTATATCTCCAATTGCTTCATTTGGTGCCTCACATGGTAGAACTTGGCCTCTTATTCCAGCTAAGTTTTGCTTCACCCTATGAATGCCTCGCCACACATATATGTTTGTTTCAATATTTGCAAAAGATTTCACCATCAACAATATCAACATGGGTCCATGCCGCATCTTTGGCTCTTGGAGCCATTGGGAAAATGCAAAAATGGCTTTTTGCAAGTGCAAAATGGAAAAAAAATTGAAAATGCACAAATGCAACAATATATATGTATAATTTTGCATTTCAAGTTTGTTTAAGAAAAAGAAAAAAAGGGATAGATTTATGCTATTGTTTTTTAAAAGGGAATAATTTAACAGTTAGCAATGAGCATGAGCATACCTTGAAAGTTGAAAGATTGAGGCTTGAAATAGCTTGAAGTTGACTTTTGAACTTGAATTTGGAAATTGTAACTGCTCCAACACAGTCCAAGACTCCAAACTTGGCACTCTCTAATTCCACAATCCACACACTGCATAGTCCCACTGTCAAGAGTCAAGACTCAACAATCCAACTCCAGAGTCCAGAATCCACACAACCACAATTATAACAACCAACTATCACAGCCACTAATAGAAGTGCATGCTCACAATTAAATTTCAAGCTTCACAACTTCACCATCAGTCTGACTTATAGGCGTACAACCACACGCTCAAGCCTCACGACCTTCTACACAACATGCTCTAGTCTTGACTCTCCAATGTCCAAGACTTCAATTCATGTCTCCGATGTCCAACTCCAAAATGTCCGGAATCCAAATCCAAATTTAAGACTGCAAGTCACTTACAATCAACCGACAACACGAGAAATTATTCTCAATCGATGACAATAGACATTTGATGAAAGATGTTAATGAAAAGGGAGGTCATATTTATAATGTTTAACATGCATTTAGGGACAGATTTAGGTTAGTTTTTATTTTCTTTTAATTAAAAATAATCATTTTATTTTTTTGGTCCTAGCAGAGGAGAATAGTCATTGACTGATGGGTTAGTAACATAATCAACCGATTAATACAAGTTTGGTCACAAACCAAACGGTTCAGTGTTTGGGCCGGTCGGTTCATTATTGAACTAGTCCTTGATTCAGGTTTTGTACCGAATTAAGGCCCTAATTAATTTGGCTAGTTGGACCGGCTGGTTCCGGTTCTGACTTGGCCAATTTTTAAAAAATTGGTTGGCAGTGGTGTAGAACACCTTCCTCGGTAGGAGCCTAGTGTTGAATTTTGTACCTAGGAAGTTGTTCCCCTAGTGATTTTTCCTAAGTCATTTAAAAGGGACAAATAACATGACCCTTGCATTAAATGTCTTGAGATGAACATTTAATTTCACTTTAGTGATTAAAATGACTTTTTAATATATTTAAGTGGTGGTTGAGTGAAAATTAATTTATGGAGAGAAATAAAGTGCAATTTTTCTCATCCATTTTTCTAAACCAATGAGGGCCCTTGGATTAGATAACCTTTCAGCTACCCAAATGAGAAAATTAAAAGGCAAGGTAAGACATTTCATTCCATTCTTTTATGAGAATTGAGAGAGCAAGTCATTTTCTTGTGAAGAGGAGGATGCAGTAGTGAAAGGGACATAAATTGTTGGCATGTATATCAAGGCAACTGCAACAACAATTAATGAGCACCCATAACAAGGACTTCAATGCTATTATGAGGTTTTTTCTAGTACATATGGCTATTAGGGTTTTTATATGTCATAGGAGGAAACTTGAGCCTTAGTCCCTAAGGGAAGATTTGAAACACACCCATGAAATCCCAACGTTATCCTTGGCATCTGAATGTTAGTATAAGTGGCACTAGATATGGGTCTTAGAACTTGGTACATAGTTGTGGGAGGAATCATAAGGCTTAGGACCTAAAGTATTTTTTTAGGAGTTTTGGGATAATAGTCATCTTTCAAACTATCACATAGGAGATCATGCACTATATAGGAGCTGATTATCTTTAAAGTGGGATATGTGTGGAAATATGTAGTTTTGTGCGCTAGGGATAAGCCTTGTACCATGGTTATGGAGGAAATTGAGGGAATTGTACCCTAACATAATATTATTATGTTAATGTGCAATGATGAAGGCCATGAAACATAGTATACACCATTTAAAGTGGATCTTTGGCATAAAGTTGGATATGGGCACTGTCAAAAGTTTTTGCATAGTGGCATGACTCTCAAGGTTTTCCAAGGGCCTTTGGAATGACATTCCAGGGAATAAGACCATGTCCTTGTCCCTAAATAAACCATTGAGGCATTAGGATCCAATATCAATTCCTTGAGGAACCATGCATGACTTTTCAGGGGTATCAGTGGTTATATGTATCTAGGTCTTTTGTACTTGGGGCATTGGCCATGGTTATTCAAGGGCTAACATATTGAGGAATCATGGCCTAGGTAGGAAGACCATTTATGTTTCCCTAACAAAACCACTACTGATGCATTTAGAACCATGAGAAATGATTCAAAGCATCATGCATGACATCACAAGGATATATGTGTCACTCTATATCCAAGGAATACGTACTTAGGGTTTTAGACACGGTCACAGGATGAGACTTAAACATTTGGCCCTAAAGGAATCTTCTATCCATCAAAGGATAATAACATTTCCTCCACCAATCACATCTAGACTCTTGATGGTAACATTGGCATATATTGTTGAAGACATTAGTTCTATTAGGTTCCTTTAAGCATTATCTATGTGTCTCACAACCTTGGGAATGGTGTTCTAGGGAGGAAGACCATGAATTCTGTCTTAAATAAATAATTGAGGCATCTATATCCATTAAAAATGCCTCAAATAACCACACATGACTTTGCAAGGGTATCTATGTTTCTCTATATCAAGGTATTGGGGACCTGGGGCCTTGGATATGGTCATTGGAGGAGACATTAACCTTGGTCCCCAAAGAAATATTCTATTCATAGAGGGCTTACAAGGTTTCTTCAAGCAACCATGCATGGCATCATGAAGGTATCATTCACCGATTATTGAGGATTCCAATTCCATTAAGTGGTTTTGAGAAATATGAATCTGTCTTAAGACCTTGGGAATGATTCTAGGGTTTAAAAAAACATTCATTTATCGCTAAATACACCATTGAGGTGACCAAAGCCATGAAAAATACACTCAATACACCACACATGACTTCGTGGAGGTATATGTTGTAGTATGTATCCAAGTCTTTGGGACACAAGGGATTGGATATGGTCATTGGAGGATACCTAAAGATCGATCCGTAAAGGAATCTTTTATCCATCCACGGCTAAGAATGTGATCGTGAGCTTCTGCTGATATCTAACGGGTAGAAAATCGAACCATCTTCTTGCCATCCTTTATGCCACTTTAATTAATTAATTAGTTCGTTGAATTTGTTCGCACTTTCTTTAAAATCTCTCCATTCATAGACGCGAGGTTGTGATTGCTTCATTTTCATAAAACTCATTCAAATTTAAACATCTATCCCGTGCAAGAAGTGAAGCTTGGAAACCTGGGTATAAGTACTATTTTGCCTCATTTAGCTAGCAGACCTAATACCAGCGAGTATGAGTACTTAAATACGATGAGAGAGAACCTGGAAGAAATGATGAAAATAATGAATAATTGTCCAATATACGGTTGTGAAGGAGAAGGGAGGGAGAACAATATTAAACATGCAACAGAGTAATAAATGCTCTGGCTGCAGCATTGTGAACTCTTGGATCTCAATTTGTTTGAGATCCAAGAGTTCACAATGCTGCAACCAGAGCATTTATTACTCTACTGCATGTAAACTATTTTTAGCCAAAAGTGAGAATCTATATCACAACGGAGAAATGTATCGTCATGAAAATCCAACTTCAGATATTGCAAATATATGCAGGTTTGTCATTTCGAAACAATTTATAGACAACATCGACAATGTCTTTCTATAATCATAATCCCAGAGTTGGATTATGATCAACAACAAAAAATACATTAAATATTACTGAAATAAAAATTGGAAAGACTATACATTAAATATAATTAAAACAATTATATGATAAATGTTGATGGCCATGCTACCTAACTACATGCACATTGACATACATACATGTCTTTATGAGAAAGCCGACAACCGGGAAAAAGTTGAACGGAATGTTTTTTGTCGGACGTTTGGTAAAAGACAACATTAGCAGACAGGATTTGAACCCACGCCCACTGTGAAGCACTTTGTCGAAGTCAAAATCATAAATTTAGCACGCACTTGAGCCATTTTTCTCATAAATCATCCCTATATTTCTTTTAGCCGTCAGGCCCTGCCTCTCCAGCTATTTGTTTTTATTACTTATGTATAAGTGACCGTTTTTCCAGTTTTGTTTTGATCTCACTTTCCATTCGAAACTTCGAATTCAATGCTCATGGTAATATTTAAGATTTTCGATTCCGGAGTCCGAAAGTCGGAAAAGTGAAGTGCAGAAATCAGAAAAGGTGAATTAGCAGAGATTGAAAGTCGAGGAGATGACTTGCACAACCCGAATTGGAAGTTCAAAAAGATTGAATTTGAGGAGATTGAAAGTCGAGAACCCAAACCGGAAATAAAAAAAAGTTTGGAAACCCAGTTTCGAAAGTTGAAGAGCTGACTTCTGAAATTCAAACAGGAAATTCACCTGCACATAGAAAATAAAATATAAATTACATGACTAATTACATGTTATATCAAATGCAATACAAGAGAATTGATGAAAACACAAATTGAGTTGAGTACAACCTCACTCCGATTAACATTCTCTTCTTTTGAATAATGGAACTTACATTTTGAACTAAATTTGTAGATACCAGTTTTCATATACATAATTGAATAAATAAGAGATCAATCTTATCTCAGTTCAACTAAATTACATCAAGCACACCGAAATACAAATCTTATCTCACTTGAACTAATGCGTAGTCTTAATTTTAATTATTTATATATAGGGTTATTTAAATATTATATTTATCATTTAAAAAAATATTAAAAAATAAATATTGCATTTCTAAACTTTAAAATAATTAAACAATAAGTTATATTAAAAATTAAAACACCATAAATCTCAATAAAATTGAAGAACGAAACAAATTTTCTTTAAAATTTTAAAATTAAAGAGTTTCACAATTTTTATTTATATAAATAAATAAATTTCAACCCAAATAATAAAAATACATACTTATATTGAATTCATTTAATATTATTTAAAATCATTTTAGTAAAATATTAATATATTTAAAATTATTTTAATGAAAATATCAATCTATTTACCAAAAAAAACTTTGTTCTATAGTTTTCTAAAAAATGTCATAAAATAATTAAACTTATGTTCATGATTCTAAGCAATGATATAGTTCACAAAACTTGTGTCTTTTGGCTGTAAGAATTAATTTCCCATTTCTAGTTCTGATTGGATTGTGGAAGTGGCTCCTTGACTTACAAAATAAGGTTCACGCAATTTCATGCTTTTCCAGTTTCTTATTTTTGGTTCAAGACGCTGAAGTAGGATTCCAAAAAACTTGCAATTCTTCACTTTCCTTTCCCGAGTTCCCACACTTTCATTTTTCTAAAAATTCAAATTTGTTTTTACAATAATCAACGTGGGAAGACGACTGAGAACCATTTGGCCAACAATGCTGATGATGGGCTTCGCGGGGACATGAAAAACCATCGGGCCTCTTGGGTATTTCATTGTCAATCTCAGGCATTATTAATGCTCTTCTTCCACCGGAACTTCCCTGATCAATCTCTGCATTCATCTGCTTCTGTATATTTGGGGCATTATTAATGCTCTTCTTCCACCGGAACTTCCCTGATCAATCTCTGCATTCATCTGCTTCTGTATATTTGTTGAGTTCTGCTGAGTATACTCTTCTCCAAAGCTTGCAGTTTGCCCTTGCTCTGAATTTGGATTATCATGGATCCCGGAAGGAATTGGCCATGGAATTGTAGCCGAAACATGCTCTATTCTAATGGATTCCAAAACTGGTAGTTGTGGTTGGGCGAAGGTTCTGCAAAAACCACATGTCAATACACTCAACATGAAAATTATGCCTACAATTGGGCAGAAGCCGACCATTCTCATTATCCTCAAATTCGCACACACAGACTGCGCAAATCCTGTGATTTCACAAACATGGACAGAGTCTCTAATACTGCAGAATCCAAACCCGTGTTCCTTAGCATCGCCGGTTCATCTTCTACAAAATAAAATCGAGAACACATAGAAGCTGAAATTTTAACGGAAGGTCCCTCGGCCACTGCCATTATTTAAAATTTAAAATAGATAAACAATAACTTATAGTTGAAGGACAACAGTTAAATAATATTGGTTTGTATTTTAATCAAAATTAAATGAGAAGAAAAAGTGATTTGGCTGAATAAAAAAAGACAAATTAAATATTTGTCAATATGCAATATGTTGGGTTTTGCTGAGTATACTCTTCTCCAGAGCTTGCAATTTTCCCTTGCCGGCGTATCTTTGCTTTCTCACTGGAATATAATGCAAGAGATCCTTTGATTGTTATTTTTCTGATTTATTTAAAGCGAAAAGCTGAAGAAAGAAATTAAAAATCACGAATCCGATATTTTGGATTTCGGAAATCTTATGTTTTCCAATAAAAACATCTTATGTTCTGATTTTCGATTCTCCATTTCTGACATTTTGGATTCCGAAAATCCTATGTTTTCCAAGAAGAAACACCTTATGTTCCGATTTCCAATATTTCAGATTTCTGAAGTTTTATCTTTTCAAATAAAAAAATGTTGAAGTTCTTATTTTCGATTTCCGACCTCCGGATATCAGAAACCGGAAAAATTCGGTTTTGTTAAAGTCGCTTTATTCTATCAAGCTTTATTCTGTCTGTTCGTATCCTTTGAGCATAACTTCTTCCTCCGCCAAGTCCATCCCCTTCTTTTTGATCTGTCTAACTCTAAATTTGAGGGAGATTAAAGAACTGGAGAGAAAATGCATACCCATGGTTAAAATTTCTTTTACAGAGTAATTATTTAAAAATATTTTGGTAGACACAAGAAGTCTATGGTTAAATTTTCAGTTATTATAACCCGTGATCCGGCAGGGCCCAAAGAAGGAGGTATGGAGTTGATCGGTTAAATACACTTTTTGAAAACACTCATGCTTTATTCTGTCTGTTCCTATTCTTTCCCAGTAACTTCTTCCTCCGCCAAGTCCATCCTTATTTTGTTTAAAATAAAATAAGAACAAAATCACTTTCCGAGATTTTTATTTTATTGTAAGAACAAAATCACTTTAAATTATACCTTGGGGCACCTACACACAAATACACGACCAAAACTTGTTTTGAATTTTAAATGTTTTGTTCATTGTCACAAAATCTTAAATTCACGTTTTTATTTTCACATCGCGTGTTCCATCCCCTGCAAGAAGAAACTCACATTAATCATCCCTCAGGGCACATTTATATGCACATATACACAGTCAAAATGTGCTTTAAATTTCAAATGTTTTGTTGTTTGTGACAATCTTTTCATCTTCGTGTGCATGTTGAGCAATTATATGTATGAAACTGTATGAAACTGTCACGTGGTCTACTAGCCTGCAAGAAAAAAAATAATCGTAAGTATCCCTTGGGGTAAATTTATATATACAAATACATGTGCAATTCGGTGATTGGGTATCAAATACTTTACTTTCTTGGGCCACAAACTGCTAATACCATATTGTGCTCGCGGACTTGTTGCTGTGAAGTTGAGATTTATTGATCGCCAGTTTCTGGTATGTGTGGTGAGAACAGTATCCAGTAGGATTAACAGCCACTGCAAGAGTGTCACAGTCACTAACAAGCATAGAATGTAAGACTCGCTTCTAGCAAATTCTCTACGTTGTTGTCAGCCCACAACGTAGTGTCTATGCTATGGTTCCTCAAGGGAGCAAATTTTATTGAATCGTTCTCACCTGTGCATAGTGTTGAATTTGGATCTCTACCCTGCCTTTTAAGGAAAATACATACAATGGCTCGAAACCTGAACTGCACAATTTTCTAATACATATTTTTTTGTATAAATATATCTTAAATATCTGTCCTTTTAATGGTCACTTCCTTGAACTAGATAGCAAAATTGACATCTTCCAAAATAATTATGCCTTTTTAGCAAAAAAATGTTTATATAGTTGTCAAAGTTCATTGTTCATCATAGCATATGTATAGTCAAGAAATAAAGACTTAGAAGTTGGAATCTATTTTGTTCATGCCATGCCCAGACTTAATGAGCGAGTGCATTCTTCAATCACACTGTGAGAAAAATCCAATGAAAAACAACTTAGAAGAGCTGTGAGCACACAAGTGGGCATATGTGGCCATGTTCCTTAGTCAACCTTGAACTTTGTTTTTTCAAAAAAAAAATCTGTATTGTCTATTTCAAGTAGAAACCAACATATATAACCACTGTTCTTTCCAGCACTCTAGAGGACCAGTCTTCAAAGTCACTCTTCCTGGCCAAAATAGGTGTATAGAATCTGCAAACAGATGTGTTTCTACCAATTGAATAAAAACTAAGCTACATATGTTTGACTGAGATTTCACAACATAAACCTCTCAAAACAAGACAAAGTCCAGTATCATGGCCATTTTCATATGACAGCTTTCCCCCAAAAAAACAGAAACTCACAACAGCTGCCATATACATAACAAGGTTTCTTTATAAAATCTGTAGGAATTTTGAATCCTACAACTCAATCTTGGAACTTCTCAATTGAAGAGTTTAATATAGGCTTGAGATCTCTTCTGGATGAGATCCTCCTTTATTTGCTTCCTCTGTCACCGGTTGGCCTTCCTTCAGAGATAATACTTCTTTTGATAACTTATCAACTTACTCTTTCAGTTCTCGATATGCTTGCTGGAACAGGATCTCATCAAACCTGCTTCTTACTCTTATTTATTCCATTATAGGATTCAAAATTAAGTTCTCTATCTTACTAATTATGTTATCCCAATCAATTACAATCTTTGAGTCACCTAAAATCTATATACCTGTAATCCTTTGTACACAACAAGTTTTAATAGCACATATAAGGTACTCATTTCAGCGTTGTTGTTTGATCCTTTAATTTTTTTATGAAATATTTACCCCGGGAAAACCCATCATGCACTTTCCCTCATTTTGAGAATCCCAAGGTAAATTGGATTCTTCAGAGCTCAATTGGATTCTTCAGAGCTCAAGGCCAATACATTAATATGCTCATTAAAAGTTCAACAAGTAACTTGCAGAAATTGATGATGTGTGGGGAGGATAACACTCCTCACAACTTCCTAGGATAGCCGCTAAACCCAATTGATAACTTTGTTGTTTGATCCTATACCAATGGCTACTTTGAATACAATATGATGAGTTGTAGTCAAATAAAGGATCCCAACAGATCCACAATTGACCATGGTTCCTTGGCTTATTCCATCAAAGTATCCCCAGGATTTTTAGTACATATATATTCCTTCATATGCATATCATATCTGACCTGGGGGCTTACCTGAATGGTCAATAACTCCTTTCCTTGGAACGTTGTTTTGTTTTCAGCTAACCATATGGCCCATGCAACTGTATAAGGAAAAGCCTTGTATTTTGAGGTTGCTCTATCTAAACACTGTCTTTTGAAACACTCTGAAATGGATTCTCCTCCTTATTTCAACTTGACTTTAATTATTTTTGAGAAACTCATACCACACTTTCCTTGTGAACTGAAAGTTACTAATAAATGATTGACCAATTCCTTATTATTTATACGGAGCATGCTTCCACCATGAACTTACGTACGTGGATCCATCACTTTTGATGGTGTATGTCATTTCCCATCTCGTCTTCCCATGCTTATGCGTCGAATGAGGATTTTGAATTTAAATTGTGCCCTTTTAATGTGGGATCTTAAGGTTGAAGCAAAATCATAGTGTCCAACAAGAAGCCAGTTGAACTAAGCTCAATTGTCATATTACGTGCATTGTAAGTCCATGCGGCATGCATATAATTCTAAATTGGATGAGAAGTTCATGTCCATGCCATACTTGGACTTAGCAAGTGCATTCTTCTATTGCACTACAAGAAAAATATATCGAATATACGGGATTGCACATATGTTGCTATGTTTCTCCCTTTAACCTTGTCCCTATTTATCTTGATCCACCACCTACTCATAGTTCAAAAACTCTTTATTTTTTTATTGTACTTGTATCCACAACTAGATACTCTCATGCAACATAATGTTGAAGCTATATCACAATGTATAGCATGACACGAATTCAACTAAGTTGTGGGCCATGTCACACCTATCAAGCCTCCCATCTCCAGCTAGCAACCTATCTTGCGGATTCTGTAATTCTATGTTACATAATATAATTTCCTGCCTTTTATTTACCAAAAACACATAAAACCATAAAAATGCCGGTTTATTTTTATTGGACATATATTTGAATTATGACACAAAATGATTTACAATAAGAATAGGGCTACTATTAAGAGTGGCTGCAAGAGGCAGGTCACCTATAGTCAGAGCTGCCAATCAACTTGTTGATAATATATACAAAATACCAATGAAAGGAGAGCCATAAATATTGGTAGACCAAATTTGTTATATACAAAATACTAATGAAACGAAAGCCTTAAATATTGGTAGACCAAATTTGTGGATTTTCTTCATGTAAATACATTTACGGTTGGCCTTTTTTTGAATGCCTTTTATTCTCTTAAAAATATTTTTAACTTGAAAATAAACCTTAACAAATGTCTAGCTTCAAGGATATGTGTTTTTCTAATAATAATTGATTGATACTTGGATTTTATGTGCTTGCAGGAAGCTGGTGCCCTTTCTATTAAAATCAGTGAGCTTCTCATACTATATATATAGTGCTAAACTAACCATTAGGCTAGTTATTAAATCATATTTATGTTTAATATGTAGCAAAAATGAAAGTAGGAATTCACTGTTGTTTTAACTGCAATGTTTGCAAATGGTTTGAACGTGAATTGGGGGTATCATTTTATTGCAAGTTTGAATTTTCGGAAGACATTTGATGTTTGCAATGTGCACTATATTGATAAAAATGTCAAGTTGGTATATTGTTTCTTCTAGCATGCAGCACTTCACAACACTTCACAGGATAGATTATGAAAATGTTACAATCACGAACAAGCATTCCAACATTCAAACTTTCTGAAATGCATGATAAAAAAATTCTCCAATTAACAAAAACTATGTAGTACTACCACCTGTTACAAACTCACTACAAATAAAAATATTTAGGAAACCTTCCACAGTAATATATATGATGACAGTGATAGATGATTTACATTGAAGGACTCTAGTGTCACCTCAGGGATCTTTTAGTTGAAATTAATATTCCTAAAATTGAGTCTTATAATCGGCTATGCAATGATCTTCTGTCCAAACCATACCACTGTAACTAATTCCTTAACTACTCTTTGCTTTCCATTATCCATGATTAAAAAAATACAAACAGGGTTATCTATAGGTATATTTGCAATAAGATTCGGACGGTATAATTTAAAGTGATCCGTAAACTAAAATAAAAATAAATAAAACAAAATCAAAACAACAATAATATAATTTACTTGACATCAATTGTAATTCCGTAATAGCTGGTCTGTTGACAAATAAAATTTATATAGTGATTAATATTTAAATTAAGGGAATATATTAGATGCAGTTCACACTATACTGCAACAGTACAAAGTGATGACATTGAAGCAGTTCCTTGGAATAACTTAGGCAAATAATGATGGCCTGTGAAGAAAGATTTATTTTTACAACAAACTTAGAAAAGCATAGCAGTGAACTACCTGTATTATACACAATGACACATGCAACAGGATATCTGCTACCATAATAAATATGCAGATGCTATTCTCAACCACTTCTAATATTTATTTATTTTACTTCTAAGCTTGTGAACTTTAATTATAAAATACAAATTCTCTAATTATCAAAAACTGGAAATTCTAGTTTTTGTTAAGGTTATTTGGGGTATCTGAGTATATATTATTTTGGTATTTAGTATATATATATATATTAAATTTATAATCAATTTATCAAATACCGAATACAAGTTTCAAGCATTTTGACAATGTTTTAAGGCCGAAGCCAAATGGTGGTCTGTTTCTTGATATTAGTAAAAACAACTTACTGACTTGATGTTTAAATAATTACCTGGATTGTATTCTCCAAATATCACATCTGCAATGGCAGCTCCTCAAGCTTGTCCTGGATAGCCCACCCAAAGAATACCTGAAATCTTGTTATCATCCTTGGAAAATGATATATCAAAAGGACCACCTGACATAATCACAAAAATTACAGGTCCCTTGGATGCACTTGCAACTTGGGAAACAAGCTGCTGTTGTTGCCCAGGTAACAACAAACTTGTTCTGTCTAATGACTCTTCCTCCAGTGATAAGTCTCCACCTACTATTAACACTGTTGCATCTACATTGCTTGCTGTCTGGACCGCCCCAGCTAATAAACTGTCGTTTGCAATGCATGCAACATTTACACAGCCAGGGGCGTAGAGTGTTTGAGTGTACGCTAAAAGGCCTTGAAAGGGTGTTGTGTATTTACATGGAATGCCTGTCAACAATGGATTCTCTAAACATTAGAATGTTCAGAAAAATATTGACATATGATCCAACAGAGAAAAAAAAATGGGCATTGAAACAATGTGTTCATTACCAGCATAGTTTCCTATCATTGTTTTGGTGACATTTACATTGGGGCCAATGACAGCCAAGGAGCGGACATTCTTTGCAGCCAGTGGCAATGAGCCATCATTCTTTAGCAATACTATCCCTTCCCTGGCAGCCTCGAGAGCTAGCTGTTGATTCTCATTAGTGCACACATTATTCGGTCCCAAGTTCTCATATAACTGCTGTGTCAGATCACTGTCGAACTGGCCGAGGCACATCAGTACTGTGAACGTATTAAGCAGGGCTTGATCAACAACAGATTCTGTCACTTTGCTTTCATTGACCGCTGCTGCTGTATGCTGACCGAGGAAGCTCTCGCAGTCCAGATCCAATCCTATCATACCCAAGCGAATTGACTATTAAAATCTAAGAGAATGTGAGTATTCAGAGTATGCAGAGGTACATCCTCTCAGCTATAGAAATGGTGAAAATTCATAATAGTTAAAGTTTTTAATCAACAAACAAAATATTTAAATCTAGTTTGCTTTATACGGTTAGAAAAAGAACTTGATAAACACTCCAAATGAAATAACTATAAGAGAAACATAATCCATTATGTAAATGCGTTGATAGCATCGGCGGCTGCGTATTCAGGGGTTGCTCCATAATGCTGTTGGTTGTAGTATACGGAAACAGAGTCATAGTCAGAGACAATGTACCTGCAAAGGAACACAACACTATTACTGAATTGTTCTTCCCTTGAGATGGTTTTCAAAGCATTAATCTTGATACTAATACTGAATTGTTCTTCCCTCAAGATGGTTTTCAAAGCATTAATCTTTGTATCAAGATCAATATATAAGATTCATGATTCATATTAAATAAAGATCCAAAACTTATACTTCAAAAATTTGCTATCTGAATGCTTACTTTTTGGGGTTTAAGCTTACATATTATATCACTTTTTTATCATCATATAATATCCTATCTTTCCCTAATACTATTCTATCTTTCCGCGATAAACTGTAAAACACCTAACTATTTTCAATTAAAACACAAATTGTATATATTTAGTTGTGGATATATTCAGTCTCACTTTATTAGTCCCTGCCCCGGCTAGCAATCGGCGTGCCACCTTTTTTATTACTCTTCACTTCAACCAAAGTTCATGTAGACTCAAATTAAAACTATAAGCTATGTTTTATGGGAGTTTGTTTTTTTTTCAATTACTTTTTTTAATAAATTAATATATTTTCTCATTGAAATACAAACCAACCTCTACTCAAACCAATCAAATGATTTGAGGCCTTATTTGGCCTCAAATCGAAGCAACTCTTATTATTCCCTGCCACTACTATATAGTTCTTATGCAAATCCGTAATGAAACTCATATTCGAATTAATGTTAACTTTTACTTAACATTAGTTTTCCAACATTTTATGTTATAATTATTAGTCATACAATTATGTTATATGTTATCGTAGCTAGCTATGATGCAGCTAGTGCATGCTATGATACGATGGCAATGTGCATGCTCGACACCAGTCGACCCCAATGTGCATGCTCGACACCAGTCGACACTAGGATTCTTCTTCAAGTGCTTTATTTCGAGATAGCTATATCATCATACTTCATGTAAAGACTCAATCATCTTTCCATGTTCATCGTTCTGTTTTTTTTGAAGTAGAGGTTAGACAAGTCTCTGATTTCTGTCTGACCACCATTTCATGGAGCCGTGCATTTCATCTCAAGCTCCTCCAAGCTCCTGTTATGCTAGATGAGCCTAGAAAGAGTTTTATGCACGTTCGGTACACTCTGAGTATTTGATCACCTCTGAGTATTTGATCTACTGTTCAAGTTCAAAGCCACAAGGGTAAGGTAAAAAACTAATAACAGTTATTTACATGTTTGTACTTGTGTTAATGCTATAATATTTAAGGCACTTACCTCTCGCCAAGAGAATGAGAGTTTAAGAAAGATTGTTTTGCTGTTTGAAACAAAGATTGTTTTGTTGTTTGTTTCTTCTAATGATTTTTGAAACAATTAGAAGGCGTCTATTTATCTTACGGTAATGAAATAGGTGAACAGTTCACAAAACACAAGCTAATCAAGAACATGGATGAATTAGATACAATTTCACGACCTTTGGTTAGAGGACTCAGTTCCCTTGCACATTTCAGAGGGTAGAAAAATATCCACCTCCAAAGGCTTATGGCTATAATTAATCCAAGTGTAGAGGCTAACTACGCCCAGAGCTATCTGTCTTTTGCCTTCTGCAAATTTGCTAAATAAATCTTCGCATATTAGCTATGTTTCACTTCCACAAAGAATAATCTTTACCAAAATTAGTGTATTACTTATGATGGTAAACTATGTGAAAGAAGGTACCTGATGAAGCTGGAAGGTTTTCTGCAGACACCGGCGTTGAGAGAATGGGAGTAACGAAAAATCCATAAACCTCTTAATGCAAACAACAGTTCTTAGATCCGAATTGTGCCCCAATAGCTCCTGTTTGGCATGCAAATATATTTTCCAAGGAAAACGTTAGGCACAATTCACAGCTTTTTGGGGACATATCTCTCTAGCACTGAGCTATGCTGTAGATATTTCCCATCGAAGAAGAAGGCGAAGAGACTGAATCTGCTGCAAAAAGTTGGGGATTCTGCGCAGCTTTAGTGGTAATATTTGAGAGAACGACCTATGCTCAATAACATCTTCAAGAAAACAATGCATCACATAACAATGTCAATTTATTTTCTTGGTTCCTACCTGAGGCCCAAAACTCAATACGACACTAAAAAACTCCCTCAATAGTCATTTGAGAAAATGTATCCCATAACCGCACGCAAATGGTATGACCTAAGGGTGAGTGCACAAAGATGAGGGTCTCTTTTGGCGCGTTAGATGCAATAGAAAACTGAAAAACAGACATCCATCAACTTGCATGGATATTTTGAGACACTTACACAATGAATCTTGCGATGAGTAAAACACAAGAAATGTAGGAAATTGAATGACCTTTCCAAATATATAATTTTTTTCTATTGAAAATGCTGTTAACTATTTGAAGTTAGATATTTTTTAACGGGCACTTTTTATTTTTTGGACAAATTATAAGGTATATGTTTTTGTGGGTGCAGCGTCTGAGTGACTAAATGATGGAATAAACTTACGAAAATCGGTATACATATAGAGAACATATATTACTAGTGCACGACTATTTTTCCAATAATAAATATAATATTTTTAATTTTTTTATTTATTATCTAAGAGATCAAACCTTGAAAACGGTACGTCAATTGTGGGTGCAGCGTTTGAATTTCTTAATGCAATTATTTGGAAATGGGTTTTTTATAGCATGTAGAGCTTGGTGTTCTTTAGTGCACCATACAATTTTTTTTTTAAATGGTTGAGAAACGAAAAAGATATGGACGAAACACTAACAGTGTGTTTTTTGAGTTGAGGAGTGATGATAGAAGATAAATAAGAAAAATATAGAAAAAATAATGTATTCTTGTTAAAATTTACATATTTGGAATCTGCAAAAAAACCATATTTGTTTCTAAAATCTCATAAAAAATGGAGGTGTGCAGCATAATCAGACGAACGCCTAAACATGAGCATATTGAAAATTTGGATATAATGTTGAATTAGCCATGGTTTATCATACTCCAAGGCATAGGCATGTTGAATCCGAAGCAAAGTACGAAGCAAACACATAGGCATAAGAATTCCATGCAAGCATGGGTCGAGGCTCGGCCTTATCATTTGGAGGGAACACATTTTTGAATTTAAACAAAACGGGAGCGCGTTTTAGTGAAGCAAATCGCGTGCACGTTTTTAAATACTATAATGAGTGCTTGTTTTGTCAATTATACTTTTATTATTTTATGTCCCCCCTGACTCCCTTCTTCCCCCTAACTCTTACTAA
>LPNX010254311.1:6045-20779 GCA_001517045.1 Pseudotsuga menziesii | reverse complement strand
AATCCTGAAGACTTTGGAAGTGGGGCAGAGAGGAAGAAGATATCAAGGATCGACCTTCGTTTAATCAAGTAAGTCCTTCATACCTTCCTATTTCCTATTCTACACTAAAGAAGTCAATTGTCTGCAAGTAATTGAGTATGTTGGTAACCCTAGACCTATGGTTATTAGGTGCATAATCCTATACAACAGAACTGGCAACTCTGCTGGGGAAGCCTAGTCTGCTGTAGGTCATTTCTATCTTCCTGAGTAGTGTTTGCTTGATAGTCTGTTTGTGATTTTTTTCATGTTTCTTACTTGCTTCAGCATTTTAAAGTCTTAGGGTTTTTTCTCTGTTTTTGAGAAAGTTTTCATACCCATTCGCGGGTTGTTCCATTGAACAGTCGCGAATTTAGAGTTGCATTTGGGGTTGTTCCACTGAACAGTCGTGAATCATTCGTGACTTGCACTGCTAGACAGTCGTGAGTACTCCTGAAAACTGGGATTTCTGAGTAAAAGTTTGCTTGTTCTTTTTCCTGTTATGATTCCTGCTTTCTGAGAAGACTTTCTTTAAGAGTGTTGTAGAGTTGTTTGAATGCCTCAGGTGATCACATCTTAGTGGTTTTTGAAAGCCCTTGAGTTATTTTTTACTTGTTTTATTTACTGTTTGCATCCTGAAGTGTTCTGGCCTGTTTGGGTTGTTGGTTTAAGTGTCTTAGTCCAGATCAGTGATCAGGGTCTTGGGCTCTATTTTTTCCAGTTTGCTTTCTATCAGTTGCTGGTTTGCACTTACCTTTTTAAGTCCGCAGTGATTTTGTGTGATTGTTTGCATCCAAGCTAGGGTTCCTAGCCTACTTCTCTTGCTGGTCTTTTGGTCCTGTTAGACTGTTTGCTTCAGTTTGTGGCTTTTATATAGTTTATAAGTTTCAAGTTTACTCAAGCACAATGCATTGTAGATGCATAGTAGATTTTTGAGCATTTTTTAAAGTGAAAAACAAAACATAGTTAATCTTTTGCATTGTAATTTTTGCATAAGTAGTGTTTGCTTTCAGTTTAAAAAGTATTATCTCAGAAAAATACAAAAATATAGGCTTAGTTTCTCTTATTTAGTGCTTTTAATTCATCAATACATATTTGAAAAAATGAAAAGAAGTTTATTTTATAGTGCTAGTTTGCTTTGAATGCACCTTTACTTTCATTTATTTTCTGCTGAGTCAAAACACCATACAGTTCATCACTTCCATTTCCTCTTGAGTAAGAAACAACCCTCTAAAATAAACGCCTAAATTAAAATTTACTAGTAAGTTTTTATTTTTAGGGGCCTTTCACCTACTAGATTAGGCTAGATTTGTGGGATAGGGAGTGTAAACTTCCCACAAATTATAAACTCAGACGTAGTGGACCTTTCATTAGGTAAATCATTGATTCTATCACGGTATCTAGGAAGCTCCTCTCAAATGGGAGTTAAGCACTAGGCCGCGTGGAGGCTTGGACAAAGGAGATAACCCTCCGAATCCTTGTCAAAACATAACCCAGGACTTTTGTGCATCTAGGGATTCTGTCCTAGACAGATTTTTAGGCTCAGCTACCCTGCCCATGCGTACGAGTTCGGCTGAAGACTGTCCCCCCAGACTGTTGGTATTGTCAAGGTAGCCTTTAGTCTCTTGTCTTTTAGGGCTCATACCCAGGTAAACCGGAAGGTTATTTCTGGTTCACCTTGAACGGACTTGGAAGGTAACCCTTGTGGAAAGTGCAGGAGGGTGGTGGGTGATTCCTCTGCTTGTGCCTGAGAACCCCTCAAGGATGCCAAGTAACTGTTCATCAGCTTTCTTCGGGAAAGTATATCTTTATAGCCTAGTTTGATTGCTTGAGACTCTAGGATCTTTTTAGTGTATGCTTTGTGGTTTGCTTGTGTTTAGTTGGCCTTAGGGTGTGATTATTTAAAGTCTTAATTACGGAGGACCAACTGCTTAGAAGGTCAAGAAGGTTGAGAAACCTTCGTCCTCTCACCACATTGGAGCCTCCACCTTTACCCCAAAGGCGAAGATTAAGCACAGGTGGTTCTTTTCAACAAGTAGGAATAAGCGAGGTTGTTGTTGAACCAGAATTGATAGCTAACCGCTTTGACTTAGACACAGTTGAGATAGAAGAATTGTAGGCTGACGAGTTTGCAAGAAATTATAATACCCCCTTGACTGATTTGAACGATCCAGTGATCGTGCAGGTTAGAACTTTTAGTTCACTAGTGTTAGGTGTCCCTCTAAGTAGAGCTATGTCTTTTGTGGGAGAAAGTTCATTTGTCTTCAGCTAAACCCTTATGGTTGAAAGGGTACTACCTCCCCCGGTTAGTGCCCCTAGATCTAACTTACCTTCTACACCCTTAACTCCAGCAAGCCGGGTGGTCCAACCACTGGTTTACTCGAACATAGGAGGTACTTCTGGTGATATGGTTACTGGGATCCCCAGTATACCTACAATTCCTTCTTCCTTCCCTTACACTACCCAGAGTGGTCCGGTGGGATCCTCGGCCTTTGTTCAAGGATTCCCTTGGAATGGGGGGCACATCCCCCCATCTAGTCCAAACGTAGGTCCACCTCCTTCATATGTAGGAGTGCAGTTTGGAAGCAACACCTCTTATGGGAAAATCTTCCAAACCCCTATTTCGGTCCCATACATAAGCTCTCTCTTCTCTTTGTTTAGTGGAGGGATACCTGCTCCAGTCTTTCAGACCCCAACTTCTATGGGGACGACCTGAACCACTTACACGGCACCTCCCACCCAAAATCCGGTGGCTTACGGATGGAATTCGTTCCAAAGAAACCTTCCCACTTCACAACCGGTGTCTGGGGGCAACCCCAATTTTTCCTATGCGCATTCAGGAGCAGGTCCCTCGAATCCCTAAGTTGGCACATCTAGTACACCGGCTAGGCATAAACTTCCCTTTTTGGAAACTTTGAACTTGCCAGACTTATCAAAGTTGATGAATGACCCGGTGAGGCATGACCCCTCGTGGCCACCTGTTCCCACCAAGTTGCCTTTCGATATCCCTAAGTTCGAAGGTAAACTTGGTGAAGATCCTGGGTCACATGCCACCACCTTCCACTTATGGTGTTCTTCCAATTCATTGAATGAAGATTCAGTGAGGTTGAGGCTGTTCCAGAGGACCTTGACGGGAACTGCGGAAAAATGGTACATTGAGTTTCCTTCCACTGCTTTTAGTAGTTTTTGGGACTTGGCTAGTGCTTTCCTTAGCCACTTTCAGCTTCCAGTCCGATACAATTTTGGAACAGACTTGTTGTCCACCTTTATACAAAACAAGGCTACCCACATCTCGGATCATATCTAAGAGTGGAGGAGGCGAAAGAGCCTTATCAAAGCCACCATTCCTCCTGAGTTTCTATTAGAATGGTTCCTTAAATCATTATTGCCCTATATATCTAAGGATGTTTCCACATCAGGAGTGACTAGTGAGGAAGAAACCATACTTAGGGCCTAGCAATTGGACTTGATTTATTCATAGTCTGGGATCTTGTACGAGATCATACCTGAGGCACCAAGGCCTTCTCATGAGGCCGAGAAACCTAAGCTGGGACCCCATGCCGATGGTGTGGTTGGGTTCGTTGATTCTCCCACTGTAGAGTCTTTGACAAAACAACTTCACCAATTGTCTGTCAAACAATCTACGGCGGAGGTAGTAGAGGCTTCCCCCTCTCCCCAAAATGCAAATGTTTTTTCTCAAACTTCTCAAAAGGGCAATCAGCAGTCCGGCGGGAAGAAAAAGAAGGGTAAAAAAGGAGAGGGAAACCAAAACCAAAACAAGCCTAAGCCCGCAAACAATGCTGATGGGGGCAAAAAAGATAAAAAGAAAGTCAAGTTCCCTTGTAAGTTGTTCCAAGGAGACCACTTGACCCACCTTTGTCACCTCATGGAACAAGCTTAGAAGCTGTTAAAAACTCAACCAACGGCTGTCCTGAAGGATCCCTTTCCCCAAAGACCGAACTATGTGTCAACTTCTACTGTAACAGGGGGCAGTCAAACTGCTCCTGACCCCAATTATATCAACATGGTCAGATCCTCAACTTTGTTGCAAACCAATAACAAAAGATATGAGAAAGAGACTCCTGAGATCAGTAAAGCTGTAGGGGAACCTTCCAAACCGCTCACTATAGAGAAACCTGCAGAAATAATGCCAAAGATACCCAAATGTGTCTTTAAGAAGACTTTGCATAACCCTAATAGGGCTGCTTCCAACTACTCAGTGGTTGAAGACCTAGCTCAAACCCCATGTGCAATGTCAGCTTTGGAGGTGCTACAGAGTTGTCCCGCTCAGTGGGATGCCCTCTTGGCAGCTTTAGGTAGCATGGACTCTTCGAGTCTCACGGTGAAGTTTCATTTGTCTGATGTCAAAATTCGCCTCCCTTATCATATAGCCCTATCAATCGATGTTGTCCATGGTGGGAAGACCATTCGACGAGATATTGTTGATGAGGGAGCCTCTACATGTGTTATGTCCCTGGCATGCTGGAAAGCTCTTGGATCCCTAGAGCTAGTCCCATCAACCACTTTAGTTACTACTTTTGATGGAAGGTCTTTCCGTCCACATGGTATCTTGCCAGCTTTTGAGATTAAGTTGGCAGGAAAAGCAGTGTCTGTTGAAGTTGAAGTGATTGATGCTCCCTTGGACTACAATTTGCTTTTGGGTAGGAATTGGACTTATGCAATGACTGTTGTTGCATCGGCTGTTCTTCATGTCGTGGTTTTTCCACATGAGGGAAAGTTGGTTACTGTTGACCAACTTGATTTTACTTGAAAACGCCCTTTAGAGTCTAAGGAATCCAATGTACCATTGGTTGATGAGGCCAAGCCTGCTGCTCAGAGCTTGGCGGCTGGACTGTACACATCATTGATGGGCACATTTGATATACCAGCCCCGGTTAACTATATCAGTTCCACTAGTGTGGGGAAGTCCATCGCTTTGGTGGTGGATAGGACTGATCCTTGGGTTCTCCCAACCCCCCAAGAACTGGAAGTTCCCTTATCAGCAGTGGAAGTGGCATATCAAGCTATTACCCAAGCCACTGTTGATTCTATTCCAGATCCTCTAACAGTATCAGATGATCTGGATGAAGTCTATTTGCCCGCATTAGTGGAAAACTCTTTACATTCCATAGATTGCTTAGATATTGTTTTACCTTCCGATGAAGCCATTCTGGAAGCTAGCCATGATAAGATATGTGAGGATCTTCATCACCGGTCTTATTTCCTTCCAGAGCTAACCAAGATAAAAAACCAAGAGTTTCATGTGAGACTTCCTGGAGATGTTGATATACCTGTCAACCCTTTACCTAGGAAAGGAGTGTTTGCCGAGGGGAATATGGCAAACATTTCTACCACTATACCTATCAATATCTCTGTCAAACCAAATGTCGTGGAAAACATCAATATAGGTGCAAACTGCTCTCCAGAGGAGATTGCTATCTACACTGCCCTTTTCAAGGAATTTCGCAATATCTTTGCTTGGTCATATGAGGAGATGCCAGGCATAGATCCATCTATTATCCAACATGAAATCCATACCTACCCTGATGCCAAGCCGGTTCGAAAGAAATTACACCCTATGAACCCGCATAAAGCGGCGGTTGTGAAGGCAGAGGTTGAAAGGCTATTGAAAGCAGGCTTCATATATCCCATTGCTTTGATTGAGTGGGTGTCCAACATAGTTCCTGTTGATAAAAATCAAGGGACTATTCACGTTTGTACTGACTTTCAAGATCTTAGCAAATCCTGTCCCAAGGACAACTACCCCACACCATTTATTGATCAGATCATAGATGCTTGTGCGTGGAGTGAGGTCTTTTCATTTATGGATGGTTTCTCCAGCTACAATCAAATCAAAATCAAACCAAAAGACCAGCATAAAAATTCTTTCATTTGCCCTTGGGGTACATTCGCTTATAGGAAAATTCCCTTTGGATTGAAAAATGCAGGGGCAACCTTTCAACAAGCCATGAACTTTTCTTTTCATGATATAAAATCCATTGTCAAGCCTTACCTTGATGATCTGCCCGCACATTCTCGCAAGAGGATCCAACATCCAGATCATTTACGGTTGATTTTTGAGAGATGCAGATACTATAAAATTCGCTTGAATCCCCACAAGTGTGTATTTTGTGTCGAGTCAGGGAGACTACTCAGATTCATCGTTTCCAGTAGAGGCATCCAGGTGGATCCACTAAAAGTTGAGGCCATTGTAAATCTGCCTACTCCTCGTTCTTTTAGGCAACTTCAGAGTCTACAAGGAAAGTCTAACTTCCTTCGACATTTTATCATTAATTATGCCAAGATCACGAAATGTTTCATGCGCCTGCTCAAGCAAGACACCCCATTTGTATGGGATGAAGCCGCACAACTTGCATTCTAGGCATTGAAAAAAGGATTGTTATCGGCTCCTTTATTATGCCCACCAGATTATTCTAGGGATTTTATATTTTATCTGGCCATGCCGGAGTCAACCATTGGGGTAGTGCTAGTTCAGGAGGATGATAAGCTTGTCGAGCATGTCGTCTATTATCTTAGTCGTGCTTTGGTTGGACCTGAACTTAAGTACTCCCACATCGAGAAGTTAGCCTTAGCGGTTGTTTATGATGTACAGAGGTTACGACACTACATCATACTGAGGACCACCACTGTAGTGGCGGATGTAAACCCTTTCCAATATGTTTTATCCTAACGCATTGTTGGGGGAAAATTCAACAAATGGATAGTCATTCTCCAAGAGTTTGACTTGGTTTTCCAATCCACTAAATCTAAGAAGTCCTTAGTGTTTGCTGAGCTTATAGCAGAGTTTCCTATGGAAGACGATGTAGTGATTGAGGATGACTCATTCCCAGATGAGCACATCTTTCTTATATCTACCTCTGATCCTTGGTACGGAGATATTCTCATATATCTCCAGAATTTGAAGTATCCTATTGCTTACTCTAGGGAAGACCGACATAAGTTACGACTTCATGCTAAAAACTACCTCATAATAGGAGATACTTTATATTGATGAAGGGTATATTTTGTCTTGCGTCACTGCCTTACTCATGAGGAAGCAGAGATTGTCCTAAATGATTCTCACAGTGGAGCATGTGGGGGTCATTTATTTGGGTTAGCAACGGCCCATAAAATCTTGCATGCCGGTTATGTCTGGCCCACAATCTTTAAAGATTGTGTGGAAGCAGTAAAGCGCTGTCATCCGTGTCAGCTATATAGCAGAAAAATGCGGTCACATCCTGCTCCCTTGTTTTCTGTTGTCTCAGTAGGCCCCTTCATGAAATGGGGGATTGATTATATGACATGCAACCTAGCCTTGGATGGGGGGCACAAATACATCATTGTCGCTGTAGACTATTTTACAACATGAGCAGAGGCAATGCCTAATTTTAAAGCCGACGGGGAAACAACAGCTTTCTTCATTTTCAATTAGATTATTGCTAGCTTTGGTATTCCCAAAGTGATTGTCACTGAACATGGCAGTCATTTCCAAAATCACATGATGTCAGAATTGACCACCATGCTCGGATTTCGACAAGAACATTCTTCTCCATACTATCCGTGAGCAAATGGTCAGGTTGAGGCTGTAAACAAGACTTTAAAAACTATTCTTAAACGTACTATTGATGCAGCCCGCTCTAATTGGCACATCATGTTATATCCTACTCTTTGGGCTTATCGAACCAATGTCAAAACTGCTACGATTTTTTCCCCCTTCCAACTCGTTCACGGGGTGGAAGCTATTACACCGATTGAATGCAAAATCCCATCCTTGCAGATAGCTATTCATGTGTTACTGGATACGACTAAGCTTGAAGAATGCTTGGTACACTTAGAGCACCTTGATGAACAACGTAGAGATGCGCTAACTGCGAACCAGGCTCACAAAAATAGGGTTAAAACTCAATATGATAAATCGGTCAAGCCTAGAGTTTTCTCTGAGGGGGAACTTGTCTTGCTCTGGGATCAAGATAAAGAACCTCTGGGGGCAGGAAAATTCAAGGCCATGTGGTTAGGACCCTATGTTGTGTCTAAAGTATTGAGTAAAGGCACATATGAATTAGTGGATTATGATGGGAATAAGCTGCCCGATCCTAGAAATGGGCTCTACTTAAAGAAGTACTATGCTTAGGCTTAGCACTTTTTCTTGTATATTAGTGTATGTATTTTTATGTACATTAGGTTGTTAGTTTTGTTTTTTATTATCTGGTGGTTGTTGCAGATGTCTCCTGAAATGTATGTAGGTTTCACTGATGGCGCAAGCCGTCACACTTATAACCTGGCTTCGGTAGCATGGGTTATCTATTCTCCCACAGGACAGCTTGTTGCTGCGGGTGGCACTTTCCTAGGTCCTGCTTCTAATAATTTTGCTGAATATAAGGCCGTTATTGAGCTCTTATGGGATGCTTTGTCACGAGGCATTACCCAGCTTGAAGTCCATTTGGATTCTCAGTTGGTTGTTTCCCAGCTCAATCTAGCTTATCAGGTACGAAATCCTACATTGTTACGTCAGTTCATGCAAATTCATTTTTTGGAAAGACATTTTGAAGTTATTACTTTTAAGCACATTCCAAGAAACCAAAATTCATTGTCTGATGCATATGCTAATTACATTTTAGATTGGCATCTCACACACACTTCATAAAATATACAGCAAACATATATAAGAAACACTTGTAAATAAGCTGAAAACCAAACACACACACATATATATATGTAAATGTCTTTTCATACATAGGATAGATCGAGTCTGATCCGTAGATTCTATCATATAAAAAATATACAAAAATATGAATCATCATCCATCAAAATGCCCTACAACTAAGCCTGCCCGACATGGCCACTGGGACCTCCTTGGTCCCCGTGATCTCTATGCCCCCTGGCTTCCTCAGCCTCCTCCGCTTCAGCAGCCTCCACCGCATCTCTGTATACAACTACTGCCCTAGCTACTCGTCTGAAAAGACGTAGCCAGGCCAGTGGAACCCCAACTATGAACTCCTGCATGGCTACAGGGAGATGCTCTATCCATATCATAGGTACTCACTTAGTCAGCCTGCTCAGCTTCATCTCGAGTACCCTGATCAATCCAGGGTCTCCCCTTGCAATAGGATGTACAAAGGTACGTGGGTGCCCTACAGGGCGGACTGGTCCAATATCTGCATTTTGACACATGAGTAGGGTTTAGACTTGTACATATGTATATATCCTATCATTTGAAAATTCATAAAAATTTGATAATGACAAAAATTAAAAATTACTTACCCATCTCTCCCCATGCTCCTCCTGGAGGGAGGACTAGGTCGGGGTCACCTCAGAAATCCATCCCAGCGTATGGAAACTGCTCCAACGCTGGCACCTACTGTTCCCACCATGTATAAAAATCATCATCATACATGCTATGTACTATGTCTCCTCCTCCTTGACGGAGGAAGATATCTCCCCACCTTCTCAGCCTCGGTTGACGTGGATGTCGGACCTGTAATGGTATAGTAGGGCTCATAGCTGGCACTCTCTCAAAGAAGAACGCTACCAATATAATCGCATAACCGAATTTCTTGTGTCTTCCCCTCCTATAGTCAGATAATTGCCTCTTCATAATGGGGGCAATTCCCGAGCACCAGTCATAAAGAGTGCCTCTAAAGCAATCAACCACCACCCTCATCTGAGTTATGGTGGCCATATGCAACCCTGTTGACCCTGAAAGTCTCACAATAGTACTGGCTAATACCTGCAGTGTAAAGTCTTGTATATCAGCAATGAGAACGCTGCTGCCTTTCTTTTGAGTACCCGGCCTGCAGAATACATCGACATAGTTCTGGACACTCAAGGGGTCACCACCCCTGCCAGTGCCCTCCAGGTTCACCGGTGCTCCCCGATGTGACAACCCGGTTATGAAATAGATGTCCTCTACAGTAAGCTCCAAAGTCTCACCTTGGATATTGAACATCCCTAGGTCATGGTCCTAGTAATTGACCAAGAACTCCAATATGCAGACATTGGCCCGCATGGGCGACGTGCAAAAGAACTTGAGCAGCCCACTATTCCTCAATGCTTAGATGGTAGGAGGGATTTGGAGAGCCGCTTGGTCCATCATTTCATGTTCCCTCTCTCTCCACTCCAACACCATGTTTTTCCTGACAAATAAACATAATTTGGTTCAGTATTCCATCATAAAAATTTAAAAATTTGGCCTATTTTTAAAGCTTTTCCCTATCGCACAGCATTCGCGACTACCCATTGGGACAAGTCGCGAGTCATTCGTGACTCTCCTATTGGACAACTCGCGAATGAAAAGCGTATTCGTGGCTTTCCTGCTTAGCAACCCACGAATACATTTTTCCACATTATAGGATGATGAAATATACTGAATTAACCATTAATTTTAAAATTTGTTTGGATCAAATTGAAGAGCTTAGGGTGTAGATTTACCTGAAGCTGACGGATATGAATTCCGACGGTCCAATTGTCCACGGCGATCGATGAACGATAGAGGGTAAACTTTCCTTTTTGGTTCAAAAAGTGCAAATGGTGAGAAATGTTTTAATTTTCAAACTATTTATAGAAATCATATTTCGTAAAGTGGGTCTTTTTATATAGTTTGAAATGTCAATTGACTAATATCACCCCTTTTGTTCCTTGGAACAGGTTTACCAACTTTTACAAAGTGTTGATGCTTCTATAGGGTGGTTTTTGCTCTTTCCATCACATGTTGGCAACTTATCACTCCACATTAACCTTAGTATGCAACATTTTGCCACAGACTATGGTATTCTAAGCCATTAGTCCCTTGTCTTTACCATTGTTCTTCCACGGCTAGGGTCCCTTTTTCATGAGTATCATCTTTATATGCCATTTCCATCCTTTGCTACTCATTCCGTCACTGTTTCAGGCCTAGGGGTTTCCTCATAGCTATTTTTCACGCCAAATAGAGCTTCTTATGAACCTCTCTTTACAAGCTATCCCTTTATAGGACTCCCCAACCTTATGGATTTTCTTTAGGCCCACGTATGACTCCTTCAAAACAGACTTGACTGCCGAGTTATCTCGACCATTCAAGCTCGTTAAGAATATGTGAACGGGCATCCGCATTGGTGGTAAGTTATCTCTTTCTCGGACCATGCGGAATAGTACGAGAAAGTATCACTCTCTTTTCTTCTGAATTGAGAAGAGTATTCTCAGGTATAGGTTTATCACTTTTCCGGACCCGAGGGACTAAATTGGACGGAAAAGGAACATCCGGTTTGAGCTTAGTTTTCTCTTTTTCGTGCTCTAGACCCAAACATGAAAAAGATTTTGAGTGTACTTTGTGTCTTTGTCATGCTTGTTAAACACTCAAGAACAAAGCAACGAGTTTATTGTTGTAAGCCCCATTTCTCGTAACCAAATGGATATTTTCGAGTGATCTTTCTTTCCTTCACACTCGTAAAACTCAAGCTATTTTATGTTGTTTTTGAAGAAGCATTGGGTAGGTGGTAATTTAACCTTTTTCGGACCTTCCTGACTAAGTACGAAAAAGGTTCACCTTTTCTTCTTCGAAAGTTAAGAGAGTTCTTTTTTGGTTTGTTTTATACTTTTTCGGCCTCAAGAGACTAAATTGGATGAAAAAGGACCCCCCTGGAGTCTTCTTTGGCATTTTCAAACTCTTTAAATGTGAAAACACCGAATGAGCATGTACTAGTTCAGGCTCATTAAATCCACAGATCAGTGACATTATCAAGCATTATTTTCCCATCTCTTCAAGCTTGTTAAAAAATGAAGAGGGAACCGAGTTGACTTTCCTGGACTCGTTAAAACTTAACAGGGAAGGTAAGGAAGAATTTTTCTCTTGTTTTTAGTAATGGCAGCATGTCATCCTTGAACATAGCATTCTTTGCCTTCCGATATCCATGTTTCAGTGTACATCTGTGTTCAGCTATCACTTCGAGTTTTCTGACTCCTCCTCTTGTCCATTATACCTGGGGAATCTGATCATGTCTCCTACATGACAGATAAGTCTAGTTGTCATATCTATCTGTTATACGTTGCCTTGGATCATCTCTGTGTTGTGCTCACTGTTCAAGGATTCTTCCCAATGTCTGATCTATAGCCTGATCCTAAGACTGTTATATCTGTCATCCATTTACTTGTGTCTACATTCTTTTGCCTAGTTCCTAGTCACTCTTGTGATCCATTGGAGGATTTATTGCCTTCCCTATCACAGTATGGTTCCATTTCAGCACTTCCTGATGACGAAGACCTAGATTTTTGACGATGGTACCTCTGGATTCACTTTCATCATTGGTGAAATCCTTTGCTTTAGTTGTCAATTATCATCTATTGGTTGACAAACTTTTGAATCCTCTCCATGTTCGACTTCAGCTTACCCTTATTCACATGGCTTGGATTGTACTGGTTCTTTGGGATCCTTTATGAAGACCTTATTTCCTCAGTCATGAACTAAGTTGTGCAAGACTATGTTCCATTTTTATATTTAAATTCCAGATCTTTGAAGACTCATCATTATTGTATTGTGGTTTTGATCCACCTTTGTAATATACGTGGTTTCTACCCGTATCATATGATGTACTCAAATCTTGTAAAGGAGCTAGTGTTCCAGTAAATTGAACATAACATCCTCAGAGTGCAGCCATGACTCAAAATTCCAAACCCTCCAATGAGGCACAAATTGAACATTAAATAGTGAGGCACGAATCATGTTCTTCAACAGTCAATGATGGCAAGCTATTATCTATGGCACCATTACAAGTAATGGTGCAGCCATGACTCAAAATTCCAAACCCTCCAATGAGATTCAAAACCCAAAGCAAGCTACATTATAAACCTCGAACGTAGAGTTGACAAGTGCCATCCAAAACCCCAACCCTATAAAAAATCCCAACGCAGAAATGCCCAGAACGAGAGGAGGAAAGTAAGATCTTGATAGCAGGCTTACCATGGCCGAGAAGTAGCAACCCCAAATCGAAAGCGTAGCTCCGTGAAAACCCTAGAGCGCCTCATTTTCACCTGCAATCAAATCAATGATGGCATGAGAAGCATGACCATGCCATGGATAAAACCACGAAACCATGTGTTTACACAGAGTAAGGTCCAGCTTTCCTACAAATCAATGGAGGTGGCCTCCCTTCTCCAACTACGCAAAGGCCACACGAAAACCCATTGCCAAAACCACATAATGCACAAACAAGTGAATGCCCAAATCCTTTTCCAAGCATTTTCATAAACCCTAATGGAATTAATGGCACCAACTGGTGGCCATTAACGCATTCATAAACCCTCACCATAGTTTATGAATCAACGTTATAATACATATCAAGCAAGTGAGAAGTTTAAACCCTAATATTTTCATGGTGCACACTATATCCTATAGTTTCGCCACCTTCTAATGCCAACACACACATATTACCAATGACATGGTATTTATACCATAGTATTTCAACTCTAAAGTGTGCTCAGACTTAACACTATTGTATAGTGTTTATATTTTATCTCCCTACAATCAAATTAATGTGTTGGTACATGCCCTTTGCTAGTTCATTAGTTAGCATTGTGCATAGGTATTTAGTCTAGGTTTTGTAGTATTTAGGAATCATGAAAAACATAGTATGCCATGATGCCCTCGCTAGGAAGAACAAGCTTAAGTTTCCAAACTTGTAATCAAGGCAGACCTGCAAAATAGAAACAAGATAAGTGTAATTAATTACCGAAGATATGTATAATTAATAATGGTAAGGAGAGTACGTTAATTCACATCATCTAGTTAATTATTAAGAAAGATAATTAACGAACATAGGGCTTACGTGATTCGTAAAATGGAAGAGCAATAAAAGTGCAAGGTGGTACTCGAAGTATAACTAGGAAATGAATTTCTTCAAGTAACCAAATAATCCTCATGTCGGAAAAATAACCTCTAAGTCAATAAATAAGGTGCCTTAGTTTGAATGAACTAAGCGTGGATAATGGAGAATGACCTTACCTCTGAGATCGTCATGGGAGAACGATTCCCTCCACTCCACCACTTTGCTCCCATCAACAAAGTTAAGTTAGTTTTTATTAAATAAACAAAGTACACATGTGCGGGAGCAAAACAATGATCTATACAATTCATGAATTCACTGACAGTAATAACTAAGATGTATCAATAGTTTAAATAACACAATTAAGACATAAGAAGTAAACGAACTAATAATCACTTAAGGGATAAGATATTAACAAGTCAATATGGGTATTTTATGAAGAGATCGAATGTATAAGTATCACATGTAATTCCGCACGAGTAATAATGATCCCCTTTGGGTAGTTTTCACTAGCCTGTAAAATTTTGTTTTTCAATTTTTGGAGACATTACAGCATCACGGGGTGTTTTGTCATTTTTATGGCACTGTTAATATAACAATTTATTTTTATTAGGTGTTCATACTTCACTAGTAAGTCTTCTAGTGTATGCTTCATCCAAATGACCAGTGTGCAACATGATGCACCAACAATATATTCATCCTCTGCCATGGAGAGTGAAATGGAAGATTGTTTTTTACTTAACAATGAAACCAAACAATTTCCTAAGAAGAATGCTGCTCCATTGGTACTCTTTCAATCATCCACACTTCCTTCCCAATCTGCATCAGTAAATGCTTTTAAAACAAAGTCTTGGATTTTTGTTAATATTACCAAAACTTTAAAACTAAAACAAACATCGTGTTGTGATTTGAGAGTACACTGGATT
>LPNX010254302.1:97366-111196 GCA_001517045.1 Pseudotsuga menziesii | reverse complement strand
GTCCGAGGAAGATGGTGCTCCAAGGAACTCTTAACACATGGTCATGAAATACTGTTGATTCCAACAGGATTATCCCATTGAGCTTCTTAAAGAGAAATGCCCGGGAATCTATAAGTCCATTCGTATTTATTTATTTATTTACTACTTAGTGTTCGCTAATTATTTTATTATAACTCAGTGTTCTCTACTTACTGCTTAGTTTTTTCTCATTTTTGTTTCTTCATGAAATTTCATTTCCTTTTGTAGATGCAGAAGTTAAAGCAAGAAAGGTTCACCACAAGTTGATGTTAATGGGTGTATCGAGAATATAATAGTAAGTTATCTTTTGTTTATTAGTTGTATCTTATTTTATTTTAAATTTTCACATTAACACTGAAATGGCTCTCTCTTTCTGATGTGATAGTTACATAATTTAGTGTGATTTGGTACTTCTGAAACCATATTTTCTTTCTGTGTGATTTGGTCTTCATAAATCTATTATATTGACGTTATTATGTGGTTCAATATTTATTTTATTAAAATGGTTCACTCTCTATTGTATATTGGCAGTTTTGAATTTTATATGGTGCCATTTCTCTCAGGACATATGGTAGATAATACATATTAAAGTTTATTATTGATTTTTATGTTATTTATTAATTAAAATAAGTTAGAAAAAATATATTTTTTGAATATTTATCTTTAATAATTTAGAGATAATTTAGACACGTTGCATGCGTTTTCACATATCATGTGCATACTTTTCGAGGAATCCTTCATATTTATCATTGAGATAAGTTGTATTTGGAAGTTATTAATCGCATTTTGATGGATCGTGTGCATACTTTTCAAGGAATCCTTCATATTTATTGTTGAGATCATCTGTGCTTGGAAATTATTAATTTTATCTACCTTTCATTCTGAATAAATACAAATTACTCTCTCAAATAGGTTTTCCCCTTGTGTGCTTTTCCTTGGAAATTTGCCAAAAATATGATGCCTGAAAATTTTCTTGTGTGTGACTATGATTAAATTTATGCTTCCTACATTATTGATTTTTCGAGTCTTTCATGTACAATTTTTTTATGAGAAATCAATTCATCTACAATAGAAATTTCTATTGGGTTGGGAATTAAACAATGACCAAGTAACTTGAAACTGGGGTGGTAAAATAACCTTAAAATTATCATGGTATCAGAGCTTGGGGGCAGATTATTGCATTGGAACTTTCAAATTATTAGTTAGCTTCTTTTGTTAGTGAGAAACACCTTGTTGAAGTTTTAAATTACATTGAAATAGCTACATGAGTTAGGTTAGAGGATAAGATTGACGGGATTTGAAATTTTGACCCATTGAAGGCTAGGATAGTTCTTATCTTTGAGGAATATTAAATGTCGAATGAAGTGGTTAATCACACGGAGGCTAACCCAATTCATGTTCCACCTCGCACTCATGCACAAGCACTTGCTACCTATTGAGGCCTGCAAATTCGCAGGCAACAATAGAAAGGGATTCTCCCCAGTCAACGTTACCAACTAGCCCGTGACTCTTTGGAATGGGGAATCCTTCCGGTTTGTGGTCTGGCTACCGTAGGTCAAAGTAACAAAAACAAGGGCTTTTACCGGTTGCGGCCCGGTCCACCGTGTAATTTTGTATTTTTTGACATAAGTATGATATGCAAGTGCCTAATCTACAATGCAGGGTGATAAGGATGCGAGGAACAGTCACAATGTGATGCCCAGGTTCTTACCTCTCGTCTTAAGGCTCACAAGCATCCAAATCGCATACAACAAGAAAATAAACTAACTACCTAAACTATCCCTAGGGAGCAGGATTATCATTCATTGGTGAGTAATATATTTTGCACATGCATAATGAAAAGTTACAGATAGATGATACTTCTTTCAAGACACATGAACAATTGCATATTTTTTAACAACCAGTTAGCCAATTGTTTTATGAACAACATTCATCACTCACAGTGGAAAACATCACGAAATATACTGAAAAAAGCATTCAACAAGAACATAGGTTCAGGAAGTTAAACACTCTCATAGTTAATGAAAGATAGCTGAAAACGAAATAGTTCCCCTTCAACATTGTTCATTTAATCACATTGATACATTCCACATTTCCCTTTCTCCAGCAAGAAAAAGTTGCAGTTTCTGATTGTAAAACGAAATAGTTCCTCTTGCAAGCAAATGGGTTACAAGTTCTTCCAGGGAAAAATTCCTTTCTAAGTTCTAACTTTCAAGTATTTAAACTACAGCAGCCGATCGTTTGGGCTGCCCCCGAAAGTGTGACCTTCCAGTTCTTCCAACGCTCCATATTCTTCTATGTTGTTTGTATACACTTAGGAACATTTTAGTAACGCACAAATAGTCAGGTTCGTTCCTTTATCATTAACGACTTTGCCTTTCGATTCGATGGCCCTTTTAGTGATTCGGTTCGTTTCTTTTCGATCCTTTCCAAACTGCTCCTCTACGTCTTCACGCATCAGTTCCTTATGTCCACCTACAATTAATCCAAGTGTATTATTCATGGGGACTGCATTACAAAAATGAAGCAGCAGATTATACATACTGAAACGGATATCCCACAAGAAATGGCCAGGTGCACTACCAAAAAAGTCATAAGGATATTGGCGTTAGAAGCCAAAGGCTTTGCCTAGCCGCAACGGTGGAAAAGGGAAGGGCTAAAGCTACGCGCAACGCGGGCGGGAGAGGTTTTAATCAGCAGTCGAACGGATTTGCACTTCGGAAGCCAAATGATTTTGAGAGCTGCAATGGTGGAAAAGAGAAGGCTAGAGCCACGTGATGCACAGTCGAAAGTCAGACGGATTTGAACTTCGGAAGCCAAATGACTTCCCCTGCCGCAATGGTGGAAGAAAAACTGCTTCGGCTACGCAGCTAAATCAAGCTAACACGCATCGATAGTCGGAAATATTTGGGCCTCGGGTGCTAAACTACTTTGGGAACTGCAACAGCGGAAGAGGAAATGGCCAAGGCGTTCGATTAAACAAAAATTGACGCTCGATCAATTAGAAAAACAACAAGGGTTCGGAAATCCTAAAAATTTCAACAGCAGTCAAAAAACCATTTCACCTTCAAAACGGTGACCCATCAGAGAACAATTAGCAATACTAAACACACTCTACGACCCGCTGCACAAATCAAACACAAGCAACATCCGGCAACAGGCTACACATAAATCATTAAGAATATCCAAACTGAAAACATGATCAACAATCAAGGCTAAAAAGACTTGTAGCAATATTCCACCATGAGGAGGGGCCCAAAATTTAAGAGATTTGGGGAGAACGGTTGCAACTGCAACAATTGGTGATTACCTGGTGAACCTAGATCTCTGGGTGATTAATATTTGAGTGACAGACTATTTAACAATAGATGCATCTATTGAATTCTTCTAGCTCTCTGGATTTCTCGAATGCCGGAAGTGTGTACCCTCAATCATTGATAATAGTCAAATTTGGGACAGTGGAAACCAATATTTTCAAGTCCAGACGACTCTATTGAGGCCAGAGGATGAGTTTCATTATTACCTTTGTCTTCAAGTAGCTGATAGCTTGGACCCCACATGATTGTAGCATATGGTAAACAGAAATATTCATTTTTTCCTCATTTCCATGCCACTTTAGCACTTTTGTGCTTCTGGACTTTTGTCCCTTTTATATATGAGTCCTCCTGCATGCCTTTCTTACCGAATCTTAAATCAGGATCCTCTATCCCATAGTGTCCTTTTGTGTGAGTGGTGTACTTCAAGTTTCATCTCAAGGATGGAGAGGATCTTTCGGCAATTTAATACTTATGATTGAGCACCTGATTTGATTTATGAGGCTTTCATAGGAGTTTTGACTCTTTATTTTCCTTTTGGCATTCGTTTCTTGGCATGGGATCATTTATATTTAATATACTGTTCACCTTGCTCCTTTCCATGGGTCCTCTGTTGTCGCTCCTTAGAACATTTTAAGTGTGATGTGGATGGAGCCTCAACATAGTGCTCCAGACTCTTCGAATCTGGTTTATTTCATAGGGGTTAAGTAGGACTTCAATGCACATAGAATTATTTGAGAAAACGACTAAACTGGAAGAAATTCTTTTATAAAAAACACACAATCTGAGACCCAAAAATGTTTATCATTCCCAAACATTTTAATGTTCTGTATGCAACCGCGGGTTCATTCCCTTTATTAGAATCAAGAAAAACAAACTAAAACAAACTGTAAAACATGACTCAAAAGACATCCAAACATATTATTTATATACAAGACAAAATAATTCAAACAAACTCAGGAAAAATACGGCTTGAGGATCAAACCATTTACTGGTAAGTTCTCTTCCCATCCTTGTAGATCTTGCAACTTATAAGTAGGAGGGCCAAGCTTTGCTGCTATTTGATAAGGGCCTACCCACAACTGCTAGAATTTAGTGTGCTTTCCTTTCTCATCATGGGGGTGATCCCATTTGAGGACTAAGTCTCCTACTTCAAAGTCTTTTGTTCCAGCTGTATGCTTGTCAAACCATCTTTTAACTAACTCTTGCTATTGCTTAAAGCCTTCTCTAGCTTTAGATATAGCCTCTCCTACTTTTAGGAGATTATATATTCTTACTTACAAAACTTCATCATCCGACCCCCTAGACTCTTGAGCTAGTATGGAAGATGGTAGCATGATATTGGGAGGAAGGATGGCTTCTTTACCATAGACAAGGGTATATGAAGACACTCCAATCACAGACTTGGGGGTGACCCTATCGGCCCAATGGGCATTTGGTAATGCTGAGTGCCAACTCCTCTGGTTTTCTACATTAGTCTTCTTTAAAATTCTAATCAGATTTTTGTTGGAGGATTTAGCCAGGCAATTTCCTTATGGATAGTAATTAGCAGAATAATGCAATTTTATCCCTTTATTATGAGCAAAAGCAGTCAATTTAATTGATGAAAAGTACTTAGCATTATCAAAAACTAACAAAACTGGAACTCCAAACCTGGTCATGATGTGGTCTTGTAGGAAGCTGATGACCTTGTCTTCATTTATCTTGCGCAGCGGGACAGCTTCTACCCAGCGAGTGAAATAATCAGTAGTGGTCAGAATGTACTTGTGCTGCAAAGAGGAATTCGGTTTTATTTCTCCAATAATATCCAGTCCCCATTGCTCGAATGGCTCCATGATCATCACAGGCTTTAGAGGTGCTATTGCTTTAGGCTGTCTCCCACTACACCTTTGGAAAATATCACACTTCCTGACATGTGCATGTGCATCTCTAAAGAGCATAGGCCAATAGTAACCTACCCTGATGATTTTGTGGGCTGTGGTATCCATTGAATAATGTCCTCCAGCAGGACCCTCATGCAATTCTGCCATCACTTTCTTCACATCTTCCTTTTCTAAGCATCTGAGAAGAACCCCTTCATAATTCTTCCTGAATAATACTCCTTCAACAAGTTGATATGCGGCTGATTTAAGACACAGGACTCTCCTTTGCTTGGAATTCCAATGTTCTGGCAACAGTCCTACCTGCAGGTAATGCACAAGATCTCTATAGCAAGACTCAGGAGCTGTAAACAAAGGACATACCTCCATTACATGTACTTCGGCTTCATCTTCATAGGCGTGTTCTTCATTTTTTCCATTTTCAATCATCTATTTGCATAACCCTTGTCCTCTAATTATAGAGGCTGGTTTGAATTCAAGGTCGTACTCTTGAAGAGATGTTACCCAGTTGCCTCTTCTTTCTCCCAACTCCTTCTGTATAAGAAGAGACCTTACAGCTGGGTAGGGGATGATTACCTTGGTTCTATTTTTTTAAATATAAGGCCTGAATTGTTTTACTACCTTGAATACAGCGTAAGGTTGTTTATCAACAGCTGGGTTGTTCAATTCGGCCCCCTGTAGACCAGTACTCATAAAATATATTGGGAATTCATCCCCCCCATCTTCCTTTTGGGTGAGCACAGCTGCTAGTGAATCATCGGATGCAAAGGTATACAAGATAAAATCTTTTTCAAAATATGGGATTTTCAGGGATGGTGCATGCGTGACAACAGCTTTGATTTTGCTGAATGCGCGCTTCTCAATTTCAATCCATTTGAATAGTGCATTTTGCTTCACCATTTGCTGTAGTGGTTTGACAATCTGAGCAAAATCAGGCACAAATCTTCGCACGAATTTTATCGTTCCCATAAATGATTGCATCCCCTTTTTATTATGGGGCAAAGGGATTTTCTCAATAGCCTTAATTATTTCTGGATCTATAGAGATTCATTTCTTCGAAACTATGTAACCCAACAACTTGCCCTCCATGACAGCGAACACACACTTCTTAGGATTGAGTGAGATGCCGTATT
Organism: Pseudotsuga menziesii; assembly: GCA_001517045.1. Taxonomy (NCBI): domain Eukaryota; kingdom Viridiplantae; phylum Streptophyta; class Pinopsida; order Pinales; family Pinaceae; genus Pseudotsuga; species Pseudotsuga menziesii. The sequence continues at coordinate 104,851 of LPNX010254302.1, read as the reverse complement.
TCCGACAGCGTTCGAAAATTTGCCTTAAGTGAAATGCGTGCTCTTCTCTTCGCTTCAAGAATATTGTAATATCGTCAAGGTATACTACAGCACTTCGGCCAATCAATCCATGGAAATATATGTCCATAGCTCTCTGAAAGGTTGCTCCAACATTTATAAGCCCAAAGGGAATTCTCCTGTAGGCGAAGGTTCCCCATTTTGTCCTGAATGTTGTTTTTAATATGTCTTCTTTGGCTACTAAAACTTGATTATAGCTAGAGAAACCATCTAATAATGAAAATAGTTCAAAACCAGAGACCATTTGTAGCAATTGCTCCATGGGTGGAACAAGATAGTTATCTTTGTATGATGCACGGTTTAAGTTCCTGAAACCCACGCAGAGTCTGATCTCTCCAGATTTTTTTCTTACTGGTACCAGGTTTGATACCCACTCAGAGTGTCTAACTTTCAAAATGATTCTAGCATCCAATAATTTCTTCACTTCACTCTGAATCAGCGGTTCGAATTTTGGATTCATTTTTCTTAACGGTTACTGATATGGCTTGACGCCTACTTTAATGGGGACGACATGCTTGATGATGCTGGTGCCATATGTTTTCAAATCTTTGTACGCCCATGGAAAAACATCTTTATATTGTTTAAGTAGACTGATGAATTTGTCTCTTTCTGCTGGTGAACAACACTTTCCGAGATTCACAAATTTGGGGTTCGTCTCAGTCCCTAAATTTATCAGCTCGAACTGCAGAGATGAGCTGTGGGTCTTCACGTTGGCTGGTCTTCTGAATTTTTCATTTAAATCGAACATTTTTTATAACGTTCTGACTCTTTTAGGAATGAAATTATCGTACTTCATCTCGGCTTGATGTTCCTCATCATCTATAATGGCTCCTTTAAAGACCTCGTCATTTATCAAGCATTATATTATTTGCTGATCATTGTCGAACACTCACAAGTTGGTGATCATATCCGGTACTGAGGGCCTGAAAAGTAGTTCGACAGAACATCGATTATTAGTGGGTACGAGCCTAGCAGCTGATGTGGCCAGCAAGTCAGCTGCTGCATTTTTATTTCTTGGAATTGAAATAATGTTGAATGCATTAAAACATTTAAGCAGGTCCCATACCTCATTTTGGTAAGCTTTCAGGTGAGGGGAAACACAATGTATTTGATTCCGGATTTGTTTCACAATAATTTCATAATCCCCAAAAACTTTTAGATTACTTACCTTTAATTCAATCGCTTTCTTTAGTCCTTGCACCAGTGCTTCGTACTCAGCTGTATTATTAGTACACTCAAACTCTAATATACATGAAAGGAAATGTTTATTCTTCTGTGGGTCAATCAGGACACAGCTAGCCCCTGACCCTTCTAATGTTTTAGAGCCATCAAAAAACAAAATCAAAAAATTACTAATTACTGAATGTGAATCTATTCCTACTGCTAAGTCTACTATTTTACAGTCAATCTCATCAGCCTGTGAGAAAGGAAGGAGATCATGCTGAGTGTCTGATGTGTTGTTGGCTTCTTCTGCTTGGTAATTTCCTAGTTCTAACTCAATAAAATAGATTCCCAATATAGAATCCACTGGTTCATTCTTCTCATTTAGTTGAGTAACATTGTATCTCATGTGAGGCTCCCTTAAAATCTTAATCTGGTTCGGACTCCCTTTGTATGGCAACCATAGATGCGACCAATCTAAGGTGAAATATCCATTTAATTTGGCCGACCAATCTCTGCTTAGGACAAGACCCTACGCATCTGGTATATCAGCCACCACGATGTTAATAACTTGGCATAGTTTGTCATTGGATGCCAGATGGACTAGGACATCTTCCATCTCACCAATTACCTTTACATATGTCCTATCCAACTGAACAACCCTCCACGTGGATGGCTTAGGCTGCCCATTTATCTTATTACAGACTGATATGGGCATAAGATTAACTGACGCCCCTAAGTCTACCAGACAATTGTGCACGTTATGATTAAAAATTTCAAATGTGAGGAGGAAAGGTGGATGCTTGCTTTTAGACTTACCTCCAACACTGGTTTCTCTAATTTATTCTTCTTCCTGAGGCTGATTTTCCATGGGCAGCTTCTCATCCAATGCTTCAAGTGCTTTCAACAGTCTTTCTTTTTGCTGTGACACTTTTCACATTTCGAATAGTGGAACATTTGCTTTTACCTTCTTTAAATCCTCCACGATGTCATAATCCATCGGCTGCTCAATGGGATGAGGTTTATCAGCATTCATCTTTCCTTCCTCTGGCCTAGCCGACGTATTATTCTGCTTTGGATCTTGGCTGGTAATAGTGAATTCTGGGATCTTATCAGCCAAGCATTTATTTTGAAACTTCTTTACATTTATTTGCAGCCTTTTAATCTTTGGTAAGATGAGACTATTGTCTTTGATTTGCCCTTGGCTTCTTGTTGCTACATTGGTTTCCATGACGTCCTTGTACCTCTGATTCTCTTCCTCTTCAGCATCAAATAATGAAATAAAATCCCACAAAGCCATGGTTTCCTCTTCTTGTTCCTTTGTTGACGTAGTCTTCTCTTTTCTCTCTTCATCTCCATCTTCTATTAATCTAGAATCTAGCAGCTGATTCATGACCAACATCATCGAATTTATCCATTGAGGACAATTCTTTTCAGAGTGTGGCTGTTGGTGGAAAGTGCAGAAATTGTCCATGCCGACCTCTGTTAGATTCATAGATGCGGTATTGTGAGGAGGAGGTTGAGACTGATTGTTATCCTCTCTTATCTTATAATAGGGCCTATAGAACTTTTGTGCTTCCTTTTCTTTCTCCATATCAATGATTTTGTTGGAAAGCTTCTGCATCATTCTGGCCATATTTTCCAAATCCGGTGACTTTTCTTCCTTTGGCTTGTTAAACAATAAGGCTTTTCTTCCTGCACCTTTCTCTCATGATTGTTCTGGATAATATTCAATACTTTCTCTTTCCGCTTCCACTACTTCTGCCCCTTCATAGGTTTCCGTCAAAGTAGGCTTGGCCCTACCTTTGGAAAACATGGCCAAATCAGGGCCTAAAGCTGAAGTATAATACTCAATCAATACCTTGTCCGAAGGCTTATCTGTTTCCGAGAATATCTTGAGATATGCTGCAAACCTTTGTGTGAAACTATGCACCTTTTCTTTTCTTTCTTTCTTCAATGCGCACAGCCTTTCATGAGAGCTGCATGAGTTTTCTGAGTTGCATACTTACTTCTGAAAATTCTTTCAAAGGTATCCCAATCAGGAATAGAGTTAGCAGGCAATCCAAAGTACCATGACGCTGCAGCTCCTTTAAGGGTATGTGGGAACAGTCTGCAAACTACATCTTCATATTCCCTGGCCCTTAATCCTTCAATTTCCAAGTAAAAACTTTGTAGATGATCATCTACTAGTATTTTCTCATTTGGGTCGAACTTGGGCAACATCTTGTCAAAGGCTTGAGGTAGGTCGTGTAATGGAGGTGTCAGGTTTAACGGTGATTTGGCTCTCCAAGAAGGTGGTGTATTAGGTGGGTTAGGTGGTGGATTAACATTTACTTTTTCCATGAGTCTAGGTGGATATTGAGGAGGTGCTCAAATAGGAGTGCGAGCAGGAGAACCGTGAGGGGTATCTGGGCCTTCTTGGTTCAAAGGTAGTACAACTTCCTGTAAGGATGTTTCTACAAGTTCTTCCAAGTCTCCAACAAACACTGAGTCTTCCGCTACAGTGCGATCTTTCTTTTTATACTCTCTTCTGGGCAATTCAGGGATGATTGGCAATCCTCCAATCTTCTTTACATACGCCCTGGTGTGTCTTCTCAGGTCATTAACAATTTCGTTGCCAACAGAATATAGATGTTCTCTTCCTTCCGAAATTGGATTATGAAACCCAATGCTTTCAGAACTGTTACCGGTGGAATAATCTCGGGAAAATGGATTTCCTCGGACAACCATACACTGGCGGCCCTCCTGCTAGCGCCAGAAACTGTTGAGGCCTAGAAATTCGCAGGAAAAAATAGAAAGGGATTCTCCCTAGTCAACGTTCCCAACTAGCCTGTGACTGTTTGGAATGGGGAATCCGTCCGATTTGCAGTCTGGCTACCGTAGGTCAAAGTAACAAAAACAAGGGCTTTTACGGGTTGCATCCCGGTCTACCGTGTAATTTTATATTTTTTGACATAAGTATGATATCCAAGTGCCTAATTTACAATGCAGGGTGATAAAGATGCGAGGAACAGTCACAATGTGATGGCCAGGTTCTTACCTCTCGTCTTAAGGCTCACAAGCATCCAAATCGCATACAACAAGAAAATAAACTAACTACCTAAACTATCCCTAGGGAGCAGGAATATCATTCATTGGTGAGTAATATATTTTGCACATGCATAATGAAAAGTTACAGATAGCTGATACTTCTTTCAAGACACATGAACAATTGCAGATTTTTTAACAACCAGTTAGCCAATTGTTTTATGAACAAAATTCATCACTCACAGTGGAAAACATCACGAAATATATTGAAAAAAACATTCAACAAGAACATAGGTTCAGGAAGTTAAACACTCTCATATTTAATGAAACACAGCTGAAAACGAAATAGTTCCCCTTCAACATTGTTCATTTAATCACATTGATACATTCCACATTTTGCTTTCTCCAGCAGGAAAAAGTTGCAGTTTCTGATTGTAAAAAGAAATAGTTCCTCTTACAAGCAAATGGATTACAATTTCTTCCAGGGAAAAATTCCTTTCTAAGTTCTAACTTTCAATTATTTAAACTACAGCAGCTGATCGTTTGGGCTGCCCCCAAACGTGTGACCTTCCAGTTCTTCCAACGCTCCATATTCTTCTATGTTGTCTGTATACACTTAGGAACATTTTAGTAACGGACAGAGAATCAGGTCCGTGCCTTTATAATTATCGACTTTGCCTTCCGCTTCGATGGCCCTTTTAGCGATCCGGTTTGTTTCTTTTCAATCCTTGCCAAACTGCTCCTCTACGTCTTCATGCATCAGTTCCTTACGTCCACCTACAATTAATCCAAATGTATTATTCATAGGCACTGCATTACAAAAATGAAGCAGCAGATTATACATACTAAAATGGCTATCCCACAAGAAATGGCTAGGTGCACTACTGCGGAAGTCGGAAGGATACTGGCGTCAGAAGCCAAAGGCTTTGCCTAGCCACAATGGCAGAAAAGGGAAGGGATAAAGCTATGTGCAATGCAGGCAGGAGAGGTTTTAATCGCCATTCAAGCGGATTTGCACATTGGAAGCCAAATGACTTTGAGAACCGCAACAGCGGAAAAGAGAAGCCTAGAGCCACGCGATGCACAGTCAGAAGTCGGACGGATTTGCACTTCGGAAGCCAAATGACTTCCCCTACCGCAACGGCGGAAGAAAAATTGCTTCGGCTACGCGGCTAAATCATGTCAACATGCATCGGCAATCATAAATATTTGGGCCTCAAGTGCTAAACTACTTTGGGAGCCGCAATGGCGGAAGAGGAAATGACTAAGGCTTTCGATTAAACAAAAATTGATACCCAATCACTTAGAAAAACAACAAGTGTTCGGAAAGCCTAAAAATTTCAACAGTAGTCAAAAAACGATTTCACCTTCAAAACAACGACCCATCAGAGAAGAATTAGCAATACTAAACTCACTCTGCGACCCGCTGCACAAATCAAACACAAGCAACATCAGGCAACAGGCTGCACATAAATCATTAAGAATATCCAAACTTAAAACATGATCAACAATCTAGGATAAAATGACGTGAAGAAATATTCCACCATGAGGAGGGGCCCAAAATTTAAGAGATTTGGGGAGAAAGGTTGCAGCTGCAACACTACCTTCGACAAAAAGGACGTTAGGGATAGAAGGATAGTTTTTTAAGTAGTTAAATACCATATGATTCCTCACATATCAGGTAAATATCATTCATATAATATGTGGGATGCTTTGACCAGCTTGTACAAGAGTTTTACAAAGAATAGAAAATTGTGTTAAGGGAATAATTGAAGAGTATTAAAATGGCGAGACTGGAGGGAGTGACTTCCTATATTACTAGGGTATCTCAGGTGGGAGATGAGGTTGCAACAATTAGGGAGCTTTTTTCTAGCATTGAGCTAGTGTGCACAGCTATGAATGGGGTTACAAAGGCTTGGGATATTTTTATTGAGGTAATAGTTGCCATGGATAAATTTCCTTCATGGGATAAAATCTAGGATGATTTCATGCAAGAGGAGTCCTAGAGAGTTTTTGTGGATGTAAGCTCTTCCAATAGTAGGCTAGATGAGGACAATGTGGCTTTGGATGCAAATGGGAAGAAGGATTACAAAAAAGGTCCCAAGTAGGGTGGGGATAATCAACAACAACAACACAGTGCATATAAGAACCATTTGAGAAAAGTTAAGTCCTTTGCTTGTCAAGTATTTTGACACTATACCTTGCAATGTCCAAACAAGAAGAAGAAGAAGAATCATTAGTCTATAACTTCAGCAGAGATTGAGTATATAACAATATTCAAGAAAGAGTTTTGTCTTTTTGCTCATTATGTTTAGAGAAAGAGAGTATATATCACCACTAGCATAGACATATAGATTGAGAGGGAGCATTCCTTGTTGAGTAAATACACCTCTAGAACTTGGTATATTGACAATTGAGCTTCAAGCCACATGATAGGTACTCGGGAGATGTTCTTCAAGATTTCAACTAGATGGGATAAAGAAATGTGACTGAAGGATTGTACTACTACAAAGTTCTTATTTGAGAATGTGGTGACATGATTTAGATGCCCAAATATTCGAATAAGTGTCCAAGGTACACACTTTGTTAACTAGTTGATTGCAAAAATCACAAAGGAATTCCATATTGAACATAGAAAGACAATTCCTTATCACCCTCAAGCAAAAGGAGTTGTCGAATTATTTAACAAAATTATAGAGAATTCATTAACAAAGGTTTGGAAAGTTCAAAGAGACGACTAGGATCAGAAAACTTGAGTTGTATTATAGGCATATCACACAACTTCTAAGAATGCAATAGGACAAACTCCATTCTGGTTGGTGTACAGACAACAAGTTATGTATCCTATGGAGTATATTGTCTTGATTCAAAGAATTGATCTGATCAAGGAGATTACATATGTTGATGTTGTCAAAGAAATATTGTTGCAAATTGTTCGCATGGAAGAAGAACATTTTATCACAGGATTTCATCAAAATGTTGAAAAACAAAGGAAAAAATCATGGCATGATCGACACATTAAGAGGAAGCACTTTGAGGTTGGAGGACTTGTTCTTATGTATGACAGTAATTTTTTCAAGAATCTACAAAAGTTCAGAGCCCATTAGTTATGACCATATATCGTTACAAACATCACTGATGGAGGAGAACTAAAATTGCAAAAAATAGATGGAATAGAGGTCCAAGTATTGGTGAATGGAAGTCGGATGAAGTCATATCATGATAATTGTGACTTAAAAG
>LPNX010254302.1:49454-95436 GCA_001517045.1 Pseudotsuga menziesii | reverse complement strand
AAAGTTCCAGTCCATCTAGTTAGGACATCCATAAAATCAATTGTAGACCTATCGGGTCCCTCTGAAACTACATGGGGATAGCGCACAGGTAAAAGGAAGTAGAAAACGAAAGAAATAACACCACCAACAACATCACTAGTACCTAGGGAGGATAGAGACTTTAAAACCAAACATTTGTTATCCCCATACATCCCACCAAGGCATGCAGATGCCCGAAAGCAGAGAATTCCAAAGAATTTGGGGGCTCCACTTATCATGTGAGTGGTGCCACAAGGAATTAAGGTATTGAAGGATATTTTGTTAAACATGTAGAAGCTATCCTTTGATAACCATGACAGCAAGAAACAAAAATACTTGGACATGAAGAACTATATTGTAGTTGTGTAGCCTACACCAGACTTCCTAAAGTGTTTCATCCTAATGGAATGTGAGAGAGGACTGGAATGGTCTCGATTGTTATTGTTGCTATGCATGCCACACTTTGGTCGCATCGTAGAAGTTAATATATTTGTATGACAATTGTTGGTATCATTTCATGGAGGATTTCTTTGTCTAGATGAAGTAGATTCTATGCATGTCGAACTAATTGAAGCGATAAAAGGTCTCCCACTATTAGGTATAGAACTAGTGCAATATCTATGAAAAGACCAAGAAAAAGTGATGATAGAAATGGTTAAGGACAAGTATGACTTTGATAGGGCCAAGATATTATTCCTCATCTCATCAATGAATGAATATACTGTTATCTTTTCTACGAAGGTACTATATTGTAAATGTTTTGTAAACTACAACTGACCCAATGTACTACAGGTGCGGTTGCACTACCCGGACTTTATGCAGAGTGAGATCACATTAATTCGTTGCAATTTTTGCTCAATGAAGTACTAGAATACACATGTCTATCTCAGGAAAGTGGTAAACCTTTCCACTATGCGTGGATGTTAGTTTTTATTTCATTTCTTATATGGTCGGCCCACCAAACTATAAACCCATGGATATCCTAGTTCACTACAAGGGAGCCAGATCCAAGAATCTCTCGTGCACACATAAAAACAAGGAAAGGAAACAAAATATTAATATTGAATTTTTTAATGCATGGAGAGGCCATGAGGGATCAAGTGCAGAAGAAAACGGGACTTGGTGAGGGCACTGTTATCTAGTTCTTTCAAATCATTAAGTTTCATATCGGGCTGCATTATGTTAGGATACAGTCATGACAAGACCCACAATGCCAATGGTTGGTGATGCATTTCTTACTAAGTAAAGAAGAACTTGAATCCATTGTTGATGAATGAACAAAGGAATGGTGTGTCCTTATCTCAGAGGACCAAATAGCAGTTGATGACATAGAATAGGACAAACAACCATTGTCACATAGAAATATCAATTAAAAATGACCTACACAATGATGCACAAGATTATTAAGAGAAGGATAGGTTCGACTCTGATATATCAAGATGTAGAAAAGAAAGGAAAGGAGGTCAATACATAGCAAGTAGAGTCTAGACAAAATATAAAGAGAAAGGATGACATAAATGGAAATATATTCAACATTGATGGGGAATATTTGATGCAGTTCACTAAAGTGCTGATAGAAATAATAGAGACAAGCTTTCAGAGATTAAAAAAGCGACCAACGGAGATTACAGGTACTATTATTAATTTGATTAAAGTCTTATGTAAAACTATTGAGGAGGATATAATTGCAGTAGATTGTGTGCCTTAGATAACTTAGTTGTAGGATATACCTAGAACTTCCAAAGAGCGACCAGATGAAATACCAATGCCGGTTCTAGTGATAAGAACATAGTTGTCAATATAAGTGCTTGACATAGGAACCTTGGAATTTAATGATTTCTCCAGAATATTAGGGATGATAATCATACATTTTTTGTAGATGCACATGACCAAGGTATATGCACTATAAAACCTTGCAGTCACATAAATGAAATTAGCAGAAGGTGCCTTCATTAAACAGGAAAAAGTTGCAAATAGAAGTATTAATGAGATGAATCATGTAGTTGTAGAGGATGAGCAGAAGAAAAATACGTATGAAGAAAATAGGCAGAGGATTGACAAAATTGTAGCCCTTGCATGTACAAATTTTGCAGAAGAAGGCATAACATAGGAAATGTTTCGAGAGACCAAGGTCAGTCGAATTGGTGAAATAGCAGAAGACCTTTGAAAGAAAGTTGCAAAGTTAGAGGTGTATATAAGAGCAAGAACACCACCGGAATTCTTGGAGGAACGAAGAAAAGTAGTAGCATAAGATGCAAAGAAGATAGAAGAAGTAGAGGCACTATGTGTTAATGCTATTGACCAAGTCTTTGAGGCTTGGGAAGATTTAATTGAATATGTCAAACTAGAGAAATTCCCAGAGGGGTTGTGCACAACTAAGACATAAGTAACTCGATTGAATATTGATATGAAATAGTTACCCTTAGCACAAAGGATGTCTAAGGAGACATAATGAAGAAATTGCAGCAATAAATGATGGTGTTGCACATGTAATAAAAAAAAAGGCAAATAAATTTGAAGAGATGCAACATGAAGCTAAAATAGTTTCTGATATTATTCATCTTGTTTATCAGAGATTACAACAGCGAGTACAAGAAGCAATGCGTGTACAGTTGAAACACCTGAGTTATCACCTTGTTGAAAATTTATAGAAAGCAGAGGAAGACGTGCGACACGAGACAATGAAAGTAATGAAAATATTGCAATATGTTCAAGGTCATGTGAGCACAAGTAAAGATATGGAACAATAACCTTCTGTGGCTTGAGATGAGCCACGTGTGATTGTTGGGGGCGTGCTAGGGATAGGGAAAGATAGGGAGAATTCATTTAGAATTATTCCCAAGGATGAAAGTCAAGTTGCAGGAAGTAAAAGGATATGAGATAGAATTAAAGAAGGAAGAACAAAAGAACGAGAGAAGGAAAAGGAGTTGTGACAGAAGAAACCGTGGAAGGAAGGAAGAAAAGGTAGAAGAAGTAGCAAGAAGGGAAGATAAGACAAAACAAGAATAGAAGAAGTAAAAGAAGAAAGAGATAAGGAAAGAAACAATGGAAGAGGATTTTGACATGAGAAGAAGAGAGTTCGTGACATAAGAGAGGCTGCGATGGGCAAGGAACAAAAGAAGAAGGAAAGGATTTGACGAACTTAACCATGTCAGAAGATGTGTAGCGAGGATACAGATAGAAAATGATACTTCAGAAAGTTTGTGGGTAGGAGCATGAATAGAGTCAGCGAAAGCTGCAAATATGAAATCATACTTGTAAGTCATGTCATTAGTGCCTACTATCATGCGTCGATAAAATAGGAAAGGAATCCCATTGGATAACTGTATGAATTTATCTGAAAGTTACTTGTAAGAATATATAAAAAAATAAACCCAAGACGTATGTGGGTTATCCTCTAAAGGGTCTCATCATGTTAGTCTTTGTAACATTTGGTCATTTAGATCAAGTCTCACTGTATTGTATGTTAAATTGTTAAAATTGTAGGGAAGAGCTAAAGAACCTGCAGTTAAGTGTGCATGAGTGTAGAAGAGAGTGAGTCAACCGAGGCTATGTGTGGATCATTGGTAGTGTCAAGTACATAAATAATAGTGATAGAAGGCCAAAGATAATGAGATGACGAAGATGCATGTATTAGACAAGAAAGAGAGATCTAGAATAGTCTCTGAAGCTTAGTGCGCACACCAAAGGTTACATATATTTCTCATCCCAGATGAAGAGCGCCTTTGTGTTTTTCCCAGATGGGTTTCCACTTTAGATACTATGTCAAATGTGTGATTAATGAATGTGATTGAGTGTAGATATTTGTTAGTGTGATTATGTATTTATGCATTTGCTTATTAATGAGTTTATATGTATTTGTTGCACTGTTATCGTTGAATGTGCCTGTGGTGCATTGGGTTATTGTTATAATACCTCTCTAAGGGTGAGTTGTAGTGAAACATAACTATGTGTAATAACTATAAACACCCCACCCATTATATTTTATTGGGAGCCTTGGTAGAAGACCAAAGTACCTGAAATCACTCACCCTAATGTAGAAACTGTGTTCTAGCAGTTATTCATAGAAACATACCTCGGGTGAGAGTGCATCTACATTGCTACTGCTACCGACTAAGCCTTGCTCTATTAGGCCGATATATTGGTCTTTGTTGCATGCCAAGGAGGGACTAGAGCTGGATCTAAGAGGGTTTGAAGCCAAGAAATTTCTCCCACATCTTGTTTAAAATAAGGTTCGTGCAACTTCAAAAATTGTAAATATTAGACCATTTAACAAATTGATTAACTAACACATGTATTAACAGAATGATATGTATTAACAAAATGACACATGCTAAAATATTACCTCGTTGTTTGTTGTTTGAGCCTCAGATACGACAACACCTAGTACACTACCAACCCCCTTAGAAGAGTCACGGTCCTACAAGATTAAAAATTACATATATTAAGAATTTTCTAGTATGTGTACAATATGGAAAAAATAAATTGAACAACAATATAGTCTTTAGAATGTCGTTACTTGACCACCAGTTGACATAGAGGTACCATGTGTTGGTCCACGACCATAACATGATTGACCACACATTGTACACATGTGTGGCTCGATCCGAAGAACATTCTATGTTGGTCTATCCCTACCAATAAATGGTCCTCTACCATCAGAAGCTGATGGTTGTACCTCACCAGAGGAAGAGGGCCTTGTTTGGTCGATAGTTGTGGTGTGTCGATAAATCATCGAAGCTAGCGTAAGAAATGCCTCATGTGTCTGGGTAATGATATCATGTGCAGGAGGAATGTGTGGCCTCGATAGATGGATAAGGGGTGCAGGAAAATGTCGATCAACATCTCTATTCCTACCATTGGGTCTATTTTGGGGCATGCCTCTACCAGCGCTCTAGAACCCCAACATGTCAAAATAGTTGACATGTTATCCCATCCCAAGCTCTATATAAAGTTAATGGAGGAGGTACAACGATACTTCTGTGTTGGTGTGCAAGGAAATATAGAAAACCATGTACCATCTGTCCATCCAATGGTCTCTAATTGGTTAACAGATGCACCACTCAATGGAAATATGTGGTCTACTACTCTCAGGAATGTCATCTGTCCGAGGAACTCCAAATAGTGTATATATATGCTCTTTTGTTATTTTCAGCATCTAAATGTCATTTTATCTCAATCCGTCAACATATTTGTAACACCATTTTTTTTTACCCCATGGTATTAAGTTGCATATGATGTAAATATTGTATTAAATCATGGTGTGGAGCTCAAGCCAAAGGCCCCACCATAAATTTAGTGCTTTCTGTTTTAGCGATTAATAATCAATGTCGATGGTTAATGTGCTAAACAAAAATGATATGTTTGAGGCATCATGTAAAACGCAAATTAATAAAAATACCACAACTAGCTATGCGCCGCAACGTTAAAGAGATGGAGGCATGATTTCACAAGGAGTAGGGAGGGGGAAATATCCAAAGCTTTGGGCAAATTGGCAAAAATCCAAATGGCAAAGGAAAAATCCATAGAGTGGTCAACTACCCTTTTTTTCTTTTATGCCTAGTAATCTAAAGTTGTTGAAGGAAGTTATTGCCTCGAGATGGGAAATGTATGGAGGTCAAATTTGAATTTGGGAAGTCACCCATTTTTGGAAAATGCGTTTTTAACTTGTGGGGCAAGTAAATGCTTGGGAATGCATGCCCAAGCCATTATGCACCCATTCCTTTCATTTCCTCACCCATTCACATTCACGTCAAGGCTCTATCATGCATGGGAAGCTTGGAGAGCTCTCCCTCACCCATCCTCATAGAGTTTTGGGCTCCCTCATGTAGCAGGAGCTTGCTGAGTAGTTACCTCCACGTTTTTCTTTTGTTTCTCTATTTTTCCATACCCATATTTTTGTTGTTGGAGTTGTGCAATGAATGGGCAAAGGAGACCCATGATTTGGGCATGGATGGGGGTCGTTTTAGCCTCTACAATACCCATAAATGTTTGTGATATCAGATTTTACTCACAGGTTGTTTTTACCCAATTTTACCAGTTTGTTCTTGGTTGCAAACCTGTTTAAGGTTTGTTGTGTGCTTTCCCTCACATGGGAATCCATTCTCGTCAGTTTTCTCATGCTAAGAATTCGTTTTTGTAATGATCAATGGGTGGGTTCCCTCCCCCACGATTTGGTTGCAGTTCCTCGTTGTTTTCAAAGCTCGAAATCATTTTGGTAATGTCCAGTGAGTGGGAGAAGACACCCATGTTTTATTGAGTTTTGTTGAATCCATTTTGGCCATGTTAGGGCCAAAACATCTCTAGAAATCGAAATTGCTATCAGAGGGTTGTTTCACACTTGTTTCCTTTTCGTTTTGGGCTTCTGGGACGTTTTTGTCCTTACCCAACAATTGTCTTTTTACTATGAATGCATGCTAGCGATTTCTTGGATGAAATCCAAGAGACCCCCATGGTAAAGGGTATAGAAATGTTTGGGTATGATTGCTGGCTTGGGTAAGTAAGTCCAAGGAACTTGTATCGTATTTGCTTGTTTCCCTAGCATCCCGATAAACCGAAATGTAGTTTTGGATTGGCTGGGTTTTGAATCTTGATATGTCTTTGGCTATGTGTGTAAGCCTGTTGTTCCTTCGTTCCTTATGGGATCATGCTTGGCTTGGTGGTGGCAGTGATGCTGATATTTTGATGAGCACACTAGCCTATGGTTGGGTGGAACATTGTAGTGGCATAGCTAGTTGCGAGACAATGCAATCACAAGATAATTATTTACTTCTATTCTTGTTTACTTACCTTTGGATCTGTATTTCTTTTAATAAATTATGATGAACAGATGGAATGCTTATATGGTTGATTTGTTTCCACTATATAATTGCAACTGTTATGCATCAATGTATGTTTTTAACCCAATGCATTTTTTTTAATTTTAATGGGGCCAATTCACCCATTTGACAGCAGCAGGGTGTTGGTCACGTATTCTCCATCATCGAGATGATGGGTGGGGGTGCGAAAGTGTGGCTGAGTGCTGCCAACACAATGTCTATTGAACTGGCTGAGTTGAGTCGATGGCATGTTGAGCCAATGAAGGGAAATAAAGAAGAATATTTCAAAAAAATTCTAAGTGTTGGGAAATCGAGTAAACTCAGTGAGTTTTTCCGATACATCGACCGCGTTCAGTAAGTTTTTCCAATACACAGTGGGAAAAATTGGCAAGTTGAGCTGACGAGAGAAAAAAGGGAAGAAATTTTTCCAAAAATTTTCTAAGTATGGTTATGTTGGAAAAACTTTGGTATTTTTTTTATGCATCTCAGATAATTTTTTCGATGCATCTTGGATGAGATTTCCGATGCATCTTGTATGACTTTCTGCTGCATCTTGGCTGAGTTTTGCTGATGCCAAGGAAAGAAAGAAAAATTTAGAAAAAATTTGTCAAAGTGTCGAAAACTCCATATCAGAAAGAAAAAATGATTTTTTTCGATACATGTCTGGTGAACTCGATAAGTTTTTTTCGATACATCGAAAACATTTGTTGAGTTTTCTGATTGGAAAGAAATGATGAGTTTTGCCGATACATCGGATGAGCTTGGCAATTTATGTTGATACATCAAAAAATTTTAATGAGGTTTTTGATCGAAAAAAATGATGAGTTTTTCCAATGCATCGGAAGGGAAAATGTGAGTCAAGCCGACATATCGGGAAACTTTGGTGAGTTTGTCGTTCGAGTGGAAAAAATAAGTTGCTCCAAAAAAGACAGTTTTTGCAGGTTTTCAGTGGGATTTACAGGGACCAGAAAGGTGGAAAATGGCAGTGATCTTATGTGCCAGATTGCGCGAAAATGAAAGATTTACAAAAAAAAAATGAGGGTTCCACCCTCGACCTATGCTGCAGTGGTGGAAGACATAAGTGGGAAAGCCCCCTTTGACCCTCCTCATCCCCCTGAGAAAGTTGGTTGAAGACAATAAGAAGTTGAAGGAAGAACAATAAATGTACAAGGACATTTCTATAAAGCAGAATCAAGGGAGCTACCCTGGAAGAAGAAATTATGGAAGCAAAAATAGGTTTGTTATGAATGAAGGGACACCATATGAAGATTCTATTGAATCACATTTAGATGGTGTATCTATGTAGGTTGTGAGGCATAGGGTGGATGCTTTGAGCAAAGACATAATTGGACCAGTGACAGGGTTATATGTTAATTGTTGTGAAGAAGAACATAGCATCATCTTAGAAAATATGGTCTATAATAAGGACTAGCTTAATGCCTCATCAAATCTCAGGAGGATTCAAACCGACAGAAGAATGTGTTGTTAAGAAAGTCAATGGGAGATAATAAATTCAATGTTTCAACATTGATGGATTGTGTCTACCTGTAAGAATAACATGTGTTAAACCTTGTAAGGTTTCCCCATAAATAAATGGAGAAGTGGGGGGGTATCCATGTATCCTTGGCATGCACTAAAGCCATAAGTTTTTCTAAATTCAAGGACAAGATGACATGGTCTCATGGAGATGAACATGGGAAGACACTTGCATTATTTTATAATAGTGTTGCTGAAAGAGAGGGGAAGGAATTTTTCATGACATGGGAAGAGGCTATATTGTTTCAAGAAGGTTACCAGCATGTGATGGAAGGGAGTACAAGAAATTATCACAAGAAGGATATGAATCTTGATGCAAGGAAGAAAGGTTTCAAACCTTCTCACCTCCTAAATCAACAAAGGAAGAACATCAACTAACTACGGTGGAAGTTGAGGGTGATATTGATGAGCAGACTATTTTATGTTTTGATTGACCTTGGATACACTCACAACTATATTACTCATGGGCTTATGAGATGTGCACTTTGAAGAATTCAAAGCATAGAAGGTTATGGTTAGTTCAACCAGCCACTAAAACTAAGGAAAAGGTTAGTGAGGTGGTAAGGGAATGTCCATTGGTTATGAATAGTTGTCACTTATGAACATTTGAATGTTCTACCACCTAGTTCTCATGACATTTTGATTGGAATGGATTGGTTAGAAGCACATAGAACAAATCTTGATTGTTACAACAAGACTTTTGCATGCTTGGATGAAGAAGAAGACCCAAGTGTTGTGAAAGGAATTCTAAAGGTGATATTTGGTAGGAAGAATGCAGCAATGCAGCTGAAGGAGTTCTGTGGGAAAGGTTGCAATGTGTGCATAGCTCATGTTCTTGAGGAAACATATAATGATAATCCTACACTCGAAAGATTTCATATGTTACAAGAATTCAGGAATGTTTTCCTGATGAAGTTCCAGGGCTTCCTCCAAAGAGGGATGTTGATCTCATAGTTGAACTTGTACTGGGAAATGCATCAATGTACAAGAAACCCTATAGGTTGAGTACACTAGACTTGCTAGAGATGATGATGAAAATGCAAGAGTTGTGGGAAAAGAAGTATGTCATACCAACTGTGTTTTGTTTGAGAAAGAGAAATATGATACACTCTCGTTGTGTATTGGTTACCGAAATTTGAACAAAGTCTGTGCGAAGAAAATGTATCATTTTCTTGGTATTGATGAGCTCTTTAATCAAGTGAGAGGATCAAAGGTATTTTCCAAGATTGACTTAGGGTTTGGTGACCATCAGGTAAGATTCAAGGATGAAAACGTCCATAAGGCAACCTTCAGATAAAGGTATGGATCTTATGATGTTGTAGTGGTATCATTTGGTTTCACAAATGCACTAGCTACATTCATGTGCCTCATGAATAATGTTTTCAGTAATTATGTGGAAAGGTTTGTTCTTGTTTTTCCTTCATGACATTCTTATTTTGTCCAAGAATGAGGAAGAACATGTGGAACATTTGAGGCTGAATTTGAAATTGCTTACGAAGCATAATTTGTATGCAAGTTTGAGAAAATGTGACTTCTATGGGATATAATTCATCATTTGGGTCATGTTATCTCAGATAAAGGAATATTTGTAGCCCTTGAAAAAATTGAGGCTGTGATGAATTGCCTTTATCCAAGAAAGTTAACCGATGTAAGGTATTTTGTGGGACTTGTAGGACATTGCAGGAAGTTCACTGAAGGATATTCTCCAGGTAAGTGGATCCTATGTATAGGCCGAGGGGGCATGCATGCGAACTTATGGTTCCATGAGGAAATGGAGATTGTGTGTATGGACATACATACGAGGACTTAGGTAGAATGGACTGAGCAAAGTAGTATGGTTGTGCCCAAATGGAACCCATGGCAGGAAGTTCCCATGTGCCATGAGAAGGATCTCATGACTAAGAACAAGTTTTAAAAATTCAGGTTGCAAGTTCTTTTGTTTCTTATGGGAGACTGCAATCTCCTATGATGATTTTGAATCATGCTAACCATCAATATGCTTGTCTTGCATCACTGATGTGAACTGTGATTGTTTGGACAATTTAAAATGGTGTGAGGATGACATGTTGTATGTGGATGTCTAGGTTTTGGGCAGCATGCGTAAGCAAGGGATGAGTACTCCCACTTGCAAAAGCCAAGCAATATGAGGATGGCCTCATGGTTGCAAAAATCTTATCTTCTGTAGGAAGCAAAATTGTGACTTTAGATTTTTATTTTAGCTATCAATATTATTGATCTCTTGATATTTGGAAAATCATGTATGCATGAAAATAGATTTGAAAATATATGATTAAAATTTTATGATTACATCTCATGTAAACTACATACTTGTATGTAATGCAGGTGAGATGGTGAGCATATGCCATTGGATTACATAGCTTCTCGAAAGGATGTGTTTGGGATACATATCTCCTTGAGAGGATGTACTGGGTGTACATAGCTCCTCAAAAGGATGTATTGGGTGTACATAGATTTTCAAAGGGATTTGTTAGAAGTAGGTTTGAAAACCTATGATTGAAATTATTTTTATGATGACATCTCATATGATCTGCATGCTTGTATGTAATGCAGGTGAGATGATGAAAATATGTACTAGATGTACATGGCTTCTCAGAAGAATGTATGGGGTGTACATAGCTTCTTGGCAGGATATCTTTGGAATAGGTTTGAAAACCTATGATTGCAATTATTTTTATGATGACATCTCATATGAATTGCATGCTTGTATGCAACACAGGTGAGATGATGAGAATATGTACTGGATGTACATGGCTCCTAAAGAATGATGCACTTGGGTACATACCTTCTCCACCCCTACCAGCCAGCCACCGATAAACATCACTGGGGACACCCAAGGTGTAAGACATCTGGTTAGACTTCTTTCTAGACACATTCACACCATAAGGGGACTGTCACGATAGTGGGGGAACCATGAATAGAAAAACCTATAGGTATTATGATGTTTGGAAAGGAAGTGCGTGAGCATTGGTAACCACTTGGAGGAGGTGTTGGGCCCTTAAGATAGAGCTATTATTGAGAACCCAAGGAGGTGTTAGGATTTAAAATGGGGCTGACCATATCTCGATTGAGAGATTCTATACATATAAGTATTGGATTACTTGGCAGATCCTAGTTGATTTTTGTAATCAAACATGTGCACAATGATTCAGCTAAGATTTTAGAAATATTGTGGAAATGAATCTGACCTGTGAATTAATATGTTATGTCATGGTTCCTGGAAAGGAAGCGCACAACAACATTGGTGAGCACTAGAAGAGGTGTTAGGCCTATAAATAGAGATTCCATTGAGCACCCAAGGTGGTGTTAGGATATGAAGCGAGGTGGACCATATCTCGATTGAGAGATGTTATACAGATAAGTATTTGGTTTACTTATCAAACTTTTGTTGTTATTGATTCTCTTCAGTATACATGAGCATATGATGTTGCCATGATTTTGAAAATCTTGTTATATATTACATCCTCTAGGAATGAATATGACATATGAATTAATCTTTTGTGGTGTTTGGAAAGGAATCACCTTAGCTTGGTAAGCACCTAGAGGAGGTGTAGGCTCTTGAACATAACTGCTATTGAAGCACCTGAAGAGGTGTTGGGGTCAAGAATGAAGATGTCACACCTTGGTTGAGAGGTATTTTTATCTAATCTGAGGCTTGCATAAATTTGGCTACCCTTTAATGCACACCCAAGTGAGTGGTGGGCCAGGGTTTTGAGCGCCATGGTTGTGTAAATCCAAGTCAGATACCTGTGGAGCTTAAAGAAGATACTTATGTAGATGAGCATTTGGTTCACTTGGAAACTTTTTGTTGATTTTATATCAACATACATGTGAATGTGATTCGTCTATGCTTTTGGAAAATATCGTGAATACTAACATGGGAATTGACTCATTGCTTGGGTGCTTGAGAATAGGTATTTGTAGTTTCCAAAGACATTGAAAATGTTCCAAGCTGAGGACAAGGATTCTCCAAGACCAGAAAAAGATCATGTGGTGTAAGTTGATGCATGCAAGTGAGGACTTGGAAGAGTTCCATATCATGCCATTGGACAAATAAAGGTGTAGTGGAAGCAGTGCGGTCCTAAAGAGGATACATGGGAGTCGGAGGATGCCATGCTCTTTGCACATCCTTTTGTTCAATTTTTGTAAAGCACTAAGGACAATGCTATTAAAGGTGGAGGGGAATATAACACCCTGGTTTTTGACCCCATTCTATTAAATTGCATATGATGTAAATATTGTATTAAATCATGGTGTGGATATCAAGCCAAAGGCCCCATCATGGATTTAGTGCTTTATGTTTCGGCGATTAAAAATTGATGCCAATGGTTTATGTGATAGAAAGGAACAATATGTTTGAGACATCATGTATAATGCAAATTAAAAAAATACCACAACTAGCTATGCATTGTAATGTTAAAGAGATGGGGGCATGATCTTACAAGGAATAGGGAGGGGGAAATATCCAAACCTTTGGGCCAATTGGGGAAAAGTCAAATGTCAATGGGAAAACCCATATAGTGGTCACCTACCCTTTTTATCTTTTATGCTGAGTCATCTAAAGTTGGTGAAGGAAGTTATTTCCTTGGGATGGAAAATGTATGGAGGTCAAATTCAAATTTTGGAAGTCACCCATTTCATGTCGACGCTCTCTCACGCAGGGGAAGCTTGGAGAGCTCTCTCTCATCCATCCTCATAGAGTTTTGGGCTCACACACACAACAGGAGCTTGCTGACTAATTACCTCCATGTTTTTCTATTTTTTGTTTATTTTTCCATACCCATATTTTTGTTTTTGGAGTTGTGCAGTAAATGGGCAAAGGAGACCCACAATTTGGGCATGGATGCGGGTTGTTTTACCCTCTACAATGTCAAGAAACATTTGTGTGTTTCCTCATTTTTACGACTTTGTTCTTTGTTGCAAACCCATTTTTTGTTTGCTGTATGTTTTCCCTCACATGGAAAGCCATTTTCTTCAATTTCCCCACATCGAGAATTTGGTTTTGTAATGATCAATGGGTTCATTCCCTCCACCATGATTTGGCTGCAGTTCCCTATTGCCTTCCAAGATGGAAATCATTTTGGAAATGCTGAGTGAGTGGGACAAGAGACCCACGATTTCTTGGGTGTTGTTGAGTCCGTTTTGGCCACGTTAGGTACAAAAATTCTCTCAAAATTGAAATTGCTATCAGAGGGTTGTTTTACCCTTGTTTCCTTTTCATTTTGTGTTGCTAAGATGCTTTTGTCCTTACCAAGTGATTGTATTTTTACTATGAAGTGCATGGTGGTGCTTTCTTGGCTGAGTAAGTCCAAGAGACCCACATGGTAGATAGTATAGCAATGTTTGGGTATGATTGTTGGCTTGGTTGAGTAATTCAAAGGAAACTGTATGATGATGGCTTGTTTCCCTAGCACCCCGATAAACCCAAATGTAGTTTTGGATTGGTTGGGTTTTGATATGTATTTCGCTATGTGTGTAAGATTGTTATTCCTTTATTCCTTGTGGGATCATTCCCGGCTCGGGGGTGGTAGTGATGCTGAGAGTTTGAAAAGAACACTAGCCTATGATTAGGTGGAACCTTGGAGAGACATAGCAAGTTGCGGGATAGTACAATCACAAGATAAGTATTTTCTTTTATTCTTGCTTACTTACCTTTGCATTTGTATTTATTTTAATAAATTATGATGAACACATGGAATGCTTGTATGGTTGATTTTCTTCCACCATATAATTGCAACTGTTATGTATCTATGTATGTTTTTAACCAAATTATGAATTTTTATGTTTATGTTAATGGGGCCAGTTCGCCCATTTGACAGCAATAGGGTGTTGTTCGCGTCCTCTCCATCGTCGCGATGAGGGGTGGGGACATGCAATATTCTTGTCTTTTTCTCTCCGTGTATGATGCTATTCTATGCAAAGCATCATTTAATATGTTGATGGTATCCACTATGATAAGCTATAATGTCGATTCATCTCCAGCCGTCCAAGCAAACGTATTTCTCTCAAATGACCAATAACTCTTAAAATCTCTGCATTGTGATCCATAGTAGCCACTGCAATCATAAATACAAAAAAAAAATTATTATAAAAATAAACACATGGTATAATCACATCTCTAAGCAATGAAAAGTGTAAAACTAATGTAAGACAAATAACAACATAAACTGTTTATAGTTTAAATTTTAAAATTGATCTTAAATTTTACACTAAAGAATAAACATTTAACATTTTTTCATCTAAAATTTATGTCTTAAATTTGTATTAGTTTAAATTTCCACATGCATACATTAAATTTCTTATGTGCATATGTTGATTGGGAAGGTCCTCTATGTTATTTTAAGGCTTGGATTATGAAGTTTCATCGAAATTGTGAGGTGTTGACTAACTCCCTTGCAGGACCAACTCCCATATTGCAGGTAGAGGAAAAGGCTAAAGCCTATAAGAGGTTGTAGAAGGTGCTATGTATGAATAAAATCCCAATACAGGCAAAGATTTTGAGAGATATATAATTATTTGGTGTATCCCAGATCTTTTTGGACTCTATAGTCAATTTAGCATGTTTGTTTATATGTAATTTGGGTCATGTATGGATTCAACATGATGTTATTTTAGTTGTTTGCACTCTTTCTATATAACCATGAGAGACTTTTCATATTTGTGTATAGTGGCTTTTATGGCTGCAAGGTTTTCACTTGATTCAGTATGTGATTGGCATGTAATAAATTACATCAACCCCCCTATGTATCTTGATGGTCGTAGAGCCTATTGTTGAACTCCCTTGTCTTGACGTTAGCCAAATGTACCCTTTAGTCAAGGGGAGATATTTGTTAACCATGTGAATATTCTATACCTTATTTTAACACTCGGATTAGGAAGTTTCATCAAAACTATAAGGCGTTGATTAATGTTCTTGGACTACCAACTTCGATATTTAGGATAGAGACAAGGGATTTACCATGTGTGTCTATGAACTTTAGGGAAGATATGAATTCTACTCAAAATATTTTTTAGTTGTATGCAACCTTGCAATATACTTGACAAAATTTTCATATTTGGGAATTTTGGTTTGGATTCACAAGAATGCTTGTGAATATAGATGTGCACAAAGTTAAATTGATTTGTTTTTCATGAGTAAATTGGGGTTTTGGTTTCTATTGGGCATGTAAATTTGTTATGCAACATTGCAATAGAATTGCAAAACTTTGCATATTTGTAAATTTTGGTTTGGATTCACAAAGATGCTTGTAAATACATATGAAAATGGTCAAATTGATTTGGTTTTTATGAGTAAATTGGGGTTTGGGTTTCCATTGGGCATGTAAATTTCTTTATGGGTATATAAATTAAAAAAAACGGTTTCAATTCATATTAGGGCATAGACATTATTGAAAATAGCTAAATTACCATGAGGATTTGGAGTAATAGCTCACAATGAAGAGACTCATCCCCAAGGTGGATTTTATTTGTCGTTTAACACCCAAATCATGTTCACCCTTGCTTGTTTTTTCAGGCCCAAAAGGTTGATGCACACCGTTGTGGACAAAATGACGGGCTTGACATGTTTTAACCATAAATTAGTTTTTACATAAATCTTGCTCATTTTTGTAGACTATAACGCCTATGTGTTTTAGATAAGAATGGGTGGCAAGAGTTTCACTTAACTATCCTAATTGGTAAACATGTTGGAAGGCTTGGGACTAGGCTTAGGAGGGCCAGCATTGCTTGGGATGATTTATTTCTTATGGATCTTGAATTATTACTTCAATGTACCATTGCATGTAAAAGGTCCCTAGACTTTGTGTACTCACTCTTCCTTGTATGACCCAATTTGACTTGTTATTAAGTACTTTGCCCTTGGCAATATCATTGCACTATTCCATTTGATTTCTACTCTCTTGTACTCTTTAAAAATCAATGTGCTATTGTGTTGTAATCATTCTCTGTTGATTATCAATCCTATTCTAATTTTCTTGCGTTTTTCAACCTTATAATCAGTGGAGAGTTTCCAGATTTATTTATGTCTTTGGATTATGTTTTATAATGCCATTTTTGAAATCAACCTAAGTCAGTAGCTATGGCTGTGTGTTCGGGTTGCCAAGTATGGAAGCATTGGTATCTTTAATAGACTGGAACGCTGGGTAAGGTTATGGCGTATGCAGCTTAACTAAGATATCTGTCATTCTAGACAGTGACGGGAGGGATCATGCGATTACACTCTCAGTACACAGCGCTATTGTGACTTAATACACCAGCGTGGGGATTGACAAGATTCCAGTTCAGGATGGATGATCATGTTTGTGATAGTGTCGGGTGATCAGCAGTAGAGCTGGAAAGTATGGAAACATTGGTACCGGGACTGAGAGTTACCCCATGCACGAACGCTCTCTCTCCTCTGTTCGAATGCAGGGCGACTAACATCAGCTCTCGTACACTGTAGTGAATATGCCCATTTGCATTGACAGATCCCTACGCATACCATCTTATATCTAAAGCAATGATGTATACCCTGGCATGTAGGGAAGAGCATGTAGGAAAGAGCACAACGCACCTGGCATCTTAATCCGACTGGAGCGCCCTTTGCAAACCCTGGGTAGCTCTGCTAAGCTCTTGTTGGATGTTTGGAGACAGGCCAAGCGCAAGGTGGGCTCTCCCTTGGCGCTTGTGAGTCAGCGTCCATCTCTGCTCAAACTAGTCCCGGCGTTGATTTATTATTTTGTACATATAATTTCTTTTTTTTCTTCAGGGTATGAGGTAATTTTTCTCCACCTCTCTTGCGACCTGGGTGTGGGCACAGCCTGTGCAGACATGCTTCCTTGCAGATCAATGTATGACCACTGCTAGCCTTCTGCAAGGAAGCATGTCAGCACAGGATGTGCCCACACCCAGGTCGCAAGAGAGGTGGAGAAAAATTACCTCATACCCTGAAGGAAAAATAGAAGTTATATGTACAAAATAATAAATCAACGCCGGGACTAGTTTGAGCAGAGATGGACGCTGACTCACAAGAGCGCCAAGGGAGAGCCCACCTTGCGCTTGGCCAGTCTCCGGACATCCCACAAGAACTTAGCACACCACGCCCACTATCTAGTTTGGTGAGTTGCCTAACTAGAAAAACAATATAAAATTTAGGGCTTGCAAATGACTTAAAAAGGATGAAACTAGCTTCATGCCACAACTACAAGATATGAGGGTTAGTTTAGTGTTTGTTTTATCATCTATGTATTTTTAGATTATTGGATAATTTAAATTTAAATATATATATATATATAGTCTATTCTTTATTTATATTAAATTTATACATATATAAATATATACAAAAATAAAATCATGTTATTTGTTATATTTTCAATTATTTAAGTTTTTGCAAAAATGTTTAATTTTACTTAGTATAAGCTAAATATTGTTGAAGAAGGAAATGAAATTTCATTCATTATCGTATGAGTACATGTTTAATAGTGAGGTAGGTAAGACGTGAACCATGTAGTAATGATTGCTTATGACATGATAAAAGATAGATATGGCAAGGATGCGAGCAAGTCCAGAACAAGGTCGGGCAATGACGCCTAAGCAGAATGTGTCGGCTCCATTTCGAGAGAGGATTCTAATTTTGCGTTCCCTTGAGCCAATAAATGGGACGCTCACGTGAATTCAAGTGGGAAGTGCTACACCATAGGTAGAGGTTGAGGCCCCGCCGTTGAGGGAGGACGACCTCGAAATATAATTGAACCTATTGCAAGGACCCACTTATGAGGACATCATGAGAGAACTTAAGTAAAAAGGGATTCCAAAGTTTTGTGGTGGTCGTAGAGGGGTACAAGAAGAGACATGGTTCAAAGGGATCACTAGGTGTTTAGAATTGCAAGCGTACACTTCCACATCAAAATCCAAAATAGCCATATTTTAACTAAAGGACAATGCCTTAAACTCGTGAAGAAGCAAAGAAAGGAAACTGGGCCTTACCCCACACATGGTCCCATGGGACCTACTCGCAGATAAGACAGAGGGAAGTACTTGCTAGACTTCTACGAGGAGATACAAGAAGAAGCCTTTCACTCCTTGTTACAAGGGAGTCTATCGATGTAGGAATATGAGGCAAGATTCATGGAACTCGTTAAGTATGTCCCCTACTTAGACACTGATCAATGCCATGTAGAGCGCTTTGTGTACGAGCTCAATCCTAGGATGTGGGCCCAAGTGTAGATGTCCAAAACCACTTTAGTTGTTGAGGTGTTCGAGTGTGCTTGTTTTACCTAAGAGATGTTGGCTAGGAAATCCTTTAGGGAATCCAATACTTAGAAGTCACGATTCATGAGGAAGGCCCCTCGAACCTACCCTAGAGGAGGGAACATGAGGCCACCTCGCTACAGAAATAGGTCTACACCAAGAGTTGCAACAATAGATAGATCATTGGAAGAGAGTACAATGTCCCAATCTACAACACAAAATCACAAGAGTACAATGGATTATTGAGGAGCAGTTTGCACAGTAAGGGGTTCCATGCAAAGGAACCCCTCTCAAAGTTCTCAATAGTTCATCTCAACTACGCTTTTATAGGTTTCTTGTTGTGGGTGTGGCGGTCCACACTATCAGCGAGATTGTCTTGATTTATGATAGGGTAGAGTGCATCGAGAGGGAAAGTCCCCGATGAGGAGTCGAGGAAGTAAGCATCAAATCTCTGCAGCTCTGAAAAATAATTAGGCTAAACACCAATCCACTATGGTGGAATCATCACATAAAATCAATGATAAAATCATAATTTTGTTTGATTTTGGTGCTATTGACAACTTTAATTCTCCAACCTACAAACACAATGATTTCGACTCAGTCAAACTCACTTGAGAGATAAAACAAGTAGTAGGACTTAGTGTCGACAATTGTATTGTAGATATTGGGTTGTGTGTTACATTAGTAAAAGTGTATGTCACCTCCCTTCGGACTTATGACATTATCATAGGTATGAACTAGCTTGAGGACCATCGATCTTTCCTTGGTTGTTACGAAAAGAAGGTCCTATTTGTTGATGACAAAGGGAAGGCCATTGATATTCACGATATCAAACAAAAGTTTTCTCTATGTTCCATCTAGACAATGAACATAAAACGATGTATGGGGAAAGGGTGTTATTTATATATCATTGAAGCAATAAGTAATGAGAAGGGACCCTCATTAAATCAATATCTAGTGTTAGTTGAAATCAATGATGTCTTTCCCAAGGAACTTCCTCGGTTACCTCATGAGAGAGAAATTGATTTTACCATTGAGATTAAACCTGGTTCAAAGCTGATATCAAAGATGCCTTAGAGGATGACCACCATTGAGCTTTCCGAGTTTCAAATGTAGTTTAAGGAAATCTTTGACCTAGGATTCATAAGGCCTAGTATTTTTCCATGGGGTGAACCAATAATATTTTTAAGGAAGAAGCATGGTTCCTTGCGTCATTGCATAGATTACACAGATTTGAGCATGCCTAGAGTGAAAAATAGGTACCCAATACATCAAATAAATGACCTCTTCGATGAGATGAAAGGGGCGACATTCTTTTCAGTTATCAGACATGCGATTAGGTTGCCGCCAACTTAGGATTAAGGAAGGTGGCATAGCTAAGACAATATTTCAAACTCAATTTGGGAGCTATGACTTTTTGGTGTAACCCTTTGAATTGACTAATGCCCTAACTGCATTTTTGAGCCTCATTAATAATGTATTTAGAAAATACTTAGATTAGTTTGCACAAGACTTCTTTGTCAGTATCCTTTTCTACTACAACAATGAAAGCGAGCACAAGGAACACTTGCAAATGGTGTTTTCATGCTTAAGAAAACACAATTTGTACAGTAAGTTGTCGAGGTTTTCTTTCTATCAAAAGGAGATCCGTTATCTAGGGTAGATAATTTCTAGCGAAGGAATTTTTCATGGACCCACAAAAGGTGAAGGTCATAATGGATTGGCATGTTCCAAGGAATGCACATGAAGTTAGGAGCTTCATGGGTCTACCAGGATACTATAGAATGGTTGTGGAAGGATTCTAAAAAATAATGAAATCCATAACTACAATGTAGCGCAAGGGTTTTGGATATGAATGGATCAAAGAATGTGATCTTGGATTCAGTAAACTAAAAGAATTACTAATGAGTTCACTCATTCTATGGGTCCCAGATGTGGAAAAGGAATTTATATTTTGCATAGATTCCTCAAGTAAGGATTTGGGTGTTGTGTTAATGCACTAAGGAAGAGTAAAATCTTATGGATTAAGAAAGTTAAAACCTCATGAAGAGAATTAACCTACCCATGATTTAGAATTAGCAGCAGTGGTGTTATCCCTAAAGATTTGGAAACATTGCCATGTTGGGAAAATATTTGAGCTCAAATCATGTCACGAAATCCTCAGATACCTCTTAACTCAAAGAGACATAAATTTCGCATAGAGCTGATCTAGTGAATTTATGAGTGAGTATGATTCTGAGATTTTGTACATCAAAGGGATGGAGAGCATAGTGCTCGATGCCTTAAGCAGAAAACCAACGATTTTCTCTCATATACTTTTAAAGGTGGATTTCAGGGAGAGAGTATTAGCAAAACTAGTTGGAGATACTTGGTACCGGAAATTATCGTCAACACTCAAAAATGGAAGGAAGGTGGAACCTAAATTTGGAGGGTATGAGTTGGAAGTAGATGGGCTGTTCCAATATCAAAGAAAAATGTATATCTGTGAGGAAGGTGATATTAGAGAAACTATACTTAAGGAATCCCACATACTAGTGTATTGTGCATCAAGGCGTAAAGAAGATGTATGCAGATATGAAAGAACTGTTCTTTTGGACAAGAATGGAGCAATACATAGTCAAATTCATTTATAGGTTCCTTGAGTGTTATTAGGTCAAAGCTAATCATCATCACCCAACATGAGTTTTCTAACCAAACTACATTCCCATGTCAAAGTGGAAGGTTATTTCGATGGACATTATGGTAGCATTTCCTCTTACCTCTCGTAGGAATGATGCCATTATCGTCATTGTTGATAAATTGACCAAGATGACTAACTTTAATTCAATTAAGGAGACCTACAATATTTTAGATGTTACATGGGTATTCATAAGTGAGATTGAAACTAGCTTCATGCCAGGACTAATAGATATTAGGGTTAGGTTAAGGTTTGTTTTATTATATATGTATTTTTATATTATTGGATAATTTAAATTTAAAAAAAATTATATATAGATCCTAAAGTCTATCTGTTATTTATATAAAATTTATACATATATAAATATATAGAAAAATAAAAGCATGTTATTTGTTATTATATTCAATTATTTAAGTTTTTTGCAAAAATGTTTAATATTACTTAGTATAAGGTAAATCTTGTTGAAGAAAGAAATAAACTTTCATTCATTGTGATATGAGTAAATGTTTAATAGTGACCTAGGTAAAACATGAACCATGTAATAATGATGACTTATGGCATGATAAAGGATATATTTGGCAAGGACGCGGACAAGTCAAGGACGAGGTCGCGCTACAACACATCAATAGAATGTGTCGGCTACATTTCAAGACAGGGTTCTCATTTTTTGCTCCCTTGAGCCAATAAATGAGATTCTCACAAGACTTCAAAAGGGAAGTGGTACACCAAAGGTATAGGTTGAGGCCCCACTGTTGATGTAGGGTAACCTTGAAATATCATTGAACCTATTGCAGGGACCCCCTTATGAGGACATCATGAGGGAACTTCAGAAAAGAAGGATTCCAGAGTTTTATGGTGGTTGTGGAGGGGTACAAGAAGAGACATGGTTCGATGGGATCACTAGGTGTTTAGCAATGTAGGAGTACACTTCCAAATAGTAGTCACTGCCATCATAAATACAAATAAAATATCATTAGAAAAATAAACACTCGTTATAATGACATCTCTAAGAAATGAAAACCGTAAAACTAATGTCGGACAAATAACAACATAAATTTTTTATAATTTAAATTTTAAAATTGATCTTAAATATTACACTAAGGAATAAACATTTAAAAAATTTTCATATTAAATTTATGTCGTAAATTTGTATTAGCTTGAATTTCCATATGCATACATTAAATTTCCTACTTGTATTACCTAGGTATTTCATGTCGAACTCTGTATCAAGTCTCCTCCTTGCATCTATAATAATTTCCTCATAGCGTGTTAGAAACAAGTCATCGACATATAGTAGGAGTATCACTCGTATAGTAGGAGTCTCCTCCTTGCATCTGTCTTCCACCATGAAGTAGATGTTTGAATCTTCTTTACTCTTGGTAAATCCCAAGCTCATCAAGAAGCTATCCATCCTATCATACCATGGCCACAGTGCTTCTTCTAATCCATACAAGCCCTTCTATAATTTTCACACATGGGTCTTCTTGTTATGTGTCTCGAATTCCAATGGTTATTCCACGTACACTTCCTCCTTGAAAAAATCGTTCAAGAAATATGTCTTGACATCCATGTTTTGTAGTTTCCATTTCATAACTACTTCCAAAGTAAGTATGATCCTTATGGAAGTGTACCTCACCACAACTACAAATGTCTCTTCATAGTCTATTCCTTTTCTATTCGATAATCCTCGTGCTACGAACCTTGCTTGATGTTTCTTGATGCTGCCATATACACCATGTTTGATCTTGTACATCAACTTTGAATCCATGAACGACTTTTTCTCTGGTCTTGGAACAACATCGCACATCATTCTTCATGATCGACTAATATTGCTTGATAATCACATCCTTTCATTCTTTCTCTTATGTAGCCTCTTCATAGCTGGAAGGTTCTCTTTCAATGATGTCGCACAAGAGGGATAGATAGCTATCTATTATAGGAATTTTCCCTCTTTCTCTCTCTATGTATTCCTTCTAGAGTGCCATAAATTTCAGTTTCTCATATGATCTCTTGTTCCTATGTTGGTTTCCTCTTGTGCGAATCCTCCTGAAGGGTATTTTATACTGGTTCTTCAGTCATGTCTTGATCTTTCAGGTTTTCTAGAGTTGCTTATCCAATTTCCATGTCTCAAATTCTTCTCTGTTTAGGTTCCTCGACTTCTTGGATAGGATTCCTCCTAAATATCATGTATGTCGAGTCTTCATCAAATGTTACATCTCTACTAATGTTGATCTTCTTGATTCCTCAAAAGTATTTTTGGTAGCCCTTGGATGTATCACTCTACCCTATGAATACACCCTTCCTCCGAGAAGGATCAAACTTGGTATTTTTACCCTTTGGGACATGTATGTACACCTAGAAACCAAATACTCTGAGATGGATTATTTGTAGCTTCACTCATGAGAAATCATCTTCAGGACTCTTGTTTTCAAGTGTTCGATGAGGAGTATGGTTTTACATACACTGTATTTCTTTCATCCTCCACCAAAAGGAATATAGGAAGATCCTTGTCAAGAAATATTGCAATCATTTCTCCCATTATGGTCTGGTTCTTTTGTTTCGGAACCCCATTCTACTAAGGATTGTATCAAGTCCTCAGCTTCCTCTTAATCTGAGATTCTCTCTAGAGTTGCTTGAATTCTTTCGAAGTGAGCTCGTCACCATTATATTATTGTAAAATCTTGATCTTCCTATCTTTATGGTTCTCCACAAATGCTTTATGTTCCTTGAACTTGCTGAAAACTAAACTTTTATCTTTCAAAAATATATGCAGGTGTTTCATGAGAAATTATCCATAAAGGAAACATAGTACAAATACCTGCTTAGTGAGCTAGAAGACATGGTTCCACATACATTTCAGTGTACCATCTTGAATATTCCCTTATCCTTTCTCTCATGGCTGGGAAAAATCTTCTTTGCATTCTTTCATTTTCCACATCCTTTTCAAATTCCTTCATGATTTTCTTAGATCTATGGAGGTCCTAAGACTCATTTTCTTGTCATTGGTAGTGCACACATGCAATATTTTTTTTTCCATAGTTCATTTGGTTCTCTTAACTCATGAACCAATGCTTGTTCACACTATCCCTTCAACTTGTAAACGCATCCATATTCTTCTCCTTTCACTAGTGCATCCTTTATTGTATTTCCTCTTGGACACATTAGCACTTCACCATTGATAAATGCAATCCTAATTCCCTTTGCATCTAATGAAGATATTTAGAGAGTATTCTTCCTCAATCGTGGAACATATAGCACATCCTTTATCTTTAAGGATTTATTGGAGTCAATCTTGTATGAATATTTTCCACTCCCTTTTGTGGGGTATTGATAATCATCGCCAAGTTTCACCTTGCTAGGTGAGTCATGTTCACACATATCAAATATTGAATCCTTGTATCCCATCATGTTTTTGGAAACTAAACTATACATGACCCAATAATTGCTTCCATGTGTGATAGTGCAAGTGTTGAGAATAGCACATACTCTTCATCTGAAACATCCTTCTATCATTTGAATATTTTGTTTATTGGTTCATCATCTTATCCAATATTAGCATGGTGTCTCATTTTCTGGATCGAATAATCTCTTTCCAAGTGTCACTTTTTATCACAAGTATTACATCAAACATTTGAAATATCTCTTTTGGTCTTCTTCTATTTATGATCCTTCTTCTTGTTGTGATGAAAGTTCTCTGTCTTCTCCTTCTTCTTGAAGTTATTCTAGGTGGACACTGTGAGAGCTTGATCGTTAGTTTCTCCCATATTTTCTTCTCTTGTGAGAAGTCTATCTTCTTCTTGTACACAGTCTTCTGGATGTCTGCTGAAAGTGATCAACTTCCTTCTTGTAGAAATCCCTTGAATGACTCAGTACCATCATCTAGGGAGAACATTCAAGCTATTCATTAAAAATTTTCTTTCTTTCCCATTCTCTTCAACTATTTCAAGTTTTTCTTTGATTTGAGTAACCCTTGTTAAAGGAGGGCACATATATTTTGCATTATGAAGAATCCTAAGTTATGGCATGGCACTAGACGTAGGAAGGGTGTTAATGTTTGCATGGAAGGAGTTATAGTTAATGCTCCTCCATGTGTGTGCGCTATGTGATTCTGTGAGTGGCTTACTTGAGTGAGTAGCTTACTTGAGCCTTCCATCTCCTACCTTCTGCGTGATAGGTATTTTTACTTGTTATTAGCCTATTTTATTAGAGGATGTCTCTTCACTACTGCTGAAGTGATATATCTTATAGGTCTATTGATGTGTTGTACACCATTCTCTGCAAATGTATCTATTATACTCAAAGAATTCATGGGTTTTTCATCCTCCATATTTGGATGGTTTTCCCAGGGTATATCTTGTCTTTTATGGTTGAGTGATCTATCTGACTAATCTATTTATGAGATTCATATGTAGTTTATTTATTTATGAGATTCATTTGTGGTTGATTTATGTCATCCATATGTGCTAAAATTAATTGATGGAATTTTTAAAGTTCAAGAATATCCATATTATCTCAAAATATTAACAATATTACTTTTTACTTATTTAAATTCAATCAAGCCAATAAAACAATAACACATAAGATCTATCAATAATAAAAAACAAAACATTAGATTTAAGTGTCTACACTTTCAAGAGAAAACTACAAAAAGTTTTATTTATACCATCTTGGTAAATATAGACTTACTATTGCAAATACTTATACAAATCAACCTAGTAAAGACACCAATCCACTAAGATGCAAATCCTTGTAAGAACAAACCTACTCTTACTCATATTCACATGCACTAAAATATTGGATACACGGATTACGACCGCTAAGGACAAAGAACCAACTTAGAAATAGACATCAATCACTTTGTTTGAACCACATCAAACCATAGTTACAATTTTAGCTTTGTTAAATCAGACTTCCCTACATATTTCTTGTTAAAGGTTTCTCTTAATATAAAACAATATTGATTCTATTTCTTTTCACATTTATATCTATTGGAGACGCTTCAAGTTGAGTCTATTTTGTTAGAATATAATCCGTCAGGGATTATATATTGTAAATAAATAAATAAATTTGAGTAGTAGGAAGCTAAAAAGTCTCGGCGGAAGGTGAAACCCAACTGTCATATGATTTGTAGAACTATATGCATTGGCAAAGGAATAAATTGAATTGGGAGTTATACCTATCAGTGGTATCAGAGCTTGGCTGCCTGCCGTAACTCCTTCATGGCTGCATTTTAGTCCTGGCATTCTGTCTGCTCCGTCAGTCTGCCAATCGCATGCATTGTATGTGTTATTTTCTTGGTATACCTAACCCTAATTCTTGGTATTCTGCATACTCTCTATGAAATTGTTGCGTGCATTGGGGACTTTGTAGATTTCTCTTTGGCGTGGAGGTGAGCTGCCTTCCTTGATGACCCATTGAAGCATTGGAAAATAATACTATGAAGACTGATATAGCATACTGATATATCTTGATGACTGATATTGGTATCTTGATGCTGCGATATATGTTAAAGAATGATATATCTTGATGACTTATATTGGTATCTTGAT
This sequence comes from Pseudotsuga menziesii, assembly GCA_001517045.1. Lineage (NCBI taxonomy): Eukaryota > Viridiplantae > Streptophyta > Pinopsida > Pinales > Pinaceae > Pseudotsuga > Pseudotsuga menziesii. The sequence goes on along the minus strand of LPNX010254302.1, from coordinate 68,593 downwards.
GCTGTGATTTTATGAAGATGTAAGCATTGTATTCAGTGACTCACTAGAGACTGTGTTTTTATGAAGAGACTGCTAGCTGTGTTGGAGAATAATGGTGTATACATGCTGCTGTCAATTTGAGACTGCGTGAAGAGACCACTGCATGCTGCATGAAGAGACCAGTGGATGCTGCGTGAAGCAGTGCGTAGAGCCTGATGAAGACTGCGTTGAACGCTGTAATAGCATGGAGGTAAACCATTTTTTAAATGGACCGTGACTGCATAATATATTGACTGATATATATTGAAGATGGTGTCGTCTGTGGGAACCCTAATTTTCTGAGTGAACCCTAATTTTCTTGCTGAAGACTGGTGTGTTTGACATTATATGTGCTTCATGAGTCTGAATGCTTTTGAGACGGCAAATACCTTATCCAGAAACCACGGTTGAAGTCTTAACTCTTCAGAGGCTTCCAATGCAAATTTCATTGAAGACATTGGAGAGTGAACCTGATGGTATAGAGCATTAGCCCGAGAGCGTGAAGACTTCCCTTTTAGGAGATGTGACCTCTTCTTGGCTGCCGTGACCTTCCAAAAAGAAAAGAAAAAACCTAAATTGTAGACAGCGTTATCATAACATCTGAAGTCTACACTGGGTTGAAGTTTAATTTCTACATCTTTAAGCTTGTGGTAGTGTTCAGTCTCTATTTGAGTGTGGTTTCATGAAGTCTTGAAGAAATATTTCCACATCGTTCACTCCTCTTTGAGCTTATTAGTTTTTATGTTTGTACACCGCCATATAAATTGTATTGCTGCAAAATTGTCTTAGACTGATATACATTGCATTGAAGACTGTTGAAGGCTGTGAATTCCATATGCTGCGTGGAGAGTGACTGATATATATGCTGCATGGAGAGTGACTGATATTATGCTAAATATTGAAGAATAATGTATGGTGTCTGATATATCATACATTGAAGAATCTTGTGAAAGCTATATGTTGTTCTGTTGGTGTTGATTGCATTGAGAATGCTCATGCAATTGGGAATATTACCACTAACCAATTTTTCTTCTGCTGCCAGTTCTTGAAGCTGCCTGCGTGGAGTCTTTTGGGTGTGCTGACTAGAGAACTCATTTCTCTGGGTGCTGCTACAAGTCTGTTCGAAGATAATGTATTGAGGTATTATTGTAATTTTTCATAAGAAGATTTGAATTGTCCATGTAAACAACACTCTAAAGTAAATTACATGGAGATGCATTGAAATCATTCTAATCCTGTGTTTCTTTGAGAGTTGTGCCTCTCCCTCACCATCACCAGTGGTGAATTATTTCCTTATGAGCTTATTGACAGCATATTTTCTCTGTAAATGAACTTATTGTAAATCACCTTGGCAGAGACTGTAGACCTACAAGGTTATTATTTTTCTCTTTGTCATATTAAGATCGATATTGTAAATTACACTAACAGTTGTAAAAGATGCAATCTATAGCATCTATTGTTGGTGATATCATCACTGGCAAGGAAACATATCCAAAATGGTCTAGAAAGATCAAGAAATCAAGCGAGCCTATCGAAGAATCCCTTGACTTTGTTTAGAAAACAAAGAATCGGTTCAAAGACCTTTCCAAGGGAGATTGCAGCAAGAGAGGACTAGGAAGAAGAAAATTCAGAGGCAGAGGGGGAAGAAACAAAAGATCAGATTTGCAGTGTAAGCATTGTGGAAAGAATGGACACACATCAAATCAGTGTTGGGATTCGTGGGACTCCATCAAAGACAAACATAACCAAAAGAAAGATGACCAAGATGCTAGTAAATCTTCAGATTCTTGTATTGTTGCACATTGTAATCTTGGAATTAATGAAATGACTTCACTTTCATCTTACAAAGATTGTTGGCTGCTTGATACTGGTGCAACATCACACATGACATTTAGGAAAGACTGTTTTGAAGACCTTAATGAAATAATAGATGGCATAGTTTACTTTGCAGACAAGTCAAGTCTTAAACCAAAGGGAATGGGCACCATTCGACTGAAGATGCCTGGATTCCCTGATTTCTTGTTGAAGAACATTCTCTATCTTCGAGATTTGCAGAGAAGCCTGCTGTCCTTCGTGGAGATTCGATAGCGAGGCCATTCCATCCACATGTTTGATGGAATCGTTGAAATAAGAAAGTCCTCTGACAACCATGTCATCATGACTGGATATGAAGATGGGAACCTGCTGAAGCTAAAGGGTTCATCTGCAAGAGTTCAGAACTATGCCTACCTCTCTCAGCATGGAGAAGGTAATTTGTCATCTAGTTCATTATGGCATGCAAGATTTGGTCATCTAAATTATAACAGTCTTCGTTTGTTGAGAAACAATGGTGTATTTGGTTTTCCCACCATTCCCAAAGAGAAGAACAAATGTGATGCATGTATATTAGGGAAACATAGTAAGCTGCCATTCCATGAATCTAATTTCACATCAAGTAGGAAATTAGAATTAGTGCATTCTGATTTATGTGACCCAATGCCAACTCCTTCTGCAAATGGGAATAAGTATTTTATGACATTTGTTGATGACTACTCAAGAACGTGCTAGATTTACTGTTTAAAGACAAAATCAGAAGCGTTTCAAACATTCAAAGACTTTCATGCATTGATAGAAAAACAAGCACAATAAAAAATTGGTACACTTCGTACTGATAATGGGAAAGAATACACTTCAAATGCTTTTGAAGATTATCTTAACCAACATGGAATTGCACATCAGACTACAGTTCCCTACAATCCTCAACAAAATGGTGTAGCAGAAAGAATGATTAGAACCATAATGAATATGGTTCGCTCAATGATGTTTTTCAATAATGTAAAACTAATGTTTTGGGGTGATGCAGTAAAATGTGCACCCTTTTTGAGAAATAGAAGTCCCTCAAATGCTCTTGATAACAAGAATTCACATGAAATGTGGTTTGGCCATCTCCCTTCAATAAGGCATCTCATAGATTTTGGTTCCACCTGTTATGCCTTGATTCCAAAGGAGCAAAGAAACAAGCTTGGTGCTCGAAGCAGAAAATGTATTGTCTTGGGGTACAAAGAATACTCCAAGGCATACCGTTTGTATGATGAGGTAAACAAGAAATTTGTTATTTCCAGAGATGTCATTTCTCTTGAGACTAATAAAAATGAACAGTCCATTAAGAGACAGCTTGATCATTTGGAAAGTTATCCTCATCCAAAGACATATTCTAAAAATGAATATGAAATTCCAAACCTTGAAGGGGAGATTCCTATTCTGGATCAACCTTTGGAATTTCCATATGAAGCACCAACTCCCCCGCATGAAGAAGTTCCTGCTACTTCACCTGATCAATAGATTCAACTGGATGATGTGATTGAGAGAATTGAAAGACTCTCAATCAATGATGAAGCACCACGAGCTGATCAACTACGACCATCATGGAAGATTCCTAAATGGGCCACAAAGACACTTGAAAGCGTCCATCCGGATGAAGTTGGAAAGACGGGAATGAGAAGTTCGAAAAGACATGAAGATGGAGGAGGAGCAGATAATTTAGGTGATGACATGGATGTATCATTTGATTGTGAATTTAATTTATCTGCTAACTTTGAACGAACTTCCTTTGAAGAAGCTTCTACTATAGTTGAGTGGAAAGAAGCTATGTAGAATGAGTATGATGCACTCATAAAGAATGGAACTTGGAAGCTGGTTGACCCTCCAATTGGAAACAAACCAATTGGCTGCAAGTGGGTGTACAAGAACAAATATAGATCAGATGGGTCACTTGACAAGCACAACTGAGGCTTGTAGCAAAAGGCTATGCACAGAAAGAAGGAATTGACTATGAAGAAACATTTTCTCCTGCAGCAAAATGGGCTACCATCTATACCTTACTCTCTTTAGCTGCTCAGAAAGGGTGGAAATTTCGTCAAATGGACGTGAAGACTACTTTCTTGAATGGAGACTTCAAAGAGAATGTCTTCATGTCTCATCCAGAAGGCTTTGTTGTGAATGGAAAAGAACAAAAGGTAACCAAGCTTGTCAAATCCTTGTATGGCCTAAAACAAGCGCCTCGCGCATGGTATGAAATGTTAATGAAGCATCGTTTGAAGTTAAATTTTGAACATTTTGATCTTGATGATGCAACACTATTTATAAAGAAAGTTGGAAGATCTGTTGTGTAGATGATCTTTTAATGACACGGAACAATGAGAGCTATATAGCATCCATAAAGAAAGATTTGAAAAAGATCTTTGAAATGACAGATATGGGACATCTCCACTATTAGTTAGGAATTGAAGTCACTCAACATCCTAAGTACATATTCCTATCTCAGAAAAAATATGTTCGAGAACTACTAAACAAATTTTGCATTACAGAATGCAACCCTATATCTACTCCAATGGAACAGAAAATGAAGCTCACATCAAGCGAAGGAAAAGAATTTGAGGATGCGACCAAGTATTGACAACTTGTAGGGAGTCTTATCTACCTTACAACGACTAGACCATATATTTCTTATGTTGTTGGCATACTTTCAAGGTTCATGCATAAACCTTGTGAAGGACACTAGTCAGCTACAAAGAGGGTTCTAAGATACTTGAAGGGCACTCAAGACGTTGGACTCAAGTACTCTAAAGTGGATGACTTCCAACTTATTGGGTACTCAGACTCAGATTTTGATGGCGATAAGGAGACAGGAGTATCAACTTCTGGATACACTATGAGTCTTGGATCAACAGCTGTCTCATGGAGATCACGCAAACAGTCAGTTCCAGCAGATTCAACAACAGAAGCAGAATATGTGGTTGTAGCTGAAGCAATGAAAGAAATAGTATGGCTCAAGAAGATACTTGAAGATTTGCAAGAAAAACAAGAGAACTCCACTCCATTGTTGGTCGACAATACTTCTGCAATCAAGCTGGCTAAGAATCCTAGATTCCATGATCGAACCAAACACATCAACATAGAGTATCATTTGATTCGACATCATGTAGAGGCTAAGACAGTCCATCTTCGACATTGTTCCACAAATGATCAAGTTGCAGACATCTTCAACAAAGCGCTTGGACGAGAAAAGTTTGAAAGATTCAGAAACATGCTCAGACATACGAACACCCCTTCGGATTAAGAGGGGGATTGTTAGAATATAATCTGTCAGGGATTATATATTGTAAATAAATAAATAAATCTAAATAGTAGGAAGCTGAAAAGGCTGGGCGGAAGGTGAAACCCAACCATCATATGATTTGTATAAGTATATGCATTAGCAAAGGAATAAATTGAATCGGGAGTTATACCTATCATATTTGAAAATGTAAGTTTACCTTCTAGTAATTAATTAATTTGTTTTTATTCTCCCAAATTTTCCTTCTCTCCTAGAAAATAATCATTTACCAATGATCCCATGGTTTTGGAAACTTATGGTATATAATTTATCTAACATAAAAGTGGAATTTACCTACCAACAAGTGGTTGTATAAACCCATGACATTTTCATATAGTATTACATGTAGAAGAAATAATTATGCTCTCACCTATTACAATCAACATCATCAAGTGTCATGAACATATGGGTTAACCCTCTCTACACATGTTTATTATGATAATAAAGATATGTTGATTCAATGAATCAAGTCATTTCATTTTATATCTATAACAATATTACAAAAATCAAATAGTGATTTGCATTAACTTCATTAAATGTATTTTGCATTTTCCTATTCATGAACATGTGGGTTAACCCTTTCTACATATGTTTATTAAAATAATAAATATATGTTGATTCAATGAAATAGGTCATTTAGTTTGATATCAATAAGAATATTATAAAAATCAAGTAGTGATTTGCAATAACTTCATAAACTGCATTTTGCATAGACTTATTCTTGTACATATGGTCTAACACTCTCTACATATGCTTATTAAAATAATAATAAATATATGTTAATCCATTCTAACACGTCATTTCCTTTGATATCAATTACAATATTATAAAAATGAAGTAGTGGTTTGCATTAACTTGATTAAATGCACTTTGCATAGACTTATTTCAGAGTAACTTAGCTACCAACTACCTGTCTATATACAATGAACCAATTTTGATTATCTCAATCTTGGGATTCGCACAACACTAAAGACTTATTTATATTCCCTTTGTATTTTAAGGAGTAGTCTAAAAAGGGGAAGATTTTGACTTTCAAGCTGATTTAAAAAATCAATAATTTTGTTGTCTGTTATTTGGTGTTTGGTGGGGGATTTTAATGCCATAAATGAAATCAAGTGACACAAAACCCCCTAACACCCACACTATGTAAGATATGGTAGTGTTTTTGCAAGATTTTAAAATTCCATGAAGATGCATGGCTAGAAATGGGTAAAAACCAGCCAGATTTTTTTTTTTGAAATTTATGTTTGTATTTTAAACATTCATCAATAATTTGCACTCTATTAAAACATTAATGAAATAAGCTAAAAACAAATCTTAAAATAGTTGTATATATACACTGAACCGCTTTTGATGATGTGAATCTTGGGATTCACACAACGCTAACTACTTCTTTTCTATATATTCCCTTTGTATTTTAAACACTCTTTAATTATTTGCACTCTCTAAAAACCCTAATGAAAGAAAGTGATATGGATCAAGATTCTTGTAGAAAGATCTTCTTAGGGTTTACTATTGACACTAGGACAACCACCACCAAAGCCCCAACACTTATGCCTACCTCTCGCAATGGCACCCACACTTTTCCCAGCATGAGTATGGGAGAAAACGTGAGCACCAATGTGTTCATGGACCAGAACTTTTGATTCTAAGAAAAGAGGGGACCATCCCACCGAGGAAGAGGAAGAGAGCCCTCCAAGGAAGAGGGATCTCACCAAAGCCCCAGTGCTTCTGCCTGCCTCTGGTAATAGCAGTAGCACTTTTCCCAGCATGAGTATAGGAGAAAAACCTAGAAACAATGTGTGGTCATGGACCAGAACTCTTGATTCCAAGAAGAGAGGGCGCCATCCCACTGAGTAAGAGGAAGAGAACCCTCTTAGGAAGAGGGCCCTCCAAAGAACCCTTAACACATGGTCATGCAACACTCTTGATTCCAACCGGATCATCCCACAGAGCTTATTAAAGAGCAACGCCCTAGAATCTGTAAGTCCATTCGTATTTATTTATTTACTTACTTACTTGTATCTATTTAATGTTTAGTGTTTTTTGCTTACTCCTTAGTGTTATTCAATTATTTTCTTAGTGCTTACTCCTTAGTGTTATTCAATTATTTGCTTAGTGCTTAGTGTTTTGGCGTTTATTTGCTTAGTGCTTAGTGTTCTTTGCTTACTTCAGAGTGTTCTCTGATTTGAGTTTCTTCATGCAATTTCATTTCCTTTTGTAGATGCAGAAGCAAAATCAAGACGTGCAAGGTTCACAACAAGTTGATGTTAATAGGTGTATCGAGAATATACTAGTAAGGTATCTTTATTTATTAGTTGTATCTTATTTTATTTTAAATGACCACATTAACATTGGAATGCCTCTCTCTTTCCAATCAACAATTGCATAATTTAGTGTGGTTTGGAACTTCTGAAACCATAGTTTATTTTAGTGTGATTTGGTATTTCTGAAACCTTATTTTATTTCTATGTGATTTGGCACTTTTGAAATCTATTATATTGGCATTTTTATGTGGTTCATATATTTATTTTTCTAAAATGGTTCACTTTATTTTATATTGGCAGTTTTTTTTGTTCACTATCTATCCTGAATTTGAATTTCTTTCAGGATTAAGCTCAAAGAAAAGGAAGTGGAGTGCGAGAATCTAAAACTGCGCAATAAAGCACAAGAAGAGGAGAACCAAATACTACGAAACGAGCTGGAAAAAATGCGCTCTCTCACAAGTGGGGTATCCCTTACAATCTGCCCCCTGTGTCAAGTTTCTACGTCACACAATGAGTCACATTTGACCATTGAGAAAGTGAACTCAATGTTTAGACGGCCTGGGGAATGAACTTCGAGGGTATACATGGTACTCTCAGGGTTTAGCTAAAAGTCAAAGTTCATTTTTGAGACATTTAAATGCTGTTTTGGAAGTAATATCTTAGCTGCAAGTCATTTACCTGAATCAGTTCACGGTTTAGTTAAAAGTTGATATTGTAAAACATTTTAAGGTTTTGTTAATTTCTATTTTTTTTAAGATGAAAGGTTAGATATTACATATTAAAGTTTATTATTGATTTTTATGTTATTTATTAATTAAAATAAGTTAAAAAAGTTATATTTTCTGAATATTTATCTTTAACAATTTAGACATAATATATACAATAGCAATTGTTAATAGATTATAATTGATTTTTTTTATGTTTTATTGTGGTAGTACATCATTTATGTTACTTAAACAATTTGCAATATTATATATTTTTAAAATGTTGTGTTTAGTGGATGTGTACCATAATCTTTTATATATTGTACATTGAAATACACAATCTCCTATCTCATATCACTAAATTGAAGGAGTTAATAAGCAATTGTTTTACACTAGTTAGATGTAGCCAATTTCAAAACATCAAATAAATTTTCATGTGAGCCATGCTTTGTCTAATGAATATGATAATGTATGAGAATAGTATGCCCAAAAAGTTCTATACTAATTAGTTATAAACACTTTCAAAGAGACTAGATTAATGTGAGGTGAATAATTTTTTTCTGTTTAATAAATGACATTTTTTTTAAAACTTTCTACATGCATTTGTAATGATTGTTTCTAGTTATAAGTGGGGGATATTTCACCCTTAATAGTATATTTAGTAAATGTTGTTCTAAAAGAATATTGTGTAATAACAATTGTTTTAAAAGATTTCCAATATTTCAATTGACCTTAAATTAATAATTATTCCATGTACTTCATATTACTTATAAACCATAAATATTATTAATAAATTTGAGAGCATTTTGGAAGAGATGTTTTTCTTTTCTTAATGGAGAATTAGTAAGATTTAACATCACCTTTTAATTAAAATGAATATAAAATTATTGGATGAATATAAAAGATAAATATTATTAGTAGTTTGGATAGTTTTTTGAAGATAGAATCCTTTTAATGGAGAATCACTAACATTTGTTGATTTTTTAGCTAGGAAATTGTTCCCCTAGTGATTTTAGCCTATGTCACCTAAAAGGGGAGATTAACACGGCCCTTGCTTTAAATGACTTAAGATAGGCATTTAATTCCACTTTAGAGATTAAAGTTACTTTTGATAAATTTAAGTGATGTGAGTGAAATTGATTTTTGAGATAATTAAATGTGCATTCAATCTCATCCATCCATCTAAAGCAATGCGGGCCCTTGGATTAGATGTCTCTTCACTCACACTAAGATTGCAAACAAAAAGGCATGGAAAGGATTTTCATTTCATTATTTGAGGAGATTTGAGAGAGGTGAGAGAAAGTTGACTTCTTGAGAAGAGGAGGATGTAGCTAAGTGAGAATATTATTGGCACACAAACCGAGGAAACTAGGGAAACATTTATTATACATAAATTCCAAGGAGACGGAGAGAGAGAAAATTAATTACTAGTAGTTGGCATGCATTATGAGGCATCATACAACATTATTAATTGTTGTGACCATACAACTAAGATAAATTTTTCTCAGGCATATAAATTTTGAGGTGCTATGGGCACAAAATCGACGAAACATTTTAGTGAATTAGTGGGCACGAATTTAGAGAAGAGGACAAAAATGGGCACAAATTTTGAGGTCCATACGGTTTGAATTTTGACACGACACATTGCACGCATTTCTATGAATCGTGTGCATACGTTTTGAGGCATCCTTCATGTTTATCATTGAGATAAGTTGTATTTGGAAATTATTAATCGCATTTTGATGCATAGTGTACATACTTTTTGAGGCATCCTTCATATTTATCGTTGAGATAATTTGTACTTGGAAATTATTAATTTAATGTAGCTTTCATTCTGAATAAATAAAATTTACTCTCTCAAATAGGTTTTCCCCTTGTGGGTTTTTCCTTGAAAATTTGCCAAAAATATGATGCCTGAAATTTTTCTTGTGTGTGACTATGAGTAAATTTATGCTTCCTACATTAGTGATTTTTTGAGTGTTTCATGTAAACAAAATTTATGGGAAATCAATTCATCTACAAAATAAATTTCTATTGGGTTGAGCATTAAACAACGAGCAAGTAACTTGAAACCGAGGTGGTAAAATACCCATAAAATTAACATGGCATGAGAGCTTGGGGGAAGATTATTGCATTGAAAATTTCAAATTGTCGGTTAGCTTCTTTTGTAAGTGAGCAACATTTTGTTGAAGGTAGAAATCGCATTGAAATGGCTACACAAGTTAGCTTAGATGATAGGAATGATGGGATTGGAAATATTGACCCATGGAAGGCTAGAATAGTTCTTATCTTAGAGGAAAATTAAATTCAAATGAAGCAATTAATGACACAGAGGCTCACCTAATTCATGTTCCACCTCCCACTCATGCACAAGCACTTGCTACCTTGGACAAAAAGGATGTTAGCGCTATAAGGATAATTCTTTAAGCACTTAAATACCATGTGATTCCTCACATATCAGGTAAATATCATTCATATAAGATGTGGGATGCTTTGACAAGATTATACAAGAGTTTTATGGAGAATAAAAAAATGGTGTTGAGGGAATTATTGAAGAGTATTAAAATGGCGAGGCTAGAGGGAGTGACTGCCTATACTACTAGGATATCTGAGGTGAGAGATGAGGTTGCAATAGTTAGGGAGGTTGTTTCTAGCACTGAGCTAGTGTGCACAACTATGAATGGGGTTATAGAGCCTTGGGCTATTTTTGTCGAGGCTATAGTTGCCATGGATAACTTTCCTTCATGGGATAAACTATAGGATGATTTTGTGCAAGAGGAGGCCCAGAGAGGTTTCGCGCATAAAATATCTTCCAACAGCAGGGAAGATGAGGAAAATGTGCCTTTCACTACAAACAGGAAGAATGAGTACAAAAAAGGCCCCGAGTAGGGTGGGTATAACCAACAACAACAACACAGTGGATATAAGAAGGATTTGATCAAAGTCAAGTGCTTTGCTTGTCAGGGATTTTGACGCTATGCCTCACAATGTCCAAACAAGAAGAAGAAAGAGAGTATATAACCATATTCGAAAGGGAGTTTTGTCTTTGTGCTCGACATGTTTAGAGAAAGAGAGTATATATCATCACCTTCATAGACATATATATTGAGAGGGAGCATTCCTTGTTGACTCACCATTCACTTAGTGCATCCACCTCTAGTACATGGTATATTCACAATGGAGATTCAAGCTACATGACACGTACTTGGGAGATGTTCTTCAAGATTTCAACGAGATAGGATGAAGCAATGCTACTAAAGGATGGTACTGCTACAAAGTTCTTATTTGAGAATGTCCTGACATGATTTGGATGCCCAAATATTCGAATAAATGACCATGATACGCACTTTTTCAACAAGTTGATTGCAAAAATCACATAGGAATTCCATATTCAGAATAGAAAGACAATTCCTTATCACCCTCAAGAAAAAGGAGTTGTCGAAACTTGTAAGAATCTAACACAAAAAACTCCATTATCATTGGTGTATGAACAAGAAGTTATGAATTGTATGGAGTATATTGTCCTGATTCGAAGAATTGATGTGATCATAGAGATTATAGGTGTTGATGTTATCGAAGAAAGATTGTTGCAAATTGTGCATGTAGAAGAAGAATGTTTTGTTGTAGGATTTCATCAAAATGTTGAAAAACAAAGGAAAAAAGCATGTCATGATTGACACATTAAGACGAAGCACTTTGAGGTTCGAGGACTTGTTCTTATGTATGACAGTAAATTTTTCAACCAACCACAATAGTTGAGAGCACATTGGTTACGACCATATATCGTTAGGAAGATCATTGATGGAGGAGCACTAAAATTGCAAAACTTAGATGGAATAAAGGTCCAATGATTTGTAAATGGGATTTGAATGAAGTCACATCATGATAATTGTGACTTAGACAGATAAAATAAAAGCAAGAAAAGGAGAAAAAGGAAGAGCAAAAATTTTGTTCGTAGATTTCTAGTGTGTCGCATTAGAAATATGAAGTCTCCCAAACTCGATGTTTGGCGCATACAAGAAATTCATGGTGAAGACACATAGTGTGTTGCAAGAAAATGATATTTGACGAAGGGAAGAAAATAGGTCGAAAGGAGTGTGACCTTGTTGAGAGAAATACGATGAGCGTAGATATGGAAGTTGGATGTTTGTAAGATCCCCCACACACCTTGAAGAGCCAAGAGCGACTACGACTCATAAAAATAGAAATGAATTGTAACTGCATCCTAGAGGAGCGGAAAACCCTCACTTGAGACATTCTAACATTATTATAAAGAACATTATATGTATGACAGGGATATATGTATAATTGGGGGGACATATATAAACAAATATGTAGAGACGAGCCGCATACATCTATGTACTATATGTGAAACCATAGGTCTTTAATATTGGAGAATGGTATATATATATATATATATATATATATATATATGATGGAGACATGTATATTTGGGATATAGATTTGTATGTAAAACATACTTGGTGAAGCAAAGAAAACCACACACGTACATATATTATATATATATGTAAGAGCACACATACAGTATTGCAGCATTTATAATGAAACTAATAAAGATATTAGTGGAAGTTATAGGAAATTCTATACGCACATATATCCCACTACAAGAGGAATTTCATATATGAGAAATGCTATATTAAAATAGAGAGGTAGTCATAAATGAAAATATGATAATGGAAAACATGAGGTATGACCTAGCATGGAATGTGAATGGTCACATGAACAGTGCATCATGCCGTAGTTATATCACTATGCCTTGATTAGTGGAGGGATATTATGAACACAATTTGAGCTTCCCTATATTTCAGCATTTAATTAGTGAAAGCATTATTGATGGCTGGCTGGAATTAATGATTTAAGGGGACGTTATACCAGCCAGTTAGTAGGTGATTAATTCTTTCCCTGATTTATGAATTTGAACCATTTATTACCTGAATTTACAGCCTTTAGTATGCTAAAATCCCTAAATTCTTTTTGAGTGCTAATGTTCAACGGTTTTTTTCAGTACTGGGTTCGCAGCCACTGATGGGGGGGGGCACAAAATCTTGATTTACTGCAGAAATAACTGTTGGGAATGTTCTTTTTCTTACCCTTATATAATGGTGGCTTCACGAGGAAAAGGGGGACCGTCGTGGAGAAAAGAAATGGGGAGAGCTCGGCAACAATTTTGGGGATTTTGTTTTCATAGGTTTGGGAAGAAATAGGTTTCCTAGTAGAATGAGATAATTTTTCCTGTGAAAAATGTGACCGCTAGCCGAGAGCCTCCTTAGGAATCCTTGCGCCCTCCATGGGCAGCGATCCCTGCACTTAAATAGAGCCCTGAATCAGGGCGTGATGTTCAAGCTGAACCGTGATGGAAGATGTTTTATCCTGCGAAGGCTAGGTTGGGGTCTGCAACCAAATACATCAGAGCAGTTTCGGCAATCTATGTAACCGTGGTGCCACCTGGAGATTCATGTCAGATCACGCCTATTTTCGTTGTGCTCTGGACTGATGCAAATCTTAGCTTGAAGCTATGCGGTTGATATGCTGTTTTCCACCCTGAAGTATGTGTTGTCCTTCGATTGGAACAGTTTTAGACTATTATACACCATGGACAGTATTGATATGTTCTGAATATTTATATATATTTTAGCAGCCTTGATGTCTACTTTTGACATCTACCTCTTACGTTGAATTGATATACTAGCCTCCCTTTGGTATGCGATGACCTTTCGACAGAAAGATCCAAGTATACACGTTTTAGAGAGAAAATGGTTGGTGTATGATTATACACTGACACAACCTTTTGAACTGGCAGTTTTGAGATTAATCCCTCTCTGCGGTTGTGTAATGGAGTATCTTTTTCTATGTGTGCAATTCATTTAGTGCAGCAAGTGTCAGCTCCCTTTCGGGTTTACCATTGACCTCTACAGAATGCATTAAGTAGGAAAGGTCCAAATGGCAGCGTTTTCAATATAATCATTCACCTGATGATCGTTGTGGAAGGGGGACCATTCACCCTATTGACGCGTTAGGTTTTATGTCACGCTATTTTTTCCTTTAAGATGAGCGATGTGTTATATCTTGTTATGAATGTGTGTATAAGAAAACGTGTGGATATATACATAGATATATATATCGGTTTATATGTCTACAGGCTGCAAAATAGCTGGGACTGTTTGTTTTATTTTTGATCTGGAATATACCTGTTCTTATGTTTTCAGACTGGAAATGTCAATCGATGTTCCAGCAACTCTCTAAGTGGCAAATCGGACCGATCCAAGAGCGTTTGAGATGGAAGTATACTATATATTTTAAAAAGGTCCTCTTGGATGTTGGAATCTTGATATTCTTGGGATTTGTCCAAAAGCTTTGTGTGTCCATATTTTTATCTCATGTCTAGTTTGGGCTGTCCTTACTTTTTCCAAATCGTGGGCAAGAAAAATAATCACGTGCCTGTTTCTTTTTTTTCCTCTTGTGATATTTTGGTGAATGAGTTAATTCCCCATGCATTCGAAGCTTGGGTTACCTCAAGGGACAATCCAAAAATGTGTATAAAGCCTGCATTTTTATTTTTGATCTGCCTTATAATTTATGATGCGTTAGAGTTTATACTGCATATGTTCTTCCAATGATGAGTGTTATGCACAAAGACATCCAAAAAACTGCCCCTGTTTATCATGAGTGCTCCAGTCAAGAAGACAAGGTAATTCAGTTCCTTGCTTGGGAACAATTCATGACTAAGGGAGGCGTTTGGGGGTGCCTCCTATATTTCTGTTTTGAAGAGTTTACCCTTGCATTCGATTTTCATACTAAACCCTGTATTTTTATGCGAGTACAAAGGAATTGTGCTCCTACTTGCATTTTGTAAATGACTTGTTCTTTGGAAATCTAAGATGCCACCTTTAAAACTGAAGAATGAAACATGGAATTGATTGCTTACATTTTCCTAGGAGCAGCAAGGCCTCCTAGGTTTTTTCGACGATATGTGTAGGTATCATATACCTGCAATTGAGCTGGTTTTTGTTCACACTGTGGGATCTAGATAGTTAATAAGTTTTGGTATGTATGTTATGTGTTTAAAATCATCCACCTTGTGGGTAGATAGTATGGTAATGAGTTGGTATATATATATATACACACATATATTTCATTTTATGCAGGTGTATATTGGATCATGAAGGTAAGTCTAGATAGGAGTCATGACTTACTAATGAATGTGGATTCCTAGCTGATGCTAAATGTAACCTATGAGGGGGAGTCCTGAAATGTAAACAGGAAGAGAGGGAAAATAGAGTGGTTTCCGGTTGTAATCAGTTTTGGAAAATATGATATGATGTTGCAGTTTGGTGGATGTAACCCCGAGGTTGGGATGAACCACATATATCGGTGCCTTGATGTGTATTACTTGCATTATGTGTCTTGATGTGTACTATTATTATGTCCGTGGATGTTCTTGGTTGATCTCTTTATCTGTTATAGTGTAAATGGTTGAGTGACCTTTCTATGGATGTTTTAAATGCAAAAGAAAGATTAGTTTTACAATGGCTAATGTGTAGGTACGGCCTCATGTGGTGTAAAAGGCAGAAAGTTCTGACCCAAGGTCCTCGCCTATAGTATATCATGTAATAACATAAATGGTAGAAAAGAGTAAATGGTCGTTTCTAATTAGTATTGAATAATGCTGAGATATATCATCAAAATACTTTCAGAGAATGTGGTTGCCGTACGATTAAAAGCACTGGATAAACTCCCCTATAATGCACATGGATTTTTGACATAATGAATATAAAATCTCTTGTAAAGTTGCCGCTAACAGGTTGAACCTCCTTGTAGTAATAAAGTAACAAAAAAACAAAACTTTACCACTTATCCAGACATATTGTCATCAAGGGCTAAGAGGGACAGTACATATGGTATCAGAGCAAAGTTGAAATGCTCGGACTTGATGGACTCATCGACATGCATGTATGTTGTAAACTATGTGATTTAACTATGTGATAGTATAATGCAGTTAAATATTCCTGAACTTTCTGCACAGCTTCTGAGAATTATGTGTAATGCATGAAGTAAGTTGCATGAACTGAAAGGCTATTTGTTTAAATTAGGCTTGTTGCAAGATATACTTATGTTGTCTTACTTATGCCTTTATGAGTGGAGTACAAGTTGAAATTGTGTTTAGTAAGATTGGTTGCATCATATTAACGCATCAAGAAGAGATATTGAAGAGGAAGTCAAGCCTTTGTAAGTTACACAAGTATGTTTTGTCACAGTCGAATAGGAACATGTTATCATCTGATTGCTTTGCGACTTATTTTGGGCAAGAATGTGTGAACAGACAATGCAGGTTCACATGGTTGCAAGAAGCAGCATCACTTGAGCACAAGAGGCAAAGTTGAAATCCTTGGTAGAAATAATATCACTTGGAGTCTATATGATTCCCTACTTATTATAAAAAGCTTACCAAGATGATAACATTTGGTTAGTTACATTGAAATTTGGAAAAAAACATAGCTTTAATGATTTGTTATGTAAGAATAGAAAATTCTGGATAATTCTATTATAGTAGCTAACTATAGAATCTTTTGAGATGATCTATATATGCATCAAGTTATGTTGAATGCATAATGTAAGTCACTCAGCTCTAGTGGGCTCAGGTAGAAATGCTTCGATGATAAGCTATGGGGCATGGGGAATGTCAAGATACCACATGGATACAGTATTGAGCGAGTAGGCATGAAACTTCAAGTACGCCTAGAGATATGGAAGTTGTGTTTGAGGAGGAGCTTCCTCGGCTCTGGAGGAAAGAATATGTCAAGTAGATATTATAATACTTTTTATGTTTGAAATGACATTTCATGTATGTTATGATAACTCAAAGAGCATTGGGATTTTGGAGGTCGTGAATTGTGGGAATCCTAGTTGGACCACAACTAAAAAAAATCGAATGTAAGTTAATTAGATTAGCTATGGAATTTGGCTAGAGTATAGCCAAGGTGAAATGGTAAAGTATCTTGTGCTTAGAAAGATAATGCTTCTCGTATATTGCACTAAATGAAGAGACTTGTATTGGATGAACAAGAACATCAGCAGACCTAACATAAGTGGCTAAGGTGTGAAACGGTGGTAGGTAGCCACTTAGAATTACTGATGTTATCATAATACATATGTCCCTAGTTTGCCACACATAAATGTTGTGTTCACTGTATTATCCAAACGACAAATGGCTAAAGATGTCTAAAGTTATTTGAGTTGATGAATGTTGCATAATGTTTTACACTGACACTATAGGATACGCCAAGAACACTATCAGTCGGGATTGACTAGTAGAAAAAGTATTCGCTGCCTTAAATAATGAGGTTAAGGAATGCTGATTGCCGAATTTCAAGATTTTATGAACCGAGGATTCAACTGTGGAATTATGTGGTTTTATACTGACATTGCAGGTTTCACCATGATGATGACGAGTGCTACAATCAGTGTGCACTACGATATATAAAAATCTGCTTGCATAGATAAGTTACACCCAATTTGCACAGAAATGTGTAAGGATTAAATTTTCAGATAATTTATAAGGTTATATCACTCATAAGTGATGATTAAACTACTGCGACTTACGATAGTTAATAAAAATATGAGTTTTGACAGATGTTTTGACTAACCGTACAACCGACTCACAAGTCAGGACAATGACAGTAGAAGTCATGTGAAGCACCAAGGAGTGTGCATTATGATTAATAAGGTGAAATCTATATTAAAGAAAAAATTGCATGTTGTGGGAGCACCATGGTGTTAGGAAAGTGATTGCTGCGTGAACACATCGGTGTTAGACATGTACACCGCAGGAGCACAATGGTGTTAGGCAAGCGATTGCCACATGAGCACATTGGTGTTAGGCGCATGGTGTGGCAAGAAAAGACCTAGGCAAAACTGGACATCTGGAAGACAGGACGCTGTCTGATGTCGCTGAGGTGAAAACTTTTGACTGGTGGTCAAAAGGGAGAGTAACCTCAGGAATAAATGTAAGTCCACCCAAAATATTAACTCCAGGGAGAGTTCAAAGGATAACAAAAAGAAAGTTGTCATAGCAGCTTTCCAAGTCACTAAATGGTGACATGTCTTAATACATAAATGTTAAAGTATGATGAAACTAAATTATTCTACATTGATGATTATAGGATGTATATCTAAAGTAGTGTTCAAGTTGGGAACATAATGCAGTCCTCATTCTTATAAATGTTAAAGTATGTAAGATCTAACGAATAGTCTTCGTAGGTCTGGCGAAAAAGAGGTTAAGAAACAGAAATGGGTTTTGCTCACAAGAATGTGAAAATAAGCCAAGGGGGGGTGAGTAAGGTTAGTAATGACAAACAAGTAACACCGAGGACGGTGTTCATTCTAGGGGGAAATGATGTAAGATCCCCCTCCCGCCTTGAAGAGCCAAGAGCGACTACGACTCATAAAAATAGAAATGAATCGTAACTGCATCCTAGAGGAGTGGAAAACCCTCACTTGAGACATTCTAAGATTATTATAAAGAACATTATATGTATGACAGGGATATACATTGAGGTATGTATTATTTGTGGAACATGTAATGCTACCTATAAATCATGGGACATCGCATGGTGAAACAAATCGCATATATATATATATATATATATATATATATATATATTATATGTAGGACATTACATATATAATAATGTAGAAATATCATATGTGCATATATTGGAGATGTATATATATATCTGGGTAGAACCTATAATCGTGGAAAGGTATAGCAAACCTCATACAGAAAAGAGTGGAACCCTATATACATAACAATGCATAATCATATATATGTTGGAAGCATATATATTTGCGATACATATATTGTATGTTGACTGTTACCACATTCCACTGTAATACAAACCTCCTACCCACCTATAGTATAGTATAATGTTACATACATGAGATGAACCTCACACACATATGTGTATTGTACGAAAAATAGTATATATGTATAGTTGG
>LPNX010254302.1:30528-49118 GCA_001517045.1 Pseudotsuga menziesii | reverse complement strand
TATGTAAGAGCACACATACAATATTGTAGCATTTATAATGAAACTAATAAAGATATTAGTGGAAGTTATAGGAAATTCTATATGCACATATATCCCACTATGAGAGGAATTTCATATCTGAGAAATGCTATATTAAAATAGAGAGGTAGTCATAAATGAAAATATGATAATGGAAAACATGAGGTATGACCTAGCATGGAATGTGAATGGTCACATGAACAGCGCATCATGCCATAGTTATATCACTATGCCTTGATTAGTGGAGGGATATTATGAATGCAATTTGAGCTTACCAATATTTGAGCATTTAATTAGTGAATGCATTATTGATGGCTAGCTGGAATTAATGATTTAAGGGGACGTTATACCAGCTAGTTACTAGGCGATTAATTATTTCCCTGATTTCTAAATTTTAGCCATTTATTACCCGGATTTATAGCCTTTAATATGCTGAAATCCCTAAATTCTTTTTGACTGCTAACGTTCAACGGTTATTTTCAGTACTGGGTTCCCAGCCACTGATGGGGGGGGCGCAAAATATTGATTTGCTGTGGAAAGAACCATTGGGAATGTTCTTTTTCTTACCCTTATATAATGGTGGCTTCAGGAGGAAAAGGGGGACCAGCGTGGAGAAAAGAAATGGGGAGAGCTCGGCAACAATTTTGGGGATTTTGTTTTCATAGGTTTCAGAAGAAATAGGTTTCCTGGTAGAATGAGATAATTTTTCCTATGAAAAACGTGACCGCTATGATAGCCAAAATCGAGCCGACTAAACTTGGGTTTAGGGCTCAGTCAATATTCAAATTTTCACTTTTACTTTTCACGCCGACCACTTTACTTTTTCACTAGTCGGGTGAAACTTTTCTATGTCCTACTAGACAATTTTACAAATTTTAGTCGGTCCTTCACTCAACCAAAATTACTTTGACTTACTTGTCCGACCTATTTTTACCTCGAACAATTTTACTCCGACCAAGTCGGCTCTTTGACCAAGTCGGCTCTATGACCAAGTTGGCTCTCCGACCAAGTCGGACCTTCGACTAAGTGGGCTGCTTCAGTCGGCTGACTCACTGACCACTCAAGTCGGATCACTTTGGTCGAAATCTGCAGAATATGTTTCTTAGTCTAAAGACTTAAGAAATTGCAAATGATTTTCATCTATGAGTAAAATGAAGTAAAATAGACACATTTACAAATCAAAATAACTTATGAGAAACATATGCCCAAATATGTAGAAAGACTTGAGTCGAACAATGTGCCGTAAAACTTGGAATTTTCACGCGGTGAGATTTTTATGGGTTCTTGTTCTTTTACTTATCAGTAATTGTAAAAGACTTTTACAAAAGTAAATCTGGAAATATGTGCTGCCAAATAATCATGCATTCAACCACAAACTATTTCATATATTAACTATGCTGAAATAACAAAGTACTACAAACTTGTCGGTTACAAAATTGTCGGTCCAGACTTGTCCGTCCAAACTCGTCGGTCTATAGAGCTTCAGCTCGTCAATTAAATCACATGGACAGAAGCTTGAGCTTCAACTTCTCTTTCTCACCCTGAGTTCCTCTAGTGTCTATCTTCTGTTGTCTCTCTGTGTAACTGATTTACAATTTGCTTCTTCTATTTATAGGCAATTTGAAAATTGCTACTACATGGGCCGATTGACTTGCCATTAAAGACTGTAATTAAAATATACCTAACAACTTAGCTTCTAAAATAGATTTGACTGGACTATGTTGCCTACTCATGGGATTTTCCTCCTTGTCAGACTGATAGACAAGATCTTGACTCGTATAGACTCTGACAGAGTCAGCTGGAAGTCAAGTACAGATCTACGAGTAATTACATTTTTCCAACACTCCCCCTTAATTATAAGTGGATGGGGTTTTTAAAACAAAAAATTACAAAATGTCTCAGAGCTTAGACATGCTCTGTTTATGATAGAGCTCATTGTGGAGAACTTGTCATTCCAAGATAACTACGGAGATACTGGAATGTGTCCTTTACCAATGGCATTGTGAAGATGTCGGCTAGTTGGTCTTTAGACCTGCAAAATTACAAACAAATTTCCTTGTCATTCACCAACTCTCTTATAAAATGAAACCTTGTGTCGATGTGCTTGGTTCTCTTATGAAACACATGATTCTTTGATAATGCTATGGCTGAATTGTTGTCACAGAAGATTGTTGTCGGTTCTTGATGGTTCTATGATAAGTCTTTTAAGACTCTCCTCATCCAGACAGCTTGACATGCAGCACTTGTTGCTGCAACATACTCTGCTTCAGCTGAAGATAGAGTTACTATGGGCTATTTCTTTGAAGCCCATGAAACAACACCCGTACCAAAATGAAATGTGTACCCATATGTGCTTTTCCTGTCATCTATGCTGCCTCCATTGTCACTGTCAGTGTAACCAATGAATTTAAAATTTTCTGAGGTTGAATACATAATACCAAGGTCTTTTGTTCCACTTACATACCTCGGAATTCTTTTACCTACTTGCCAATGTGAGTCTTTTGGTGACTCCATGAACCTTGAGATCAGACTTACACCATACATAATGTCTGGTCTTGTTGCTGTCAAATATATAAGGCTACCAACAAGCCTTTTGAACAGCGTAGGATCTACAGTGGATCCTTCATCATCCTTGCTCAATTTTAAAGGGGCGACATTCTTTTCAGTTATCGGACATGCGATTAGGTTACCGCCAACTTAGGATTAAGGAAGGTGGCATAGCTAAGACAATATTTCAAACTCAATTTGGGAACTATGACTTTTTGGTGGAACCCTTTGAATTGACTAATGCGCTAACTGTATTTTTGAGCCTCATGAATAATGTATTTATAAAATACTTAGATTAGTTTGCGCAAGACTTATTTGTCAATATCCTTATCTACTACAACAATGAAAGCGAGCACAAGGAACACTTGCAAATGGTGTTTTCATGCTTAAGAAAACACAATTTGTATAGTAAGTTGTCGAGGTTTTCTTTCTATGAAAAGGAGATCCGTTATCTAGGCTAGATAATTTCTAGCAAAGGAATTTTTCATGGACCCAGAAAAGGTGAAGGCAATAATGGATTGGCATGTTCCAAGGAATGCACATGAAGTTAGGAGCTTCATGGGTCTACCAGGATACTATAGAATGTTTGTGGAAGGATTCTAAAAAATAACGAAATCCATAACTACAATGTAGCGCAAGGGTTTTGGATATGAATGGATCAAAGAATGTGATCTTGGATTCAGTAAACTAAAAGAATTACTAATGAGTGCACTGATTCTATGGGTCCCAGATGTGGAAAAGGAATTTATAGTTTGCATAGATTCCTCAAGTAAGGATTTGGGTGTTGTGTTAATGCACTAAGGAAGAGTAAAATCTTATGCATTAAGAAAGTTAAAACCTCATGAAGAGAATTAACCTACGCATGATTTAGAATTAGCAGTAGTGGTGTTATCCCTAAAGATTTGGAAACATTGCCTTGTTGGGAAAATATTTGAGCTCAAATCATGTCACGAAATCCTCAGATACCTCTTAACTCAAAGGGACACAAATTTCGCGTAGAGGTGATCTAGTGAATTTATGAGTGAGTACGATTTTGGGATTTTGTACATCAAAGGGAAGGAGAGCGTAGTGGTCGATGCCTTAAGTAGAAAACCAATGATTTTCTCTCACATACTTTTAAAGGTGGATTTGAGGGAGAGAGTATTAGCGAAACTAGTTGGAGATACTTGGTACCGGAAATTATAGTCGACACTCAAAAACGGAAGGAAGGTGGAACCTAAATTTTGAGGGTATGAGTTGTAAGTAGATGGGCTGTTGCAATATCAGAGAAAAATGTATATCCATGAGGAAGGTGATATTAGAGAAACTATACTTAAGGAATCCCACATACTAGTGTATTGTGCATCAAGGCGTAAAGAAGATGTATGTAGATATGAAAGAACTCTTCTTTTGGACAAGAATGGAGCAATACATAGTCAAATTCATTTATAGGTTCCTTGAGTGTTATTAGGTCAAAGGTAATCATCATCACCCAACACGAGTGTTCTAACCAAACTACATTCCCATGTCAAAGTGGAAGGTTATTTCGATGGACATTATGGTAGGATTTCCTCTTACCTCTCGTAGGAATGATGCCATTATGGTCATTGTTGATAAATTGACCAAGATGACTAACTTTAATTCATTTAAGGAGACCTACAATATTTTAGATGTTACATGGGTATTCATAAGTGAGATTGAAACTAGCTTCATGCCATGACTAATAGATATTAGGGTTAGGTTAAGGTTTGTTTTATTATATATGTATTTTTAGATTATTGGATAATTTAAATTTTAAAAAAATTATATATATATCCTAAAGTCTTTCTGTTATTTATATAAAATTTATACATATATAAATATATAGAAAAATAAAAGCATGTTATTTGTTATTATATTCAATTATTTAAGTTTTTTGCAAAAATGTTTAATATTACTTAGTATAAGGTAAATCTTGTTGAAGAAAGAAATAAACTTTCATTCATTGTCATATGAGTACATGTTTAATAGTGACCTAGGTAAAACATGAACCATGTAATAATGATGACTTATGGCATGATAAAGGATAGATTTTGCAAGGACGCAGATAAGTCAAGGATGAGGTCGTGCTACAACACATCAACAGAATGTGTCGGCTACATTTCAAGATAGGGTTCTCATTTTTTGCTCCCTTGAGCCAATAAATGAGATTCTCACAAGACTTCAAAGGGGAAGTGGTACACCAAAGGTATAGGTTACCATTGAGGTAGGGTAACCTTGAAATATAATTGAACCTATTGCAGTAACCCCCTTATGAGGACATCATGAGGGAACTTCAGAAAAGAAGGATTCCAGAGTTTTATGGTGGTTGTGGAGGGGTACGAGAATAGACATGGTTCGATGGGATCACTAGGTGTTTAGCATTGTAGGAGTACACTTCCAAATAGTAGTCACTGCCATCATAAATACAAATAAAATATCATTAGAAAAATAAACACACATTATAATGACATCTCTAAGAAATGAAAACCGTAAAACTAATGTAGGACAAATAACAACATAAGATTTTTATAATTTAAATTTTAAAATTGATCTTAAATATTACACTAGGGAATAAACATTTAAACTTTTTTCATATTAAATTTATGTCGTAAATTTGTATTAGCTCGAATTTCCATATGCATACATTAAATTTCCTACTTGTATTACCTAGGTATTTCATGTCGAACTCTGTATCAAGTCTCCTCCTTGCATCTATAATGATTTCCTCATAGCGTGTTAGAAACAAGTCATCGACATATAGTAGGAGTATCACTCGTATAGTAGGAGTCTCCTCCTTGCATCTGTCTTCCACCTTGAAGTAGATGTTTGAATCTTCTTTACTCTTGGTAAATCCCAAGCTCATCAAGAAGCTATCCATCCTATCATACCATGACCATAGTGCTTCTTCTAATCCATACAAGCCTTTCTATAATTTTCACACATGGGTATTCTTGTTATGTGTCTTGAATCCCAATGGCTATTCCACGTACACTTCCTCCTTGAAAAAATCGTTCAAGAAATATGTCTTGACATCCATGTTGTGTAGTTTCCATTTCATAACTACTTCCAAAGTAAGTATGATCCTTATGGAAGTGTACCTCACCACAACTGTAAATGTCTCTTCATAGTCTATTCCTTTTCTATTCGATAATCCTCATGCTATGAACCTTGCTTGATGTTTCTCGATGCTGCCATCTACACCATGTTAGATCTTGTACATCAACTTTGAATCCATGACCGACTTTTTCTCTAGTCTTGGAACAACATCCCATACATCATTCTTCATGATCGACTGATATTCCTTGATAATCACATCCTTTCATTCTTTCTCTTATGTAGCCTCTTCATAGGTGGAAGGTTCTCTTTCAATGATGTCACACAAGAGGGATAGATAGCTATTATAGGGATTTTCCCTCTTTCTCTCTCTATGTATTCCTTCTAGAGTGCCATAAATTTCAGTTTCTCATATGATCTCTTGTTCCCATGTTGGTTTCCTCTTGTGTGAATCCCCCTAAAGGGTAGTTTATACTGGTTCTTTAGTCATGTCTTGATATTTCAGGTTTTCTAGAGTTGCTTATCATATTTCCATGTCTCGAATTCTTATCTATTTAGGTTCCTTGACTTCTTGGATAGGATTCCTCCTAAATATGAGGTATGTCGAGTCTTCATCAAATGTTACATCTCTACTAATGTTGATCTTCTTGATTCCTCAAAAGTATTTTCGATAGCCCTTGGATGTATCACTCTACCCTATGAATACACCCTTCCTCCGAGAAGGATCAAACTTGGTCCTTTTCTCCTTTGGGACATGTATGTACACCTAGAAACCAAATACTCTGAGATGGATTATTTGTAGCTTCACTCATGAGAAATCATCTTCGGGACTCTTGTTTTCAAGTGCTCGATGAGGAGTATGGTTTTACATACACCGTATTTCTTTCATCCTCCACCAAAATGCATATAGGAAGATCCTTGTCAAGAAATATTGCAATCATTGCTCCCTTTATGGTTTGGTTCTTTCGTTTCAGAACCCCGTTCTACTGAGGATTGTATCAAGTCCTGAGCTTCCTCTTAATATGAGATTCTCTCTAGAGTTGCATGAATTCTTTCGAAGTGAGCTCGTCACCATTATATTACTGTAAAATCTTGATCTTCCTATCTTTATGGTTCTCCACAAATGCTTTATGTTCCTTGAACTTGCTGAAAACTAAACTTTTCTCTTTCAAAAATATATGCAGGTGTTTCATGCGAAATTATCCATAAAGGAAACATAGTACAAATACCTGCTTAGTGAGCTAGAAGACATGGTTCCACATACATTTGAGTGTACCATCTTGAATATTCCCTTATCCTTTCTCTCACAGCTGGGAAAAATATTCTTTGCATTCTTTCATTTTCCACATCCTTTTCAAATTCCTTCATGATTTTCTTAGATCTATGGAGGTCCTAAGACTCATTTTCTTGCCATTGGTAGTGCACATGTGCAATATTTTTTTTCCATAGTTCATTTGGTTCTCTTAACTCATGCACCAATGCTTGTTCACACCGTCCCTTCAACTTGTAAACGCATCCATCTTCTTCTCCATTCACTATTGCATCCTCTATTATATTTACTCTCAGACACATTAGCACTTCACCATCGATAAATGCAACCCTAATTCCCTTTGCATCTAATGAAGATATTTAGAGAGTATTCTTCCTCAATCGTGGAACATATAGCACATCCTTTATCTTTAAGGATTTCTTGGAGTCAATCTTGTATGAAGATTTTCCACTACCTTTTGTGGGGTATTGATAATCATCACCAAGTTTCACCTTGTTAGGTGACTCATGTTCACACATATCAAATATTGAATCCTTGTATCCCATCATGTTTTTGGAAACTAAACTATACAGGACCCAATCATTGCTTCCATGTGTGATAGTGCAAGTAAGTGTTGAGGATAGCACATACTCTTCATCTGAAACATCCTTCTATCATTTGAATATTTTGTTTATTGCTTCATCATCTTATCCAATATTAGCAGGTTGTCTCCTTTTCTGGATCGGACAATCTCTTTCCAAGTGTCACTTTTCATCACAAGTATTACATCAAACATTTGAAATATCTCTTTTGGTCTTCTTCTATTTCTCATCCTTCTTCTTGTTGTGATGAAATTTCTTCGTCTTCTCCTTCTTCTTGAAGTTATTCTAGGTGGACACTGTGAGAGCTTGGTCGTTAGTTTCTCCCATATTTTCTTCTCCTGTGAGAAGTCTATCTTCTTCTTGTACACACTGTTTTGGATGTCTGCTGAAAGAGATCAACTTCCTTCTTGTAGAAATCCCTTGAATGACTCAATACCATGATCTAGGGAGAACATTCAAGGTAGTCATTAAAAATTTTCTTTCTTTCCCATTCTCTTCAACTATTTCAAGTTTTTCTTTGATTTGAGTAACCCTTGTTAAAGGAGGGCACATATCTTTTCCATTATGAAGAATCCTAAGTTATGGCATGGCACTAGACGTAGGAAGGGTGTTAATGTTTGCATGGAAGGAGTTATAGTTAATGCTCCTCCATGTGTGTGTGCTATGTGATTCTGTGAGTGGCTTACTTGAGTGAGTGGCTTACTTGAGCCTTCCATCTCCTACCTTCCGCATGATAGGTATTTTTACTTGTTATTAGCCTAGTTTATTAGAGGATGTCTCTTCACTACTGCTGAAGTGATATATCTTATAGGTCTATTGATGTGCTGTACACCATTCTTTGCAAATGTATCTATTATACTCAAAGAATTCATGGGTTTTTCATCCTCCATATTTGCATGGTTTTCCCAGGGTATATCTTGTCTTTTATGGTTGAGTGATTTATGTGACTAATCTATTTATGAGATTCATATGTAGTTTATTTATTTATGAGATTCATTTGTGGTTGATTTATGTCATCCATATGTGCTAAAATTAATTTATGGAATTTTTAAAGTTCAAGAATATCCATATTATATCAAAATATTAACAATATTACTTTTTACTTATTTAAATTAAATCAACCCAATAAAACAATAACACATAAGATCTATCAATAATAAAAAACAAAACATTAGATTTAAGTGTCTACACTTTCAAGAGAAAACTATAAAAAGTTTTATTTATACCATCTTGGTAAATATAGACTTACTATTGCAAATACTTATACAACTCAACCTAGTGAAGACACCAATCCACTAAGATGCAAATCCGTGTAAGAACAAACCTACTCTTACTCATATTCACATGCACTAACATATTGGATACACGAATTACCACCGCTAAGGACAAAGAACCAACTTAGAAATAGACATCGATCACTTTGTTTGAACCACATCAAACCATAGTTACAATTTTAGCTTTGTTAAATCAGACTTCCCTACATATTTCTTGTTAAAGGTTTCTCTTAATATAAAACAATATTGATTCTATTTATTTTCACATTTATATCTATTCGAAACCCTTCAAGTTGAGTCTATTTTGTTAGAATATAATCCGTCAGGGATTATATATTGTAAATAAATAAATAAATTTGAATAGTAGGAAGCCGAAAAGGCTGGGCGGAAGGTGAAACCCAACCGTCATATGATTTGTATAAGTATATGCATTAGCAAAGGAATAAATTGAATCGGGAGTTATACCTATCAGTGGTATCAGAGCTTGGCTACCTGCCGTAACTCCTGCCTGGATGCATTTCAGTCCTGGCATTATGTCTGCTACGTCAGTCTGCCAGTCGCATGCATTGTATGCGTTATTTTGTTGGTATACCTAACCCTAATTCTTGGTATTCTACATACTCTCTATGAAATTGTTGTGTGCGTTGGGGACTTTGTAGATTTCTCTGTGGCGTGGCGGTGAGCTGCCCTCCTTGATGACCCGTTGAAGCATTGGAAAATAATACTATGAAGACTAATATATCTTGATGAATGATATTGGTATCTTGATGCTACGATATATGTTAAAGAATGATATATCTTGATGACTTATATTGGTATCTTGATGCTGCCATTTTATGAAGATGTAAGCATTGTATTGAGCGACTCACTAGAGACTGTGTTTTTATGAAGAGACTGCTGGCTGCGTTGGAGAATAATGGTGTATACATGCTACTATCGATTTGAGACTGCGTGAAGAGACCACTGCATGCTGCATGAAGAGACCACTGGATGCTGCGTGAAGTAGTGCGTAGAGCCTGTTGAAGACTGCGTTGAACGCTGTAATAGCATGGAGGTAAACCATTTTTTAAATGGACCGTGGCTGCATAATATATTGAATGATATATATTGAAAATGGCGCTGTCTGTGGGAACCCTAATTTTCTTGCTGAAGACTGGTGTGTTTGACATTGTATGTGCTTCATGAGTTTGAATGCTTTTGAGACTGCAAATACCTTATCCAGACAGCACGGTTGAAGTCTTAACTCTTCAGAGGCTTCCAATACAAATTTCATCGAAGACATTGGAGAGTGAACCTGATGGTATAGAGCACAAGCCCGAGAGCATGAAGACTTCCCTTTTGGGAGATGTGACCTCTTGTTGGTTGCCGTGACCTTCCAAAAAGAAAAAAAAAACCTAAATTGTAGACAACGTTCTCATAACATCTGAAGTCTACGCTGGGTTGAAGTTTAATTGCTGCATCTTTAAGCTTGTGGTAGTGTTCAGTCTCTATTTGAGTGTGGTTTCATGAAGTATTGAAGAAATATTTCCACATCGTTCACTCCTCTTTGAGCTTATTATTTTTTATGTTTGTACACCGCCATATAAATTGTATTGCTGCAAAATTGTCTTAGACCGATATA
Source organism: Pseudotsuga menziesii (assembly GCA_001517045.1). Lineage (NCBI taxonomy): Eukaryota > Viridiplantae > Streptophyta > Pinopsida > Pinales > Pinaceae > Pseudotsuga > Pseudotsuga menziesii. The sequence continues at coordinate 38,753 of LPNX010254302.1, read as the reverse complement.
CATTGCATTGAAGACTGCTGAAGGCTGCGAATTCAATATGCTACCTGGAGAGTGACTGATATATATGTTGCATGGAGAGTGACTAATATATATCTTTTATATTGAAGAATAATGTATGTTGTATATCATGCTGACTGATATATTGTGCTTGATATGCTGACTGATATTATGCTGAATATTGAAGAATAATGTATGATGACTGATATATCATACATTGAAGAATCTTGAGAAAGCTATATGTTGTTTTGTTGGTGTTGATTGCATTGAGACTGCTCGTGCAATTGGGAATATTACCACTGAGCAATGTTTCTGCTGCTGCAAGTTCTTGAAGCTGCCTGCATGGAGTCTTTTGGGTGTGTTGACCAGAGAACTCATTTCTCTGGGTGCTGCTACAAGTCTATTCCAAGATAATGTATTGAGGTATTATTGTAATTTTTCATAAGAAAATTTGAATTGTCCATGTAAAAAACACTCTAAAGTAAATTACATGGAGATGCGTTGAAAGCATTCTAATACTGTGTTTCTTTGAGAGCTGTGCCTCTCCCTCACCATCACCAGTGGTGAATTATTTGCTTATGAACTTATTGACAGCATATTTCCTCTGTAAATGAACTTATTGTAAATCACCTTGGCAGAGACTGTAGACCTACAAGCTTATTGTTTTTCTCTTTGTCATATTAAGATCAATATTGTAAATTACACTAACAGTTGTAAAAGATGTAATCTATAGCATCTATTGTTGGTGATATCGTCACTGCCAAGGAAACATATCCAAAATCGTCTAGAAATATCAAGAAATCAAGCGAGCCTATCGAAGAATCCCTTGACTTTGTTCAGAAAACAAAGAATCAGTTCAATGACCTTTCTAAGGGAGATTGCAGCAAGAGAGGACGAGCAAGAAGAAACTTCAGAGGCAGAGGGGGCAGAAACAAAAGATCAGATTTGCAGTGCAAGCATTATGGAAAGACTGGACACACAGTAGATCAATGTTGGGCTTCATGGGACTCCATCAAAGAAAAACATAACCAGAAGAAAGATGACCAAGATGCTAGTAAATATTTGGATTCTTGTATTGTTGCACATTGTAATCTTGGAATTAATGAAATGACTTCACTTTCATCTTACAAAGATTGTTGGCTGGTTGATACTAGTGCAACATCACACATGACATTTAGAGAAGACTGTTTTGAAGAACTTAATGAAACAATAGATGGCATAGTTTACTTTGCAGACAAGTGAAGTCTTAAACCAAAGGGAATGGGCACCATTCGACTAAAGATTCCTAGATTCCCTAATTTCTTGTTGAAGAACGTTCTCTATCTTCCAGATTTGAAGAGAAGCCTGCTATCCTTGGTGGAGATTCGACAGTGAGGCCATTCCATCCACATGTTTGATGGAATCGTTGAAATAATAAATTCCTCTGACAACCATGTCATCATGACTGGATACAAAGATGGAAGCTGCTGAAGCTAAAGGGTTCATCTGCAAGAGTTTAAAACTATGCCTACCTCTCTCAGCATGGAGAAGGTAATTTGTCATCTAGTTCATTATGGCATGCAAGATTTGGTCATCTAAATTATAACAGTCTTTGTTTGTTGAGAAACAATGGTGTATTTGGTTTTCCCACCATTCCCAAAGAGAAGAACAAATGTGATGCATCTATATTAGGGAAACATAGTAAGCTTCCATTCCATGAATCTAATTTCAAAGCAAGTAGGAAATTAGAATTAGTGCATTCTGATTTATGTGGCCCAATGCCAACTCCTTCTGCAAATGGGAATAAGTATTTTATGACATTTGTTGATGACTACTCAAGAATGTGCTGCATTTACTGTTTAAATACGAAATTAGAAGCGTTTCAAACATTCAAAGAATTTCATGCATTGATAGAAAAACAAGCACAATAAAAAATTGGTACACTTCGTACTGATAATGGGAAAGAATACACTTCAAATGCTTTTGAAGATTATCTTCACCAACATGGAATTGCACATCAGACTACAGTTCCCTACAATCCTCAACAAAATGGTGTAGCAGAAAGAATGATTAGAACCATAATGAATATGGTTCGATCAATGATGTTTTTCAAGAATGTAAAACTAATGTTTTGGGGTGATGCAGTAGAATGTGCACCCTGTTTGAGAAATAGAAGTCCCTCAAATGCTCTTGATAACAAGACTCCACATGAAATGTGGTTTGGTCATCTCCCTTCAATCAGGCATCTCATAGGTTTTGGTTCCACCTGTTATGCCTTGATTTCAAAGGAGCAAAGAAACAAGCTTGGTGCTCAAAGCAGAAAATGTACCTGGGGTACGAAGAATACTCCAAGGCATACCGTTTGTATGATGAGGTAAAAAAGAAATTTGTTATTTCCAAAGATGTCATTTTTCTTGAGACTAATAAAAATGAACAGTCCATTGAGAGACAGCTTGATCATTTGGAAAGTTATCCTCATCCAAATACATTGAAAATGAATATGAAATTCCAAACCTTGAAGGGGGGATTCCTATTCTGGATCAACCTTTGGAATTTCCATATGAAGCACGAACTCCCCCACATGAAGAAGTTCCTGCTACTTCACCAGATCAATAGATTCAACTAGATGATGTGATTGAGAGAATTGAAAGACTCTCAATCAATGATGAAGCACCACGAGCTGATCAACCAGGACCATCACTGAAGATTCCTAAATGTGCCACAAAGACACTTGAAAGCATCCATCCGGATGAAGTTGGAAAGACGGGAACGAGAAGTTCGAAAAGACATGAAGATGGAGGAGGAGCAGATAATTCAGGTGATGACATGGATGTATCATTTGATTGTGAATTTAATTTATCTACTAACTTTGAACCAACTTCCTTTGAAGAAGCTTCTACTAGAGTTGAGTGGAAAGAAGCTATGTAGAATGAGTATGATGCACTCATAAAGAATGGAACTTGTAAGCTGGTTGAACCTCCAGTTGGAACCAAACCAATTGGCTGCAAGTGGGTGTACAAGAACAAATATAGATCAGATGGCTCACTTGACAAGCACAAGCGAGGCTTGTAGCAAAAGGATATGCACAGAAAGAAAGAATTGATTATGAAGAAAATTTTTCTCCTACAACAAAATGGGCTACCATCCGTACCTTACTCTCTTTAGCTACTCAGAAAGGGTGGAAAGTTCATCAGATGGATGTGAAGACTGCTTTCTTGAATGGAGACTTGAAAGAGAATGTCTTCATGTCTCAGCCAAAAGGCTTTGTTGTGAAAGGAAAAGAACAAAAGGTATGCAAGCTTGTCAAATCCTTGTATGGCCTAAAACAAGCGCCTCGTGCATGGTATGAAAAGTTAACCGAGCATGTTTTGAAGTTAAATTTTGAACATTTTGATCTTGATGATGCAACACTGTTTATAAAGAAAATTGGAAGATCTGTTGTGTATCTTGTGGTGTATGTAGATGATCTTTTAATGACAGGGAACAATGAGAGCTATATAGCATCCATAAAGAAAGATTTGAAAAAGATCTTTGAAATGACAGATATGGGACATCTCCACTATTACTTAGGAATTGAAGTCACTCAACATCCTAAGTACATATTCCGATATCAGAAAAAATATGTTGGAGAACTACTAAACAAATTTTGCATGATAGAATGCAACCCTATATCTACTCCAATGGAATAGAAAATGAATCTCACATCAAGTGAAGGAAAAGAATTTGAGGATGCGACCAAGTATCGACAACTTGTAGGGAGTCTTATCTACCTTACAACAACTAGACCAGATATTTCTTATGTTGTTGGCATACTTTCAAGGTTCATGCATAAACCTTGTGAAGGACACTGGTCAGCTCCAAAGAGGGTTCTGAGATACTTGAATGGGACTCAAGACATTGGACTCAAGTACTCTAAAGTGGATGACTTCCAACTTATTGGGTACACAGACTCAGACTTTGATGGCGATAAGGAGACAGGAGTATCAACTTCTGGATAGACTATGAGTCTTGGATCACCAGCTGTCTCATGGAGATCACGCAAATAGTCAGTTCCAGCAGATTCAACAACAAAAGCAGAATATGTGGTTGTAGCTGAAGCAATGAAAGAAATAGTATGGCTCAGGAAGATACTTGAAGATTTGCAAGAAAAACAAGAGAAATCCACTCCATTGTTGGTCGACAATACTTCTGCAATCAATCTGGCTAAGAATCCTAGATTCCATGATCAAACCGAACACATCAACAAAGAGTATCATTTCATTTGACATCATGTAGAGGCTAAGACAGTCCATCTTCGACATTGTTCCACAAATGATCAAGTTGCAGACATCTTCACCAAAGCACTTGGACGAGAAAAGTTTGAAAGATTCAGAAACATGCTCGAAGTTACGAACACCCCTTCGGATTAAGAGGGGGATTGTTAGAATATAATCCATCAGGGATTATATATTGTAAATAAATAAATAAATCTGAATAGTAGGAAGCCGAAAAGGCTGGGTGGAAGGTTAAACCCAACCATCATATGTTTTGGATAAGTATATGCATTAGCAAAGGAATAAATTGAATCGGGAGTTATACCTATCATATTTGAAAATGTAAGTTTACCTTCTAGTAAATAATTAATTTGTTTTTATTCTCCCAAATTTTCCTTCTCTCCTAGAAAATAATCATTTGCCAATGATCTCATGGTTTTGGAAACTTATGGTATATAATTTATCTAACATAAAAGTGGAATTTACCTACCAACAAGTGGTTGTATAGACCCATGACATTTTCGTATAGTATTACATGTAGAAGAAATAATTATGCTCTCACCATTACAATCAACATCATCAGTGTCATGAACATATGGGTTAACCCTCTCTACACATGTTTATTAAGATAATAAAGATATGTTGATTCAATGAATCAAGTCATTTCATTTTATATCTATAACAATATTACAAAAATCAAATAGTGATTTGCATTAACTTCATTAAATGTATTTTGCATCTTCCTATTCATGAACATGTGGGTTAACCCTTTCTACATATGTTTATTAAAATAATAAATATATGTTGATTCAATGAAATAGGTCATTTACTTTGATATCAATAAGAATATTATAAAAATCAAGTAGTGATTTGCAATAACTTCATAAACTGCATTTTGCATAGACTTATTCTTGTACATATGGTCTAACACTCTCTACATACGCTTATTAAAATAATAATAAATATATGTTAATCCATTAAAACACGTCATTTCCTTTGATATCAATTACAATATTATAGAAATGAAATAATGGTTTGCATTAACTTGATTAAATGCACTTTGCATAGACTTATTTCAGAGTAACTTAGCTACCAACTACCTGTCTATATACAATGAACCAATTTTGACTATGTCAATCTTGGGATTCGCACAACACTAAAGACTTATTTATATTCCCTTTGTATTTTAAGGAGCAGTCTAAAAAGGGGAAGATTTTGACTTTCAAGCTGATTTAAAAAATCAATAATTTTGTTGTTTGTTGTTTGGTGTTTGGTGGGGGATTTTAATGCCATAAATGAAATCAAGTGACACAAAACCCCCTAACACCCACACTATGTAAGATATGGTAGTGTTTTTGCAAGATTTTAAAATTCCATGAAGATGCATGGCCAGAAATGGGTAAAAACCAGCCAGAATTTTTTTTTTGAAATTTACGTTTGTATTTTAAACATTCATCAATCATTTGCACTCTAATAAAACATTAATGAAATAAGCAAAAAACAAATCTTAAAATAGTTGTCTATATACAATGAACCGCTTTTGATGATGTGAATCTTGGGATTCACACAACACTAACTACTTCTTTTTTATATATTCCCTTTGTATTTTAAACACTCTTTAATTATTTGCACTCTCTAAAAACCCTAACGAAAGAAAGTGATATGGATCAAGATTCTTGTAGAAAGATATTCTTAGGGTTTACTATTGACACTAGGACAACCACCAACAAAGCCCCAATACTTATGCCTACCTCTGGCAATGGCACCCACACTTTTCCCAGTATGAGTATGGGAGAAAACATGAGCACCAATGTGTTCATGGACTAGAACTCTTGATTCTAAGAAAAGAGGGGACCATCCCACTGAGGAAGAGGAAGAGAGCCGTCCAAGGAAGAGGGATCTCACCAAAGCCCCAGTGCTTCTGCCTCCCTCTGGCAATAGCAGTCGCACTTTTCCCAGCATGAGTATAGGAGAAAAACCTAGAAACAATGTGTGGTCATGGACAAGAACTCTTGATTCCAAAAGGAGAGGGCGCCATCCCACTGAGTAAGAGGAAGAGAGCCCTCCGAGGAAGAAGGCCCTCCAAAGAACCCTTAACACATGGTCATGCAACACTCTTGATTCCAACCGGATCATCCCACAGAGCTTATTAAAGAGCAACGCCCTAGAATCTATAAGTCCATTCGTATTTATTTACTTACTTACTTATTGGTATCTATTTAATGTTTAGTGTTCTTTGCTTACTCCTTAGTGTTATTCACTTATTTGCTTAGTGCTTAGTGTTTTGGCGTTCTTTACTTATTTGCTTGGTGCTTAGTGTTCTTTGCTTACTATATAGTGTTCTCTGATTTGAGTTTCTTCATGCAATTTCATTTCCTTTTGTAGATGCAGAAGCAAAATCAAGAGGTGCAAGGTTCACAACAAGTTGATGTTAATAGGTGTATCGAGAATATACTAGTAAGGTATTTTTATTTATTAGTTGTATCTTATTTTATTTTAAATGACCACATTAACATTGGAATGCCTCTCTCTTTCCAATCAACAATTGCATAATTTAGTGTGGTTTGGAACTTCTGAAACCATAGTTTATTTTAGTGTGATTTGGTATTTCTGAAACCTTTTTTTTATTTCTGTGTGATTTGGCACTTTTGAAATCTATTATATTGGCATTTTTATGTGGTTCAATATTTATTTTATTAAAATGGTTCACTTTATATTTGGAGAGGCGCATTCTACAGCCCGGTATGAGGTAGAAGTGTAATTCCGTGCTCAACGTGGAGATGACACGTGTCACATAAAAAAGTGGGCTTATATATCTATATATATATATATATATACAAGTCAGCTTAATAATTAATATTCTTAGGTATATATTTGTAAGTAAATCAAAACACCTATACACACTTCAAAACAATACATACAAGCTGGACCTTCGGAATAAGGCTGAGAGCAATTACAGATTTGTCTCAGGTATGCGAATGCGTATAATTTAAGTTTCTATATCAACTATGCATATGAGAAAAAAGGATGCAGGAAATTACACAGGCAAAGAAAAAAAAAGCTTCATACTTTATCTGTTCATCACTTCCACCAGAAGTTACCTAGTACCACGATGCCAAACATTACACATACATGCATTAAGTGTTACCGATGGTTTTGTGTTGTGTTGTTGCCGATGTGAACGAGTTTTGTGTTTGTGAGTGAGGTGGTGCGGCTTCGCCTTCAACTCATTAGCCTCAACTAAAAGTCTTTATTTTTATTGCCCTCCTACCTAAGAGCAAGCAATTATCCCTTGCCCTCAAATATAGAAAGATTAGATTGAGCAATGGACAAATGGTTTAACCAGATATAGGATGTGATAGTGTATAAAGTCATAAGGTAAGGTTCCCAAAGGCAAGGTCATGCAAGGTCTATATTCATTAATTGGGCAAATGTGATAATGTGACGAATGTGATAAAGTTTAGCCATAGCAATTCTAATGCAGAGTTATGCAAGTGAAACTACCCACGCTGCCTCTTTTTTTATGTCGATTTCAGCATCTGTTAGCAGGGATATAAGTGGGGGGAATATTTCGGCATTGATCACAGACTGAAATGAAAATGAGGTGCATTAACACAAAGTTAGGATCGACTTATGTTACACTCAAACAATGGTAGCAGGTAAATATTAAAAATCCAAAGCCATTTTCACCTGAATCTGCTCTTTTGTCCCCGCCGTAATGTTGGAGATTGTCCAACATATTTCTTTTATTATGGTTGTCTTTCTCTGTTCGTCTTTGAGAAGATGGAAGATGCGAGGAAGAGCCTGATTGTCAATAACAGCCTACACACGACAAAATTTATAATGAAATGATTGCAAAGCTTGGACTCTTTGCACGGTCTACAATATAAGACAAACATCAACATATAATACTAGAAATATGAAAAATGTGGGAAGGAAAACCTGAGTCTGCTGAACGTCACCAGCGGCAATGTTGCCCAGGGTTCGCAAAACATG
>LPNX010254302.1:3948-16688 GCA_001517045.1 Pseudotsuga menziesii | reverse complement strand
TATATATATATATATATATATATATATATATGATGGAGACATGTATATTTGGGATATAGATTTGTATGTAAAACATACTTGGTGAAGCAAAGAAAACCACACATGTACATATATTATATATATATGTAAGAGCACACATACAGTATTGTAGCATTTATAATGAAACTAATAAAGATATTAGAGGAAGTTATAGGAAATTCTATACACACATATATCCCACTACGAGAGGAATTTCATATAGGAGAAATGCTATATTAAAATAGAGAGGTAGTCATAAATGAAAATATGATAATGGAAAACATGAGGTATGACCTAGCATGGAATGTGAATGGTCACATGAACAACGCATCATGCCATAGTTATATCACTATGCCTTGATTAGTGGAGGGATATTATGAACGCAATTTGAGCTTCCCTATATTTCAGCATTTAATTAGTGAAAGCATTATTGATGGCTAGCTGCAATTAATGATTTAAGGGGACGTTATACCAGCCAGTTAGTAGGCGATTAATTCTTTCCCTGATTTCTGAATTTTAGCCATTTATTACCCGTATTTACAGCCTTTAGTATGCTGAAATCCCTAACTTCTTTTTGACTGCTAACGTTCAGTAGTTATTTTCAATACTGGGTTCACAGCCACTGATGGGGGGGGCACAAAATCTTGATTTGCTGTGGAAATAACTGTTGGGAATGTTCTTTTTCTTACCCTTATATAATGGTGGCTTCAGGAGTAAAAGGGATACTAGCATGGAGAAAATAAATGGGGAGAGCTCGGCAACAATTTTGGGGATTTTGTTTTCATAGGTTTCGGAAGAAATAGGTTTCCTAGCAGAATGAGATAATTTTTCCTGTGAAAAATGTGACCGCTATGATAGCCAAAACCGAGCCGACTAAACTTGGGTTTAGGGCTTAGTCGATATTCAAATTTTCACTTTTACTCTTCACGCCGACCACTTTACTTTTTCACAAGTCAAGTGAAACTTGTCTATGTCCGACTAGACAATTTTACAAATTTTAGTCGGTCCTTCACTCAACCAAAATTACTTCGAGTTACTTGTCCGACCGATTTTTACCTCGACCACTTTTACTCTGACCAAGTCGGCTCTTTGGCCAAGTCAGCTCTACGACCAAGTCAACTCTCCGACCAAGTCGAACCTTCGACTAAGTGGGCTGCTTCAGTGGGCTGACTCACCGACCACTCAAGTCGGCTCACTTTGGTCGAAATCTGTAGAATATGTTTCTTAGTCTAAAGACTTAAGAAATTACAAATGCTTTTCATCTATGAGTAAAATGAAGTAAAATAGACACATTTACAAATCCAAATAACTTATGAGAAACATATGCCCAAATATCTAGGAAGACTTGAGTCGACCAATGTGCCGTAAAACTTGGAATTTTCACGCAGTGAGATTTTTATGGGTTCTTGTTATTTTACTTATTAGTAATTGTAAAATACTTTTACAGAAGTAAATCTGGAAATATGTGCTTCCAAATAATCATGCATTCAACCACAAACTATTTCATATATTAACTATGTTGAAATAACAAAGTACTACAAACTTGTCGGTTACAAAATGGTCAGTCCAGACTTGTCCGTCCAGACTCATCGGTCTACAGAGCTTCAGCTTGTTGATTAAATCACATGCACAGAAGCTTGAGCTTTGAATTCTCTTTCTCACCCTGAGTTCCTCTAGTGTCTATCTTATGTTGTCTCTCTGTGTAACTTATTTACAATTTGCTTCTTCTATTTATAGGCAATTTGAAAATTGCTACTACATGGGCCAACTGACTTGCATTAAAGACCGTAATTACAATCTACCTAACAAATTAGCTTCTGAAATAAATTCAACTGGACTATGTTGCCTACTCATGGACTTTTCCTCCTTGTCAGACTGACAGATAAGATCTTGACTCGTACAGACTCTGACAGAGTCGGCTAGAAGTCAAGTACAGATCTGCGAGTAATTACATTTTTCCAACACTCCCCCTTAATTATAAGTAGATCGGTTTTTTAAAACAAAAATTTACAAAATGTCTCAGAGCTTAGACATGCTCTGTTTATGACAGAGTTCACTGTGGAGAACTTGTCATTCCAAGATAACTACGCAGATATTGGAATGTGTCCTTTGCCAATGGCATTATGAAGATGTTGGCCAGTTGGTCTTCAGACCTGTAAAATTCCAAACAAATTTCCTTGTCATTCACCAACTCTCTTATAAAATGAAACCTTGTGTCGATGTGCTTGGTTCTCTTATGAAACACATGATTCTTTGATAATGCTATGGGTGAATTGTTGTCACAAAAGATTGTTGTCGGTTCTTGATGGTTCTGTGACAAGTCTTTTAGGACTCTCCTCATCCAGATAGCTTGACATGTAGCACTTGTTGCTGCAACATACTCTGCTTCAGCTGAAGATAGAGTTACTATGGGCTGTTTCTTTGAAGCCCATGAAACAACACCTGTACCAAAATGAAATGTGTACCCAGATGTGCTTTTCTTGTCATCTATGCTGCCTCCATTGTCACTGTCAATGTAACCAATGCGTTTGAAATTTTCTGATGTTGAATACATAATACCAAGGTCTTTTGTGCCACTTACATACCTCAAAATTCTTTTACCTGCTTGCCAATGTGAGTCTTTTGGTGACTCCATGAACCTTGAGATCAAACTTACACCATACATAATGTCTGGTCTTGCTGCTATCAAATACATAAGGCTGCCAACAAGCCTTTTGAACATCATAGGATCTACAGTGGATCCTTCATCATCCTTGCTTAATTTTAAACCTGTTATCACTGGTGTTGGGGCTGTCTTACAATTAGACATGTTAAACCTTTTTAAAACTTCACTTGCATACTTAGACTGTGATATAAAGATACCACTTTCAGACTGCTGAACTTCAATTTCCATAAAAAACTTCATAAGCCCCAGATCAGTCATTTCAAATTCACTTTCCATGACTGTTTTAAAATATGCTATGCCATAATCACCAGTAAATATTAAATCATCTACATACAGGCAGCCAATTAACATCTTACCTTGCTCATCGACTTTGGTGTACAAAGTTAGTTCACTTTCACTTCTGTGAAATCCATTTTTAATGAGATAGGAATCAATCCGACTATACCAAGCTCTAGGAGCTTGCTTCAAACCATATAATGCCTTTTCCAGCCTGTACACTTTGTGCTCTTGACCTAGAAGTTCATACCCTTGTGGTTGTTCCACATATACTTCCTCTTCTAGATAGCCATTTAAGAATGCCGACTTGACATCCATTTGATGAACTTACCATTTGTTTTGTGCAGCCATGGCCAAAACTATTCTGACTGTATCCATGCATGAAACAGGTTAAAACGTTTCATTGAAGTTGATGCTGGGTTGTTGTGTGAACCCTCTTGCTACCATTCTTGCCTTGTGCTTTTGCACATTCCCATCAGCATCTTGCTTTGTCTTATAAATCCATTTGACACTGATTACATCCTTGTCCGTTGGTACATCAACTAGTTCCCATGTCTGGTTCTTCTCAATGCATTCTATTTCTTCATCCATGGCTTGTGCCCATACTTCTTCTTCAACAGCTTCTTCAAATGTTAGTGGATCATATATAGGGGAAAATAGTGCAAACAGAGAGAATGAATTAGGTGTACCAGCTTCATATATCTCCCGCAGACTTCTTGTCTTTACCGGTTCTGTCGATGTCGACCTCGACGAAAAGCTTGATGGAGTCTGTTGTCCCCTTGGTGTACTTGTCTGTGTAGCTTGAGCTGCTACTTATGTCAATGGCCCTTGTGCTGAACCATGTCTTGGTGTCATGGGGGTCAACGGTGCTCCGACCGGTTGACTTACATGTGGTATTTGAACCACTTCCTCCTCCATATTATCATTGTCGACGTTCGACACAATGTTGACATTTATGTCGACGGTTCCATCCCATGATTCGTTCTTGATGAATTGAACATCTCGACTGATTATGACTTTCCTTGTGACGGGGTCATACAACTTGTATTCTTTTGTGTCTTATGAATAGCCAACAAAAATACATTTCTGTCCCTTCTTGTCTAGCTTCTTTCTTAGCTCATCTGGAATATGAGCATATGCAACATAACCAAAAACTTTTAAAAGGGAAACACCATGATTCATACCTGTCCATGCTTCTTGGGGAAATTTGTTCTTCACACTCTTTGTCGAAAATCGGTTCATAATGTATATGGCAGTTGTGACTGCTTCACCCCAATACTCATTTGGCAAATGCTTGGCTGCCAACATGCTGCGTGCCATCTCCATGATGGTTCTGTTCTTCCTTTCAGCAATACCGTTCTGCTAAGGTGTATACCGTGCTGTGAATTGTTTCTGTATGCCATGGGTCTTGCAAAAATTCAGAAATTCATTTGAAACATATTCACCTCCTATGTCGGTCCTTACGATCTTGATGCAGTGACCACTCTGATTCTCCACGAGTGCCTTGAACTGCTGAAAATAACCAAATGCATCAGATTTGTGTTTCAAGAAATACACCCATGTATTTCTTGAGTAATCATCAATAAATGTTAGAAAATACTTGCAGCCAGAAATAGATGATGTGTGCAATGGACCACAGATGTCAGAGTGCACAATTTCAAGTGGTGTGCGTGCTCTATAGGACTTTCCGACTGGAAATGTCTCTCTGTGCTGCTGGCCAAAAATGCAGCCTTCACAAACCCTCTCTGGTCTATCGATCAATGGTAATCCCTTCACCATATTCTTTGTGTGCAGTAGCTTTAGCCCACCAAAATTCAGATGTCCAAATCTGAAATGCCACAACCAAGATTCATCCTGAACTTCTGTCTGAAATGCAGCTTCCAAATTACCACTGCAATTTTCTCTCTTGTCAAGGATCTCGACTGTTTCTTCACTTTCTACCTTGAATGTAGCTCCTGTCTTTGTCTTCCCTTTTATGTCAGGAACTATCCTCAATGGAAATAAGTGGTTGCTTGTCATTGGCACTTTTGCTATCAGCTGGTCGCTTGGACGCTTGTCTTTGATCACACAGTGTTCATCTTCCATGTAGACTCTGTAGCCTTTTTGTAACAACTGTCCAATGCTTAAAAGATTATGTTTTAGACCTTCGACATGACAAATATCAGGGATATACTTACTCTCCCCGTGTTTGGTTAGAATATCAACAGTGCCTTTTCCTAAGACAGTGACTTGGACATTGTTTCCAAGTGTAACATAAGTTTTAACTGAAGTATCTAGATTCGAAAATAGATTTAAATTACCCGTCATATGGTTGCTGTATCCTGAGTCTAGGTACCATATGTCATGTGTACTTTATTGAACAGCATTGCATTCAAGTGGAGATGTCGATTCCATTAACATTGCACTTGTCGAAGTGCTGGTGTTGGTCGACTGACTTGGGATTTATCTTCCTTGGTCATATTGCTTCTTCCTGCATTCATATGCATAATGACCAAAATTCTTATAGTAATGACATTGAATTTTTTATTTATCAAACCTTTGGCCACTTGGCTAACTTGGGTTCTGGTTATCTCCTCTGCCACTGACATTTGCAGGACTTTTGCCTCGTCCTCCTCTTGAAGAACTTCTTCCTCTGCCTCTGAAGTTGTTTCTCCCCCTGCCTCTACCACGGCTTATGGATGACTGTGCTGCAAATGCACCTTCCAGTGATGTTTGTGATCTACTGATTCTGTGTTCATCATTGATGAGTGAAGCTTCCAGCTCATCAATGGTAAATGTCGACATGTTTGTGTGTTCCTCTAAGGTCACAACCAAATTTTCAAATCTTGGGGGAAGACTTCTGAGAATTTTTTCAACAACCCATTGGTCTGATATGGGTTCTCCATGAGATTTCAGTTGGTTTATCAACTGAACAAATCTAGTGTAGAATGTGTCTACATTCTCTGAATCTTTCATGCATAGAGATTCAAAATATTTTCTCAGAATCTGCAGCTTGGATGTCTTTACCTTATCCAAACCTTGATAGGTAGTCTCCAATGTATCCCATGCTTCCTTGGCATTAGTCGATGCTGCTATTCTTGGGAGTATGCTCTCATGCATAGCTTGATGTGTGAAAAATAGAGCTTTTCCATCTCTCTTCCTCTATTCTCTCAAGACATCTTTCTTAGCCTGTGTGAGATTGTTATATGCTGCCATGTCTACTGGTTCTGCATAGCCATGCTGGACTATCTCCCAGACATCTTGACCTCTGAATAAAGCCTTCATTGTTAAAGACAAATATTCATAATTCTTTCCTATAAAACTTGGAGCTTGCAATGAACCAGAAGTAGAAGCCATTTTTAATTTTTTTAATTAACTTTCCATAGAAAATTAATTTCCACTTTTTAAGACAAGATTTATTTCCTAAAATATTGGGCTGATATAAACTTTGCTCTGATATAACCTAGGTCTGATACCAGATAGCCAAAATCGATCCGACTAAACTTGGGTTTAGTGCTCAGTCGATATTCAAATTTTCCCTTTTACTTTTCATGCTGACCACTTTACTTTTTCACTAGTCGGGTGAAACTTGTCTATGTCTGGCTAGACAATTTTACAAATTTTAGTCGGTCCTTCACTCGACCAAAATTACTTCAACTTACTTGTCCGACCGATTTTTACCTCGACCAATTTTACTCTGACCAATTCGGCTCTTCGACCAAGTTGGACCATTGACCAAGTCGGCTCTCCGACCAAGTTGAACCTTTGACTAAGTCAGTTGCTTTAGTTGGCTGACTCACCGACCACTCAAGTCAGCTCACTTTGGTCGAAATTTGCAGAATATGTTTCTTAGTCTAAATACTTAAGAAATTACAAATGCTTTTCATCTGTGAGTAAAATGAAGTAAAATAGACACATTTACAAATCTAAATAACTTATGAGAAACATATGCCCAAATATGTAGGAAGGCTTGAGTCGACCAATGTGCCGTAAAACTTGGAATTTTCACACGGTGATATTTTTATGGGTTCTTGTTCTTTTACTTATCAGTAATTGTAAAAGAATTTTATACAAGTAAATATGGAAATATGTGTAGCCAAATAATCATGCATTCAACCACAAACTATTTCATATATTAACTATGATGAAATAACAAAGTACTACAAACTTGTCGGTTACAAAATGGTCGGTCCAGACTTGTCCGTCCAGACTCATCGGTCTACATAGCTTTAACTCATCGATTAAATCACATGCACAGAAGCTTGAGATTCGACTTCTGTTTCTCACCCTAAGTTCCTCTAGTGTCTATCTTCTGTTGTCTCTGTGTGTAACTGATTTACAATTTGCTTCTTCTATTTATAGGCAATTTGAAAATTGCTACTACATGGGCCGACTGACTTGCCATTAAAGACTGTAATTACAATCTACCTAACAACTTAGCTTCTGAAATAAATTTGACTAGACTATGTTGCCTACTCATGGACTTTTCCTCCTTGTTAGACTGACAGACAAGATCTTGACTCGTACAGACTCTGACAGAGTCGGCTGGAAGTCAAGTACAGATCTGTGAGTAATTACGTTTTTCCAACACGCTAGCCAAGAGCCTCCTTAGGAATCCTCGCGCCCTCCATGGGCAGCGATCCCTGCACTTAAATAGAGCCTTGAATCAGGGCGTGATGTTCAAGCTGAACCTTGATGGAAGATGTTTTATCCTATGAAGGCTAGGTTGGGGTTTGCAACCAAATACATTAGAGCAATTTCGACAATCTATGTAATCTTGGTGCCTCCTAGAGATTCATGTCATATCACGCCTATTTTCGTTGTGCTCTGGACTGATGCAGATCTTAGCTCGAAGGTATGCAGTTGATATGCTATTTTCCACCCTGAAGTATGTGTTTTCCTTCGATTGGAACCATTTTAGACTATTATACACCATGGACGGTATTGATATGTTCTAAATATTTATATATATTTTAGCAGCCTTGATGTCTACTTTTGACATCTACCTCTTACGTTGAATTGATATACCAGCCTCCCTATGGTATGCGATGACCTTTCGGCAAAAAGATCCAAGTATACACGTTTTAGAGAGCAAATGGTTGGTGTATGATTATACACTCACACAACCTTTTGAACTGGAGATTTTGAGATTAATCCCTCTCTGCGGTTGTGTAATGGAGTATCTTTTTCTATGTGTGCAATTCATTTAGTACAGCAAGTGTCAGCTCCCTTTCGGGTTTACCATTGACCTCTACGGAATCCATTAAGTAGGTGAGGTCCAAATGGTAGCATTTTCAATATAATCATTCACCTAATGATCGTTGTGGAAGGGGGACATTTCACGCTATTGACGTGTTAGGGTTTATGTCACGCTATTTTTTCCTTTAAGATGAGCGTTTGTTATCTCTTGTTATGACTGTGTGTATAAAAAAACGTGTGGATATATACATAGATATATATATTGGTTTATATGTCTGCAGGCTGCAAAATAGCTGGGACTATTTGTTTTATTTTTGATCTGGAATATACTTGTTCTTATGTTTTGAGACTGGAAATGTCAATCGCTATTCCAGCAGCTCTCTAAGTGGCAAAATCGGACTGATGCAAGAGTGTTTGAGTTGGCAGTATACTATAGATTTTAAATAGGTCCTCTTGGATGTTGGAATCTTGATATTCTTGGGATTTGTCCAAAAGCTTTGTGTGTCCATATTTTTATGTCATGTCTAGTTTGGGCTGTCCTTACTTTTTCCAAATCGTGGGAAAGAAAAATAATCACGTGCATGTTTCTTTTTTTCCCTCTTGTGATATCTTGGTGAATGAGTTAATGCCCCACGCATTCGAAGCTTGGGTTACCTCAAAGGACAATCCAAAAATGTGTATAAAGCCTGCATTTTTATTTTTGATCTGCCTTATAGTTTATGATGTGTTAGAGTTTATACTGCATATGTTCTTCCGATGATGAGCATTATGCACAAAGACATCTAGAAAACTGCCCTTGTTTATCATGAGTGCTCCAGTCAAGAAGATAAGGTAATTCAATTGCTTGCTTGGGAACTATTCATGCCTAAGGGAGGCGTTTGGGGGTGCCTGCTATATTTCTGTTTGAAGATTTTACCCTTGCATTCAATTTTCATACCAAACCCTATATTTTTATGTGAGTACAAAGGAGTTGTGCTCCTGGTTGCATTTTGTAAATGACTTTTTCTTCGGAAATCTAAGCTGCCACCTTTAAAATTGAAGAATGAAACATGGAATTGATTCCTTACAATTTCCTAGGAGCAGGAAGGCCTCTTGGGTTTTTCCGGCGATATGTGTAGCTATCATATACCTGTAATTGAGCTGGTTTTTGTTCACACTATGGGATCTAGATAGTTAATAAGTTTTGGTCTGTATGTTATGTGTTTAAAATCATCCACCTTGTGGGTAGATAGTATGGTAATGAGTTGGTATATATATATATATATATATATATATATATATATACATATATCTCATTTTATGCAGGTGTATGTTGGCTCATGAAGGTAAGTCTAGATAGGAGTCATGACTTACTAATGAATGTGGATTCCTAGCTGATGCTAAAAGTAACCTGTGAGGGGCAGTTCTGAAATGTAAACAGGAAGAGAAGGCAAACTGAGTGGTTGCCGGTTGTAATTAGTTTTGGAAAATATGATATGATGCTGCAGTTTGGTGGACGTAACCCCGAGGTTGGGGTGAACCACGTATATCGGTGCATTGATGTGTATTACTTGCATTATGTGTCTTGATGTGTACTATTATTATGTCCGTGGATGTTCTTGGTTGATCTCTTTATCTGTTATGGTGTAAATGGTTGAGTGACCTTTTTATGAATGTTTTAAATGCAAAAGAAAGATTAGTTTTACAATGGATAATGTGTAGGTACGGCATCATGTGGTGTAAAAGGAAGAAAGTTCTGACCCAAGGCCCTCGCCTACAGTATATCATGTAATAACATAAATGGTAGAAAAGAGCAAATGGTCGTTTCTAATTAGTATTGACTAATGCTGATATATATAATCAAAATACTTTCAGAGAATGTGGTTGCTGTACGGTTAAAAGCGCTAGATAAACTCCCCTATAATGCACATGGCTTTTTGACATAATAAATATAAGATCTCTTTTAAAGTTGCCGCTAACAGGTTGAACCTCCTTGTAGTAATAAAGCAACAAAAAAACAAAACTTTACCACTTATTCGCACATATTGTCATCAAGGGCTAAGAGGGACACTACAATGTTAGCCACTTCTGATATGATAGTTGCAAGGCATTAATTTCAAAAATACCAGTAAATTTGATGACATTCTTTAACGCCACGTCTATCTTTATGGAGATAACTGGCACTTGATGTGCCAATTAAACATAGTGTGTATAAAATTTTCCATAATTATTTGGATAATGTACCCATGTGGCTAAAAGATAAATTATTTTGTATTGATTTCCCACTCGTTTGAAGAATGACTGAGGGGAAAACTGTTGCATGTTATCAACCTTCGCATCAAATTGATTTCATTCTATTTGGATAAGAGAAGAGAAATTGTTTTCAGCAAATTCAAAGAGTGGAAGAAGGTTACTAGAGCAGGGCTATTTCTATCTCTAGTGCCAGTTCAACTTTTGACTCTGAAGTTGTGACTACATCACCTACACCAATCATGGAAGATACATCAGGATATGTCCCACCATGGCAATAGGCTCCTCCATTTTTTGAGAAATTTCCAGTCCATCTAGTTAGGACATCCATAAAATCAATTGTAGGCCTAGTCCCTTTGAAACTACATGGGGAAACATCACATGTAATAGGGAGAAAAAAGTGAAATAAATAACAATGCCAACATCATTACGAGTACCTTGTGAGGATGGAGACTTTGTTAACAAAGATTCGTTATCCGCATACATCCCACCAATGCATGCAGATGGCCCAAAGGTGAGAATTCTAAAGAATTTGGGGGTTCCACTTGTCATGTAAGAAGTGCCTACTACACTTAACATTTTTATGGTTTATTTGGTAATGAATAAGGCATAATATTTTAAGTGACCAAGGTACACACTTTGTCAACACGTTCAATGCAAAACTCACACATAAATTCCATTTTTAGCATAGAAATACAATGCCTTATCACCCTCAAGCAAAAGTAGTTGTCGAAGTCTTTAACAAAATTCTAGATAATGCATTAACAAAGGTTTGCAACGTTCAAAGAGATGACTAGGATCGAAAATTTTCAGTTGTATTATGGGCATATCACACAACTTGTAAGAATCTAATAGGACAAATTCCATTCTGATTTTTGTATGGACAAGATGTTATGATTCCTATAGAGTATATTGTCCTGATTCGAAGACTTGATGTGATCATAGAGATTACAGATGTCGATGTTGTCGAAGAAAGATTGTTTCAAATTATGCATCTGGAAAAAGAACATTTTGTCGTAGGATTTCATCAAAATGTTGGAAAACAAAAGCAAAAGGCATGGCATGATTGACAGATTCAAAGGAATCACTTTTAGGTTGGGGAACTTGTTCTTATGTATGACAGTAAATTTTTCAAGCATCCATGAAAGTTGAGAGCACATTGGTTATGACTGTATATCGTTACGAAGATCACTGATGGAGGAGCATTGGAATTGCAAAACTTAGATGGAATAGAGGTCGAAGGATTCGTGAATGGAAGTCTCATGAAGTCGTATCATGAAAACTTTGACTTATACTGATAAAATAAAAGCAATAAAAAGAGAAAAAGGAAGAGAAATTTTTTTTCGTAGATTGCTAGTCTGTTGCATTAAAAATAGGAAGTCTCCCAAACTAGATGTTTGGCGTAGACCAAAAATTCATGGCGAAGACACATAGTGTGTCGCAAGAAAAGGAGATTTAAGGAAGGGAAGAAAATAGGTCAAAAGGACTGTGATGTTGTTTAGAGATATACAACTAGCATAGATGACAGTTAGATGTTACTCATTTCTGAAATTATAGTTGCACGGAATTAATTTGGAAAATACAAGGAAATTTAATGGCGTTATTTTTGGCCACATGTGTCTTTATGACAATAACTACCACTCGATCTTTCAGTTAAACAATGGTGTGTCTAAAATTTTCCTTAAGTTGTTTAGATGATGTACCCATGTTGTTGAAAGGATAAATTATTTTGTATTGATTTCCCGCATGTTTGAAGAAATACTTGGGGGGAAATGGTTGCATGCTATCAACCTTCATGTCGCATTAATTTCATTCTATTTGGATGAGAGAAGAGAAATTGTTCTCAGCAAATTCAAAGAGTGGAAGAAAGTTACTAGAGCATGGTTATTTCTATCTCTAGTGGGTGAATCCATGGACCTCGGTAACACTTTTTGGCAAGCGGATTTCGGAAAAAAACGAAAAAAATTACCTCGACCGAGGTTTTATCAAGCCCTCGATCGAGGTTTACAGACCTCGACCGAGGTTTTATCAAGCCCTCGACCGAGGTTTTTTTCATCCCTCAGTCGAGGTATTTATAAACCCTCCGTCGAGGTTTCATACCTCAACCGAGGGTTTATAAATACCTCGACCGAGGTACCTCTGTCCAATAAATTATAAAAGGAGGCCGGGGGGGCGCGGCCCTCTTTTTTCAACTTTTTACCTACGGATGCTTGACCGAGAGACAGCGATGGAACGGCGACGGAAGGATTAGCAACCCAAGCACCCCAAAGCAACCCAACCTCATCACAATGTCGGAGCCAAGAGGTAACAATTTAAATAATTGTTTTTCAATTTAAATGGGATTTAAAATAAATGTATGTTTTTATAATTTTCA
>LPNX010254295.1:0-13494 GCA_001517045.1 Pseudotsuga menziesii | reverse complement strand
GCATGCCATAATACTATATTATGCTCAACCCGTGAACCATAGAAAAGTCCAAATTTAAATTTAAAGAACAATGTCACAATAACTTCATGTGTCAACTTTTATTTGAGAGGGCGAGCTGTTAAATGGATATGGTTGGATCTCTCATTCGCACAATCAATAATAGAACGTACATATTATCAAAAAATAATAATTGAGCCAATAACATGAATACCACTTGCTCCCCCTGTCTCTATCAGTCAAACTATTGTTGAAACTTAAAAAGAAGACATAACCTCCAGGCTCCATCTCAAGCTTTTCCTGAAGTGATGTATTGAGTTGCATGCCATAATACTATATTATGCTCAACCCGTGAACCATAGAAAAGTCCAAATTTAAATTTAAAGAACAATGTCACAATAACTTCATGCGTTAATCTCATTATTATATATATATAAAAATTTTATTACGAGACTACTTGTTTGTGGAAAAAAGAAAATCTTAAAAGTCTACATAGCTATTTATATTGTACATACTTTACTTTTAAAATTTACAGAACTATATATTATTATATCTATATTGTATATATTTACTTTTGATAAATCATACTCAATGAAAGGATTTTAAAAAATTATATTTTTAAGTTGAAATATAGCTTTCATCAATGTAATTACACTATCCATATACATACCCTACTTCTTCTAAAAACTGATACTTATTGTAAAATAGATATTAAAATAAACATGCATGCAATTAGATGAGTCGGCTTTAACACCAATTAGTTGAAATATTTTTTAATTTTTTCATAAATTTTTAAATCATTTTTAAAGTGTCGGCTTTTACACCAAATCCCCTCCTCAAATTTCTTTCGCAGTTGGCGTTTTAATTCTCTTATTTGTATAAGACCAAATCCCCTTCTCGAACTTCTTTGGTAGTTAGCGTTTTAATTCTCTTATTAGTCCCTGCCATCGGCTGGCAGGGACTCTATGAACGGCCTTGCCGTCGTTTTCAACTACCTTGCACTCAAAACAAAACAAATATGAATTATTTTCCTAAGTTTGCATTCAATCATTTATTAGGCGGTTTTTTTAATAAATTATTAGTCCCTGTTCATTTGACATATTACAACATCTATTTCCCACCATTCTCTCAACCTATTAGAAAATTGAACCTCTTATTTGGCCTCTTCTCGAGGCGGGTATGTTTCTGAACATCATGATATCCTAAGTTTTCAGTATGAGCTTGATAAAAAAACGACTGAGATATGTTAATTCTATTACTCCCTTAGCATTAGTTTGGGAGTAATTGTTAACATTAAATGTTTGTTTGATGTGGAGAAATAAACAAAAGCAATTTTAGCCAAGCCACAACCTTACTCTTCGACCCACTGCCTTACTCTTCGGTGGATAGCAAGAACAAAACAATGCCAACCTTCCTCTTCGACCCACCGCCTTACTCTTTGGTGGAGAGTAAGAACAAAATGATGCCACGTGGTGTGCAAAGGGTTGAGACATTTTGTCGCCCCTCCTGATTCATGTGAAAGACCTTCAAAAACATGGGATTACGCTGTATTTCACAATTGAGAAAGAAAGACAGACAATTCCAGATGTTCCAGCCATATAATTTGTTCAACCCACATTGACAAACATAGAGATAATTATATTGGATGCTTCCAAGGCTGTGTATGAGAGCTTCCATTTGAACTTCTCGTCGTCGTTGTCTTGGCCTCTTGTCGAGGAGATTACTGCGAGGACACTCAAATTAGATTGCATTCATAGGATTTGGATGCTTCTAGGGCTGTGTATGAGAGCTTCCATTTGAACTTCTCGCCGTCGCTGTCTCGGCCTCTTCTCGACGAGCTTGTTGCAGGGACACTCAAATTAGATTGCATTCACAGGATTGGCAAGGTGTACAATCAGTATCTAGAATTCATAACTCTTGAGAATGGTATGTTTTCTCTTGCCCAGCTTTCGTAACCTCAAACATTGAATTCACTGTGAATTTATTCTGAATGGCTGGGTAAACAATTTTACATGGTGAGCCTTCGTCTCGCATTCACATATAGATTGAGTTAGCATTATTCTCATATGCATATGCATCAAAACCAAGAAGATATAGCGTGAGTGAAGCACATTTAAATAATAAAAAAATGAAAATATTACAAAGGGTAGAAGTAACAGAACAATATAGAAATCTTCCCTTTCTTCATCGTTATGGAATCCTCCCAAAAACTACACACTGGTGACAGCTCAAAATTCATTTTGAATATTTTTCCAGCTATGTCTTACAAAACTAGCGCATTATGAAATATTTTTTGCGTAAGTTCTGCCTGTCTAAACAGTAAAAAATAAATATCAGATTTATATATATTTCAACAGAAAACTTTTAACATTTAATTTGAAGCGAAAATAATAACAATTGCCAACAATTCCTCGACTCTTTTACTGCATGAAATTATGGTCAATTTGAAAACTTAAATTCGTGCCAAATAAACTAAAACTATTTAAGGAGATGGTACATGGTAACATTATGCACTAAGTGAAAGAACTATGGTGGCATCCTCTATAGAGACGGCCAACACAGGTATTTCATATTTTTATCTTCAGCTAGTGTTTTTTTCAACTATATTCGTGTTTTTTTCAACTATATTCGGCTTACTAAACTCCAAACTAAACATGGAAGTTGCTACTCAACAGGAGCTGAAAAAAGAATAGGACCTGAAAAGCGAAGGAACGAGCTAGTGTAATTAGTAGGCCATCACAAAAGGCCAACGTGATCCCCTCGCCGGGTCTTGTTGTTACTCATTCTGCTATTGAAATTGGGGCTTACTCAACGTCAATAGATTGTGGCTAAATTGAGATATGGATATGGCAACGAGCTATGAAATACGCTTTGGACAGTCCGTAGTGGAGACCCTGCAGAAAGCTCATCCTACGACTGGACAAGGATAGCTTCAGATATACTACGCAAGACATGATTTCTAAATAGATAACGAAAGAGATTAAGTAACAAAGGTGGGTAGGGAGGTGTACTTATCTCTTTCCATGCGTGAATATCTCTTTCTGCATAGGCAGGCATTATATCAGAGCATTTTTGTAAGGACTGCACAATAGGGTGGCCTTGAGCCTGCGAGAATGCTTGTGAGACATATTGGCTTAAAAAAAATTGATTAGAAAAAAAAATGAGCTGTAGTCTGATAATTGTGGGTGATTCTTATTCCCTCTTTAGGCTTATATAGGGACCTTCCACTGGGAACTTCTCAGAGTCTTAAAAATGATAAATTTTCCCTAAAATAACTACAATTTATCAGTATTCTACTCAATTTTTTTATCCTATATTCTCCATCATTTTGATACCCCAAAGTATGTACTATCTACCTTCTAAAAGAAATGAACAATGTTGAGAATAACCATAGCTTGCACATAACGGTTCATGAGACAATGTCAAATTGGTTCAACTCTTATTGAGCTAACTAGGGCCACATAGTGGGTTATTAGGTCACTATTGTGTAGGAAGAATAGTCTGTAGTCCACTGCTAGGCACAAGCCCATGGGAGAGCTAACGCTCATAATCTCAAAGATTACAATGTTTCCATACTTACATATTTTCAAACTCACACCCATTTAATGAAGCTTCATGCATTAGGAATCCATGGACACCTTGGTCACCACGAAGATAAACATAAAACCAAAAAGAAGATGGAAGGGAAGAAAAAAGAATGGCAGTCATAGGTGAAAAAAATAAAAATAAAAAAAAGGAACAGAATCTGGTTTGTTTTGTTAATTTGTAGCAACGGTTGTTAGTCACTATAAATCCGAAGAGGGACTGTTCACAACCACTTGCGATATGCAATGCTAACCAAAGAAAACAAAATTAATGAAATAATGGTGCTAGAACAACTGTTAAATAAGAATCAATGGAGTTCTGGTCTCCCTTAATGCAAGTCAACTGTTGGAAAGGAGGTCTCCCTCCATGAAAGAAAACTTGATTTATTTTTTAAGTGAATCTCTTACCTATATATGTATAGTTGCAGTGGTAAGAATGTTTAACATCTTTCTCTTCGTGGATATAGCAAGAGCTAAATCAACATGGTAGATTCTTTCCAAACTCTCTCTCCATGTCAAATAACCTGCAGAAAACATGACAAAGAGCTGGTCGCAGCAAATTTCGGGAGAAAAAAATGAACTATCCAAGAGGAGGGGGCTTTCAAAAAAAATAAAAAATTATTATAATCTCGCAAAATGTGGAGGGATCGGATACCGCCGAGTGGCCTTCATGCAAGGCATTCTCGTTATAGCAAGCATTGGACTAAATAATATCACTAATAAATCAAAATTTTAGAATTTGTGGGATTTAAATTTAAAATATTATCATTTAAATATATGATATTGATATAAATATAAGGGTTATATTATATTCCAAGGTTCATATATGTTTAGAAAAAAAAACAACAATAATTATAACTTGTAAACTATTCATCTCCATCATAGCAAAAAGTATATTGCACTTACTTGTGTAGGTATGGCCCCACATTAGGAATGCTGCATTTAGGCCAAGAAAACCTTGTGCAGACAGAGGAGGTGCTAGCGAGCAGGTGGTAGAGGGAACACATCAGTCATGAAGAGACATGTCCTCACAATCGTTGACAATTGGATCACATAAAAAATTAATTAGAGGGGAGAAATCACTTCAATTTTTTTTTTAAATTCTAAATATAAATCTTAGGTGTTTAATCCATCAGGAGATGGTCACACTAATGGAGGATTTTGTACTATTCTATCCAGCGTTATTAATTTAAGCGTGATTCACCTATCCCTGTTTCTGAGGTGTGATTGAAGTTGTGGGGGTGATAGAATAATATATAAAATGATAAAATTGTTTATAAAGATTATTGTTTTTTTTATATACCAGTTTTAGCTTTGTGAAAGAGTTTCTTTATTGGCCATGAATCATGAACAATGAGCCAGCGATTACGGCATGCTATCGAAAGGCCTATGATCTTGAGAATATAATATCTGCATGTGGCTTCTCTCTAGGGATGTAACTACTTTACATGAGTTTCACAGTTTAGGCTGCTGCAACATCTGCAGGTCGCTTCTCTATAGGGATGTAACTACTTTACATGAGTTTCACAGTTTAGTTTGCTGCAACATGAACCAAAGAACTCCATCCATCTTAAACCAAAGAGCTCAATGACATATGGCAGGGACTTGCTGCATTAGCAGATCTCCTTGTTTGTATAAGATATATATTTCGCAGTTGGCATTTTAATTTTATTATTTGTGTAAGATATATAGTCATTAAGAATCGATTAATTTTATAGGTTTTTATATTTTAAGATTTTTCGGTAGAATACTATTTATGTTTTTCTTAGATTGAAGGAGAATGGGACAATGATGATTCTTTTGTGGTTGTCCTTCAAAATTTAATTGCACTTTGTCTTAGTTGTGTAATCCCTATGAGAGTGAAATTGCATCTAGTAGCTCGGAGTCAAGCTAATGTGCAATTCATGTGAGAGTGAAACTTCTAATAAACTCCTCTAAAATCCTAATAAACTCTTTGAATTTATGTGATAACTACACTTAGTGGCATGGTAATTTAAAGTCCATGTGAGAGTGGAACTCCATCTAGCACTTGGGAGTCAAGTTAATGTGCAAAATGTTAGCACTTGGGAGTCAAGTTAATCATGCAAAATGTTTAGTCTGATTCCATTTGGCAGCAAAAAGTTGAGCTAATATACAATTCCTATAAAATTCTACCTCCTAATAAACTCCTCCAAACTCTTAATAAAGTCATCCATTTAACATTGATTTTGACATGGAGTAACTCCTAATAAACTCCTCGAGACTTAATAAATTCCTCAATTTAACATTTTGGCATGGAGGTAATGTACATAACAATTATTATTTAATAGGGTGATGATTAGGTAACAAATTTAATAGGGTGAGTTCATCCAGCATATGCTTATATAATACAAATTTTACTTTTAGTGGAACTTCAAATGAGAGTTCATCCGGCATATGCTTATATAATATAAATTTCATAAAGCGCTTTTTAATATCATGGATGATAGGAGATTTTATATATTTGTTTCTAAAATCTGGCAAAACTGGGAGAGAGACCATGAGACTCGAGACTAAACACTTTCAACATGGGTCATTTCAGACTTAGAAATGAAAAATAGATGAGCTTTAATTGCTACCGAACAAGGGACAAGCGAAATGAATTTGAAGAATCGAAACGAGTAAGTATATTGCCATGTTCTAAGAGAGTAATTAAATAATTTGCATGATCACAAATAAAGCATTTTCTAAACGCATACTATTGTGATATGGACTGATCTAATTCTTTCTGATTTTCTCTGTGATTCTTTTTTATCTTGTAGATGACTGTTTCCTATCTTTCTAGGATCTGCAACTTGATTGTAGGATCTGCAGCTTGATTGTAGGATCTAGAAATTGATCCATTGATGTATATGTACCTGTACAATTCATTGTAATAATACTGAAATATATTCCTCTCGAAATCTATTTTTGAACTTGGTATCAGAGCCAAGAAGCTTAAATCGTTAGTACTCTTCATTGAACCATGGCCGAATCAGATTGTAAAACATCTAGGAATAAATCTGTATCTGGGAACAAATCTGCTCCCATTAATATTTAGTTTGATGGTTCGCCGTTTAATGCAGGGATTGTACTCGATGAAACAAACTATGATTTGTGGTCTCAAATCATGGAGATGCATATGGGCCTGAGAAGGAGAAACTCTCTTTCATTCGTGGTATTTCACAACCACCTACCAAGAAGGATAATGGATATGAGAAGTGGTATGCATACAATCAAAAGGTCAAGAAATGGTTGTTGATGTTTATGCCCCAGAAATCATGAAGCGATATATTCGCTTACCCACCGCTTGAGATATTTGGAAAAGCTTTTTACGATGGAGCAGATGAATTGCAGGTGTTTGTCTTGAGTCAGAGGGCCTTCTCTGTGAAATAGAATGGAAGAACACTCTCGATGTATTATGGAGAATTAACCGAGATGTTTTTTGAATTGGATCATCGTGATAAGGTGATCATAAAGAGTGAGAATGATGTTGAATCTTTACCGAAAATCAGTTCAGCGACAAAGGTTGCATATTTGTCTTGCTAGATTAGATGGTGAATTCGAACACTGTCCGTGGTGAAATTTTGAGAAAGTATCCTATCCCAAATTGGAAGCATGTTATGCTTTGGTCCGCCATGAATATGTTCGATTCGCAATGATTAATAGAGAACCAGAAAAATCTTAAGCTTCATCCATGGTGACTCGAAATCAGTCTAATCAGAACTGACCTTCTCAAAGCCAGCCTAAGAAAACTGATGATGCCGATAAATACACCTACAAATGCACTCATTGAAATCAAACTGGTCATACAAAGAGCAACTGCTTTGAACTTGCGGGGCATCCAGAATGGTGGGATCATAGCCGTGATTCATGGAAAAAGCATTCCAAGAGGACTTCCAGTGCTGCGATTGTCGAAACAAAGACATCGGATGGTGTTGCTGGTCAGATCTCGACATTAGCAACATCGGTAGGTAATGGTGGTAATAGTTTAAATATTTATGTAGTTGTTTCTAATAGTGCATGGATAATTGATTCCAGTGCTACAGATCATATGACGTTTGATTCTAGACCGGTCTCTCCCCTTAAACCATCCTCACAAAAACAAATTTCCATTGCCAATGGCTCTTTGGCCCCAATTATTGGAGAATGGTCTTTACCTCTCACTAATACTTTGAATCTATTTCAGTTTTAGTTGTTTCGTCTTTGGATTATAATCTATTTTCCATTTCCCAAATAACCACTACCTTACTTTGTGTTGTAATTTTTTGGCCTGATTTTTGTGTGTTTAAGGACATCCGAACGAGGAAAACGATTGGTTGTGGTGTTAGGCGAGGGAATCCACTATTACTTGGACTTAGTGTCAAAGAGTTCAGACAAGTTGCATCAAGCTTTAACGGTGGATGGCTCTGAGGGGGAGAAGAAGAAATATGAAATCTGGTTATGGAATCGACGTCTGGGGCATGCTTCCTTTGGTTACTTGAAGAAATTATTTCCTAGTTTATTTGCAAAATTTGATGTTTCTAGTTTTAGTTGTGACGTTTGTGAACTTGTAAAAATCCATCGTGCTTTGTTTCCATTAAGTTTGAATCAAAGTCCAATTCCTTTTATGGTCATACATTCTGATGTTTGGGGTCCGTCCAAAGTGACTACCTTTGGTGGATCACGTTGGTTTGTTACTTTTATTGACGACTATACCTGTATGACTTGGGTGTGCTTAATGAATTCTAAAAGTGAATTAAAATTTTTATTTCAAAATTTCTATAAAATGGTTCGTACTCAGAAAAATGCACAGGTCCAGGTTCTCCACAGTGAAAATGGAGGTGAATATTTGAGTTCTGAACTCTAGCAGTATCTAGAAGCACACAACTATTCATCAAACTACTTGTTCCAATACACCTCAGCAGAACAGGGTGGATGAGAAAAAAAACAACCATGTATTGGAGGTTGTCCATGCTTCGTTGATAGAATCCCATATGTCGTTATCCTATTGGGGATAAGCACTTACCTCTGCAGCATATTTGATGAACCGAGTACCCTCCAACACTATTGATTTCTAGACACAATCCCAGGTTTTCGCTGAAGCAGTTGTTGCTCCATTCGTCCCAAATTTAGCTCCTCACATCTTTGGTTGTGTAGCTTTTGTACACCTCCATAAGCATCAGTGTAAGAAGTTGTCTCCTTAAGCGCTACGATGTGTATTTATCGAATATGTTACTTAACAAAAGGGGTACCGATGCTATCATCCTCCAACCCAACAAATGTTTATTGCATTAGTTGTAACTTTTCATGAAGACTCGATGTATTTTTCCTCTGAGCCTGAACTTCAGGGGGAGTACCAAAAGGAAATTCAGACTCTAGACTATGATGATCACATCTCTGAAGATGTGGTTGGTCACATCCCGGAAGTAGGGGAAATCTCTCATGCGCTGAATCAAGAAGTGGGTGAACTAGATGTGGGTGTTTTGACTTTTGATCCAAGTAGTGATGAACACCCAAAAACTGAAGTTGCGGTTCCACCTTCGTCTGATTCTCTTACACCACAAGCAGCTGATACACCAAACCAATCGCTTGCCGAGGATGCTCCTGAACCATCTATAAGACAACTACCACATTGTCACACCAGAGGTATTCCTAAACCCACATATGAAGCTGAACTTTCTAGTAAAGCTAGATACCCCATGAGTCATTATGTGTGTAACCATTGTTTATTAGAATCAAATCAGTCATTTGTAAATCAATTATCTACTCTATATATTCCTGACAATGTGTAGGAAGCCTTAGCTGACCCAAGATGGAAATTCGCTATGAATGAGGAGTTGCAATCCTTGCAGGAGAATAAAACCTCGGAACTTAGTGACCGTTCTCCAGGAAAGAAACTAGTTGGATGGCGATGGGTTTATACTGTGAAGTACAAATCAGATGGTGCAATTGAACGCTTTAAGGCGAGACTGGTGGCAAAAGGATACACCCAAACCTGTGGGATCGATTAGACAGAGACATTTTCCCTTGTAGATAAAATCAATATAGTACGAGTCTTGTTGTCTCTTGCTGTGAACTTGGGTTGGCCATTACAACAGTTTGATGTGAAGAACGCCTTTCTACATGATGAGTTGTCCGAAGAAGTTTACATGGAACTCCCACTAGGATGCATGATACTAGAAAGACATAGTCGGAAGGTGTGTAGATTAAAGAAGTCATGGTATGGGTTGAAATAGTATCCAAGAGCATGGTTCGAAAGGTTCACAAAATTTATGAAAGCCTTTGGTTACTGTCAGACCAACTCCGAACACACTTTATTCTTGAAGAAACAACAGGGTAAGATAAGTGCACTTATTGTATATGTGTATGACATGGTGGTTATAGGAAATGATCCCGAAGAAACGAAGGCTCTACAGGGTTACTTGTCCAGAGAATTTGAAATGAAATACCTTGGCCCTTGAAATATTTCCTTCGGATCGAAGTGTCTCGATCTGATAAAGGGATTTTTTTATCTCAAAGGAAATATGCCTTAGACTTGTTACATAAATATATTCCTCTCGAAATCTATTTTTGAACTCATAATACATAAATTTTAAGAGGAAGAGGGAAGTATAGCGCAATTATTAGAAATGGTCATTCTTCTAACCCATACAACAGAAAAGAGGAAGAAAGAAGTTGACCAACTAAAAAAACATAGAAGACTAAGAGTTATCCCTCAACTTTCGTTAAAAGGTATGATCAAAAGAGATTCTGCAAAGGATTGTACCTGTTATTCTTATTGTCTGAGGTTATCTAAGTGGCACAACAAAAAAGAGAAAGAGAGAAGTTGACCAACTAAAAAAACACTGTAGACTAAGAGTTATACCCCAGCTTTTGTTAAAAGGTATGATCAAAAGATATTTTGCAAAGGCTCGTACTTGTTCTTACTATTGGATGAGGTTATCTAGATGTACAATGTTCTAAACATGTTCATTGTGTTATTTATGCTTGGCCATTAATGAGATTCTAGTTTTTGAGACTATTAACTTATGAAAGGAGTCTAAGTTTTTGAATGGAATATAATCCCTCGTTTCTTTGATGTTCAAATCATGTTTCTAATTAGATAAGTCGGGAATCTATTACATGAAAATTTCATACATCAACTATCACCACGTGGTGCTGACTATTGAATTTACATGGGATTAGTTTAACTAACACACTAATTATTATTATTTAATATTTGAATATTTCAAATATCAAAATATTTGAAACAATACTGAAATTAAGGGTTAAAGTTGCCAATATAATCTAAAATTCAAATTTGAGTATCCAAAACATAAATCGAAACGAATAATTTTTTAAACTTACACAGATTTTTAAGTCCATAAGCCTATATATCTCATATTTTGGAGTTGGGGTTGAAGTAGGAGATTAACAAGATTCAGGAGGTCATCACAAGTGTAGGGCTTACATGGCTTTTATTGTCATCACAATTCATTAGGATTTTTGTGAGTATTAAATGTATTGTTAGGGTTTTCATTAGGGTTAAATGTATTGCATTTAATAGCTTTTTACAAATCGAGTTGGTTCTGTTACATCAACTTACAACGGTTCTTTACAGTTAGAGTTTGTGGAGTTTGTTATGGGTTATGAACAATGAGTGGCTTTATTTCATGAAGCGTGGGTGCATATGCTCCCAATTTGCTATGGGGTTTCAGGTCTATATAAGAATAAATTGTTAGCAAAACAAAAATGAAGCATCCAAACTAGTATCCTATGACCAAGTGCACTGAAATTACCAGGTAAGTGTATTTTCAAGATGAACATGATAAGTGTATTTTCAAGATGAACATGGTGAACATGTTGCTTTTCCTAGATTTGGCTGCAATGTGTTATGAATTTAATCATCAATTTTACTTTCATATTCCTTTGCAGTCTTGCATCAAGAAAAGTTTTCGCCATTCCCATTTCCTTTTTCCATTCCATCCAATCAAAGGTAAGCTATTATCTTCGAGGCCTAACCTAAACTTATATACAACTTGTTTATAGATATAACTAGAATTTCTTAATTTATATACAATTTGGTTATAGTATCTAAACTCTTAGTAAACCAAGACCTTATACTGTAATGAAATATATTCTTTGGTTTTGTTAATTGAAAGCAATATTTTAGGAAGTAGCATAGAAAATAATGAAGGTATAATTTATATACAACGTCTAACAACAACAAATCACAGTATAACAGAAAAAAATAATTAGAAAAACAATATTTATCTATTCTATATATACACTAGATAACTGCACAACTAACCAGCTGCGACTACCAGCAAATCACATTAGAGTACAAAAATAATTACAAAGAAACCATAGCTGAAAGGAACAATAATAGATGATTGGACAGATGCCCCTGTTCTTCCAAGGTTAGGGCTATTGTGTAGAGGCCACTGCAATCAAACAAGTTTTATGGTTATATAAACGCAGAGATTTTAACTTGTATACAATAAAACTAGAAGTGAGAGGAGATCACCCGATTTGTATTCCATATATAAATATATGCAACGATAAAAAAACAATTTTAGCTCGTACCGTGTGAAGAGGCAACTGCAAGCTTTTCTTTCTGTTACTACTTCCATATCTAAGTGTTGTCTGGAGGTCGAAGGGCATAAGCAAACATCCAGAATGTCGAACAACACAACTACTTACAAGATAAGCATCAATAAGCTCATATGGGATAAGGAGTATGCGGATAATGAGGGACTGAGCAATAGATATCGTAGGTATTCCTTCTCGTGCTGCTTTCATATGTTATCTGCAGGTCGAAGTGCATAGCCTCAAATCCATTATTTCCAATAACACAATTGCACACAGTAAGCCCACAGAGTGAAATAGTTCATATGGCTCCATAAGTTATTGAACCCCAAAATTATGGTTCCCTCACAAAACATGCATGCTTGAAAACCTATTATTTTCAAATTTATGATAATGCTACATAAGTTATTGAACCCCAAAATTATGGCTCCCTCACAAAACATGCATGCTTGAAAACCTATTATTTTCAAATTTATGATAATGCTAATATTGATGGAATACCTATAATGGAAATTAGTATTATTTTTAATAAAACTCAAAATTTATGAAGATTAGGAACTCCTCTTGATACTTGAAGATTAAATTTGGATATATATAGTATTAACAACAATATAACAATTATTATCTACTTTTTAAAACTACTTTAACCCTAACTTATCATTTATAACTTATATAGCCTTATGTTATCATGATATTTATGTTAATAGAAATACCCATAATTTTTTTGTTATTAGTTTACTATCACAATAATTCAAAATGCATGAACCATATAAATACTTAGAAATCATTGTTTTTTAACTTTATCATGGTACACAACCTTTGAGAAATATTTATCAATCTACACAAAAATATGGCATTTGCATTGATTTTTGTCTTAATAAACTTATTAAATGTATGGCTTGTATTATAAAAATTATCATCTACTTTTAAAAAATACTTCAACCTTAACTTATCACTTATATAGCCTTATAGATAAAAAATAATATATATATATATCATGGTATTTTTGTTAGTAGAAGCACCTCTATGAAAATAGTTTATAAAAGAAAAAGATATTTTATAAAAGAAAAAATGTTTTTTTTTTAATAATATAAAACAATAAAATGTAACGAATAAATAAAATATAAAACCACAATACAACCAATTACAATACATGCAATTTGAATTAAAAAAAACTTAAATACTCTTAAATTTCTAAACATTTGGAAAACCCAAAATTATTTAGATTTCTTTAGAAGATGTTAATTTGGAAAATAAAACATCTTTAAAATTTTGTCATTAGTAAAATGTTAAAATTAAAATTAAATTAAATCACTACTTAAACTAGACCAAATTTCATATATATAACTTAAAATCGAATTTAAGT
>LPNX010254250.1:0-11122 GCA_001517045.1 Pseudotsuga menziesii | reverse complement strand
TGGATAATACAAGGAAAGATGACACATGGCTTTTTCCCCCCATTGGCCAAGGTTTGACATTTCCCCCACCCTTATCCTTGTGAAAATCATGCCCCTTCTCAATTTAGTTGCCGCGATCATAGCTGGTCAGGTTCATTTTAATTAAAGATGCATATGTACATGATGACAAACTTAATATATGCCGCATGCCCCGATATACCATCGGTGACAATTTCAACCCGAAACATAGCATAACCAATCAATGGTGGGGCCTTGGCCTTTAGCTTCGCACCATGATCATTACAATATATACATCATACACATCTAATGCATCGGGATCAAAATAGGGGTGTTACATCAGAACTCCAGAAAAGACTCTAGCATCTATTCCCATACTTTCACATCTTGCCCAGATTTTACCGCTTAGTTCTCGGATCTGATCTGCTAAACATTCAGTTTCTTGCAAGAAGACAATTGTCGGGTTTGTCATCTTAATCTTTTTACATGGAATTTTAATATTTCTCAGGCTATTAACGCTTTGCGTATTCCAAGACAAGAGCTTCATTGGAGAAACTTACAGCCCTAGGGCAGCTTTGATTGTCGGGTATTGTCTCGACTCAACCAACCTCCTTCCTACGTCCACAACCCTCTCTTTGTTTGTTTTTTCGACCAGTTTTGTGTCCCAACTCCTCTGCTTTCTTTTTCGTTTCTTTGTGGGATCCCGAGCTGATGCCCATTAGATTGGAAGTTCTAGCTTTCAAAATAGCTTCCTTAAGGAGGCTAACTTGTTCCTAGGGAACATACCCTTTGTCTTTCTTTGTACATGCTTTTTCAATCCCTTCCAGATCGAATTCCCCTATATCCATATCCTCGGCTTCCTCCTCAAATTCCTGTCCCATACTTTCGTCATTGATATTTTTTTTTTCTAGTTCTTTTCCAGGGTCTAGGGCATACTTCTCATCCTTCGAGTTAGGCACCTTATGCAGGGTGATTCTTGTTTTCGAGGTCTCTCCCTCATTATTTTCCATAACTTCGAAAGGGTTAGAGGTAGCAATTTTCTTATGAATTTCTCGATGTTCTTGCTTCCTGCGTCCTCTCTTTCGAGAAGCAACTTTGGTAAATCTCGGATCCACTCGATCTCCCACTTTTTCTAGCTCCTTTTTAGGCTCATTGATAGGACATTCTCGAAATAAATTACCATATTCATGGAATCTGCAACATCTGAAGGGGATTTGTTCATAGTCAAGGTTTTTCAGCCAATCTTCATCATCACATATCATCCTAATAGCCTTCGGCAATGCCTTTGATAGATCCATATAGGCACATATGCGAGCATAGGAAGTATAACGTTGAATCCTAGTTTGCTCAGAAATTTTTATAAACTTCCCTAAACAATTTCCCAAATCTTCCAATATTTCTAAGTCCCAATATTCACTGGGAAGAGAGTACAGCCTAATCCAGACAGGGGCAATTCGCATGTCTTCATTTTTTCGGACAGAATTTCTCTTTCTAGGGTCGTAAGAAGAGACCAGCAAAGTAGTAGAAATACGGACCTCCATCAATGATATGAATCGTGTCCTCCAGACTGATAAATGAGATTGTAAAAAAGACTTTGAGCCCAAATGGAGATCAAAATGCCCCTTCATTTTCCAAGAAGAGTTGATCCACCATATCAGTGCTTTCTCAGATGGATGCATACCGATGAATTTACCAATTAAAGCATGGTCCATCATAAACTGGATCCGATCTCTCAGGTTCGAAGATTTTACTACCATGGATGGGATTAGAGATACTTTCGACATACATTGGCCAAGTTTACGATCTTGACCCAGTGAACCTTGGATCAACCTTTCAGACAAGTTAATTGGGATCTCGCCAATTTTCAATTCCTTTGCTCCGGGGGGTTGGGAAGTAAAGAGACCCCCCCCCTCTTCGTCAGCCATCATCGACTGTTAAGACCTCGTTCTCTTGCAAAAGCTCTATAAACGCGTTCATCCTCACTTCATGGAGCCCTCCCTCGACTATACTCGTTTAGATTGTGATTGATATTTTCCAGAGATACATATATGTACTTGTTCATATGTGTACCATAAGTATCATATACTGAGAAGGTACATCAACCCCAAACAATGACATAAGAATACTTTGTTTACCGTATATATTATTCCTATTTTTCTCAATATAAAATAGAATAACAACACTCGTGTTCATATATAGTATGACATTTTAAAATATGAAAAAAAAACTACTTACAAACAGAACGCTTTTTTAAAATATGAAAAAAAACTACTTACAAACAGAACGCTTTACAAACCAGATACGAATAGTAGATTATTAGTTCTTCATAGACAATGACTAAACATAATAAATATTTTAAAATTTAGGTTAGAAGCAAATAAAACTCATAATCCATATAAAAATCTCGGCATTGCAATGTTTGCGTAACAAAAAATGGTGCTTTTTCATAGGAAATAGCATATGAAATCAATCATTTCCATGTGTAGTTGCGTTACTTAGTTACAAAGACATGAAGAGGGTATGAGTTATAAAATTACCTAAAAGACAAAGTATCTTATTAAAACTAGTAATTGCGTTCTAAATCTGGTCAACGACTAAGCCTAATTTATAGAACCACAAGAGATCTTTTTCAAAGCTTTGCCCTCCTTTTTTGGTGAAGTTAAAAACCTAGTAAAATGGTTAAAGATACAATCGTGTATTAAATTCCCATTATTATAATGTGAACTCAAGGTTTAATCCAACGAATACGATGTATAGAGTATTGATTTTATACGAAAGTGTGTTTCCAAAGGCCATGTTATATCAAAACACGAAACTATTATGAAGAAACGAAAAAAAAATTCAAGGAATATAAATCATACGCAAGTACAAAACGATGAGAATAGTGGAAAACTCAGTCTAAAATTTGAGTTGAAATAATGGACTGTTGACTGAAACGTGAGACTATGGGTTAATGGATCTTCTATAGTCATAGGAACCTTTGAAAATTGTAATGGCTGGCTCCTGTAGAGTCCTCAAAATAACTGTTTTGAAAATTCAAAATCCATTCACCAAGTATTAAAACACTCTCTTCGAAAGTCCTTAATCATTATTTCAAGGAATGGAACTCAAAATTACTAGAATAAATCGAGTAATGACATTGTTTCAAACTATTGATATAGTAAAATTATGAACTTAAGGCCTCTTTGTGCTCGATAAACAATGGAGTGGGACCCGGTATCACTAAAACCCTCCAACTCTATAAAACTCTTGAAAAACATCTATCAAATTGTAAACATTTGGTGAGATCTGGTGCAATTCTTTGCTATAGATCTGGTGCGATATGATCTATCCATGCGATTTGTGAGTCATTTCTATCGAGGGTTGTGGTATTGCATATTTGTGATCTGATCTATTCATTGTGACAGCCAACATCTGGTGAGCTCTGGCGAACCTCGCCTAATCTGAAGGTGACCCTCGGCGATCTGAATCTATTGCGTGTGACTACTATTGATCTCTGTGGTTGATCATTGCTAGACAAACCCTCTGCAATTAATCTCTGTGGGTGACGACCAACATCTTTATATCAGGTGCACACATTCCTCTTTTTTCTAATACATAACTACTGCTCATATATTTCTTTTTGTTCGCAAGTATGAATAATTCACCGCATCTACCAAAGATTGTCAAAGGTAGACCTAGTACAGTTACTTTACAGATCCTTTATGAGTATATATAGTCATTAGAGAAACGTAGAGAAGAAAGAGAAGCGAAGCTACAAACAGAGTTAGAAGCCATGTTGGAAAACAAATTTACATATTTTGAAGACAAGATCCAAAAACAAATAAAAAATAAAATAAAACTATTGGAGAATAAAAAGGAGACAATGGAGATTAGATTACACGTAGTAGAAAAACAAAGCCAAGATAAGATCCAAACATACCAACAAGGAGATGATGATACTTTAGAAAGTCTTAAAATGAAGGACATGATTAAAGCACTAGAATTTTTTTTTAATAACAATCTCACCCTAAATAGCGTGGAAGGTAAATTAGATATCAAACCCATTAAAGAGGAAATGAAAAAATTGATAGAATTAGATCATTAGTGTAACAAAAGGGCTTTGAACCTTGTAATATTCGGGATGAAAGAGGAGGTAGACGAGGATACATTAGCGATAGTCCAGACAGAATTACACAATAGATTACAAATTGAAACAACATGTCTCATAGAAGCAACAAGGTTGGGAAAATTAAATGAGAATAAAGAAATGCTAATCCGAATAAAGGTGAGCTCTACAAACAAAAAGTATGACATACTTAGTAAAAACCCAAGTCTAAAAGGAATGGGAATATTCATAAATGAAGATCTCATTCCAAAAGATCAAGCAATGATTAAGAAAGGATGTTCAAAAGATAAAAGAAGCTAGGAAGGAAGGAAAATGGGCAATAATCAGAAATAGAAAAGCTGTTATTCAAGATAGAAACAAAAAAGATAGTAATAAATAGCAATTCAACATGCTCCAAATTCTTTCTTGGAACTATTGGTACTTTCCATGGAACAAAGGCCCCAAGCTAAGTTGGGTCTCAAATGAAGTTGATATTATATTGCTAGTTGAAACTTGGGAGCACGAAGAATCTAAGGTCCTTAACATAGATGGATTTGTACTATGGTCAATATGGAACAAGCGATCTTACCGTAGAGGAATTGGGGGTATAGCTTGTTACATTAGGAAGAACATCTCCCCCCATGCCAGGATTTATAAAAAAGAACCTTATAACCAATATATTTGGATAGAGATTATGGACATTAATGATAAAAAAACCTACATAGCAATCTATTATTTGCCCCTATTAATTCTAACTTCTATAATAAAAACAATTTAGATAAAAATTGCCCCTACAATGGTCTAGAGAATGATATTTCTAGCATAAGGAATGAAGGCAATATCCTCTTAATGGGTGACTTTAATGCTCGAACTTTAAGCAACCAAGCCATTCTTCTAAGCAATCATTCCAACCCTAATCCTCTTTGGTTAGACGAAGACCTTACTCTAGCTGGAAGTTAAAAAAGAAGCTCTAAAGATCTAGGGGATAATTTGTTTGGGTCTAAGCTAGTCAAGCTTTATAGTGCTGAAGATCTCATAATTTGCATCAGTCTAAAGAATTGGCCCAATTCTAGCCAGATGACCTATATCCATGGGCTTGGCAGCAGCATGGTGGACTATGTTATTTCTGATATCCCTTTATACAACAAAATAATAAATTTTGACATCTTCAACGACCATGAGCCTAACTCAGATCATAGACCTTTAATTATAACTCTCAATTTTGTCATGCATAGAGATCCTATAGAAGATAATCCTCATAGCCAAAAAAACTTAATCTTTGATAGAAATAAAAATAATATTTTTCTAAATGAATTAAAAATTAATTTTCTTCCTTTATCCGGTATAGACAACATAGAAGACCTCTATCATAATTTACCACAACCCTCTCATATTCTATAAACAAGTTCTCAATTGAAGTTTCAACTAATAAAATAATTCACAAAACCAACCCTTGGTATGATAAAGATTGTAAAAGTGAGAGGAAAGAAATTAAGGAGCCTCTTGATGAGTCTCTTAAAATTGAAAAGATAAAATTATACAAAGCCCTAACTAAGAGGGAAAAAATGCAATATATTCATAAAAGACAAAAAAATCTCTTACACCTCTGTAAGGTGGCTCCTAATAAATTTTGGAGGTAGATTCTAACTAGAAAAACTAAATATAATAATAGAATTTCTTTACACAACTCGAATTCCTATCTTAAAAAGTTTTATGAATCCCTGAATGGCATAGATAACTTTGAGACCCTATTCACAACGAAAGAAGTTTTCTCATTAGAAGACATAGAGTTTGGGGTTAATTGTCTGGAAAATGGAAAAGCTAAGGACATCGAAGGTTACCAGGAAGAAATCTTAAAAATTGGAGGTCTTGTTCTAAACCCTCACATCCACAAGATTTTCACTCAAGCATTCAAGCAAGGGTTCCCTAAACCTTGGACTCAAAGCCTCATTATCCCTATTTTTAAAATTGGGAATACAAACAACCCCTCTAATTACCAGACAATTATGATTAGCCCTCTCTTAGATAAGTTATATGGTATTATTTTGGAAAGGAAGATCAGCATTTGGCTTGAAAGTGAAGGTAAGCAGGTTTTAGAAGGCAGCACTCTACAACGGACCATCTTGTTACGCTTAGGATAATTGTGGAGGAGTGTTGCAATGATAAATCCAATCCCTTATGCTGCTCCATGGACTTTAGAAAAGCTTTTGATACGGTACCTAGAAATAACCTATGAAATAGATTAGAAGAGATAAAGGTTCCTTTCGAGTTGAGAGTCGCCGCAATAAGGCTATACGAGAATGTCATTGCTAAGTTTAAGACGAACAAGGGGTGGTCAAAAAATATTAAATGTAATATCAGAGTTAAACAAGGTTTCCCCCTCTCCCCAACCCTTTTTGGCATTTACATAGATAAGATAGAAGGTTTTTTAGAGGAAGCAGGTTGTGCTGGCACGATCTTAGCTGGAATAGTCATCATCCTTCTTCTCTATGCTGACAATATTGTTCTTCTGGCAAGGTGTCCATCTGACCTTGATAAGAAACTACGACTTCTTAAGGATTTTTGCTCTACCATGGGTATGACTGTTAATACTAACAAAACAATGTTGCATTGCAAAATATAAATAACATTAAAAATATTGTCACTTCTAAGTTTAAGGAGAAAATGTGGTGTGAGAAAAATTTAGAGGATAAAAGAAAATTAAGATATTATAAGGAGGTCATCAACCCTACTCTAGAAGATCAAAAGTATCTCTTGGTTTTAACTAGTTCAAAGAAAAAATTAATATAGCCAAGATAAGAACGAACTCTCATGAGCTTCATAGTGAAACTGGTCATTGGGCAGTTCCTAAAACACCATGGGTAGAAAGGATCTGCCGTCTCTATGAGAATATGAACATTGAGGATGAAAAACACTTCCTCTTGGAATGCCCTGCGTACACCCACATTAGATCTCAGTTTCATAATCTTTGTTGTAATTTCGACCTTCCTAGCCTTTTAAGTTGTCAAAATTATAGTGAGCTCGAGACGCTTCTCTCCAAGCTCTTTGAGCATAGAAATACAATTTTAAAACAAACTAAACAATGCGTTTCTTTGGGTCCGATAGACCAAAGTTTGGTCTAAGCGGACGTTAACCACCACCACCATCAGCATCATCATGAAGAGACACTTGTCGAAAATTCAGTATTGAAGAGATCATGAATACTAATGTACAACTCTAGCTCAGTATGAAATAGAGTAAAATATCATAAATGTTGAAGTATACTACAATGACACCTATTTTTATGGAAAGATGAGTTAGATACATTGGAAAACATTCCAATGGTTAGTTCATTGTATATTATTTATAGATTAAGGACCCCGTGGTGAAATATTACCATTAACCTTATATGTATTGTAACACACCAGTTTGACCCTGTAATGTGAACTTGGATATTATTGATATAAATTATAGAAGTTAAAAGAAAATGGTTCAAGATGACCAAGACACTACAAATATGTACATTTTTAGTATTAATATAAAATCTCCATTAACTATAGAGGAAGAAGGACGAAGAAGAAATGAGGGGCTATGACTCCGCAAGAGGGAAAATGTTATGGGGATAATGGAGAATGGTCATGATGTGCTTAACTTATCTCCTTAGCCTTATCCTTAGCAATTCAACCAAAATTTCCTTAGCCATGACTGGGATCCATGTCTTGATTAAGCCACATGGTACCCTAAATCCTTGCATATAAAAAATGAGAGTTTAGTTGGAGAGGTGGTTTAGTCATTTATTCATTCAATTAAAGGAATTATTCATGGATTGGATGCATGGGAAAATATCAAGGTTGTTGTATGTTTTGTTTTGACCTTCCCTTCCTCTTGAGAATTATGTTATGCTATGAATTATCCTCTTAAGTACTCTTGTTGATAACTTGACTTGTCCATGCCATTAACCCTAAGAGACTGGTGTAAGGGTTGAGTGCTCTTGGATAGGAACCTAGGCTACAGGATGTTCCCTAGGGTCCCAATTAGAGAGTTCCCAATTTAGAAACTTCTTGTCTGACTTATATTGGACCACTAGAAGGAAATTGGAAGTTGTCGAAGGGAGGGGAAGGGACAAGGGGGAGTGGGGAGGAGAGGAGAGGAGGGATTGGTGAAGGGGCACGGAAGTGTTTGTTTTGTTTTGTTTTTTTTCAATGTTTTGTAATTTTTTATTTTTGTATGGGGCTTTAAAATATTTATTTATTTACTTTAAAAAAATTTAAAATTTGTTATTTTTTAATGTGAATTTTTTAATCTAAAAAAAAAAATT
Source organism: Pseudotsuga menziesii (assembly GCA_001517045.1). Classification (NCBI taxonomy): domain Eukaryota; kingdom Viridiplantae; phylum Streptophyta; class Pinopsida; order Pinales; family Pinaceae; genus Pseudotsuga; species Pseudotsuga menziesii. The sequence continues at coordinate 2,741 of LPNX010254250.1, read as the reverse complement.
AATGAAATTTTTTTTTTTAATACAAATTTCATATTTTCAATTAAAAGATCATTTTTAATATTAAAAAAAAAATCATTATTTTTTTAATTTAATTTAGTTTTTTTTTTTTTAATATTTCTAATTATTTTTATTAATGTTTTTTTTTAAGTTTTTTAATTTATTAATCTTGTATGTGAAAATTTTTAACATCCTTATATTTCTTTTCCAAAATTTAATAAATAAGTTGAAAAAACAATTGCTAATTTTGTTAATTAAAAAAAATCAATAGTGTGTATATTTTTTAAATTTTAAAGTGTTTTGAAAAATATTATACATTTTTAATAAATATTGGCTTTTTTTATGTGATTAAAAAAAATCAGTCAATAAGTTTCAAAAAAATGTAATTTTATCCCCCAAAAAATGGTGTGCTCAAAGTAGAAGGTCAAATAAAGTAGAAAATTTTGTAGCAACCATATAAGTTTTAGTGTGCATGCTAACTCCATAGTGAATGCACTTCTTTGTAATTTCATTTCATAACTAAGAACAAAGGAGAACCACTTAAACCTCACATTCTAGCTAGATTTTTGTTGCATTCTTTTTTCCCATGGTACTTTCATGCATGTTTATTGTGTGGATGGTGTGTCATTTTCTAATCTTCTTTCATTTCATTTTATTTTATTTTATATTTTGTGCTAAACTACTAGTACTAGATCTGAAATCTAAAGTAAAATACTACATAATAAGAATTGAAAATTGTAAGATTTATTGTAACAAACTATATAATTGAATTACCCACCACAATTTACATATCAATTATATGGCTTATTAGTGAAGATATTGTAACATCCTTCACATGTGTAATTATTAATAATAATTTTAATGTGGGATAAATAATAATGATTCACAAATCTTTATATATGAAAATAATACTATAAAAAATAAATTTTATCAACAAGTAGAAGAAGTGAAATTGATTTATTTTCACCGAAAAGGATCACTTCCCAAGCTAATATATTTGACTCCTTGCCTTGTGGTTTTCTATAAACCCATAATATTACCCATAAGTTATGTGATACCATCTTAACTCCAAAAATATGCAAATGTGTAGTTTGAGTGGGCCTAATAGTTAAGAATATGTGTTTCCTATTTAAAGGTCATAAATTCAAAGAGCTAGACTAGATACAGGTTGTAAAATTTAACAGTTAAAAATAGATTATTATATTATAATATATACATTATTTTAATTAAATATGATAAGTTGAGCTAAAAAGAGTTTGAAATCAAACCTATATGGATAGCATTTTAAATCTAAACAAAAAAACATAACAAATTTACGTTGATATGTGTTTCTCCCCACTTTTCTTTAAACAAAAGTCGATTTGCAAAAAATCGAGATTCCAGGAAAACTTGACACTTGTACAAAGAATATTATGGTAGTTTTAGTAGTCGTCTAATCGATCCCCAAGGATTTTAAAGAATTCATAGAGAGTTCCATTCTGCTTGGAACCCTTTCGCAACGACTTTCAGTGTTTGAGGACCATGAAGGTTTTTTTGAATAAGATCACTCCAATTTGCATGCCATTGTGTAGGGAGATTTTCAGGTTGTTGAGAGAGGAGAGCATCAGGTGTGGCTGGTGCAAGCCATCCACATCTGCATTTCATTTTCTCGTCAGTGTAAATGTATTCTCGAATGTTCTCTGACTAATCTAGTGTTATGTACTTTATGTGAAGTAGGCTTAAATTTCATCATTTTTGGTCCTTCTATAATGTTCCTTTGGTAGTTGGTGTCTTTTCTTGGATCTTCTTTTTCATATATAGATTAAAGTTAGTACATGTGGATTATATCCATCCATATACTAGCTCAATCACTTAACTTGTGGTTAGTGAACATTGATAGGCCACAAGTTAAATGCCATGAATAAGTTATGCGTTATTTGTTCTTGCATTCTTCAAGTTAAATAGGTTGTTTTCAGGAAGTCCTCATTATCCATGCATCAACTAAGAGTTATCCATGTATCAACTACTATTTATATATATACTTGTTTCATCCTCTTGCAATTTAGGAAAAACATATGTTTTAAATCACACCAAATTCTAAAATATAAATACTTATAAATATAATGAAAGATTTACATAAAATCTTAATTTAAAATGAATTTATATTTTAATCATTGAATAATATCAACATACATTTATTGTTTGGAAGAGGCTCATTCTATAGCCCAATAGGGAGAGATGTGTAACTCCTTATGTGCTCAAGCTAAAGCAGGTCTCCTTTAAAATATATATATATAATTAAAAATAACATGCATGCTCAAAATTAATTTAAATATTTAGAATTACAAATATATAAAACCACATAAATTAGATAAATTAAAACTATAAATATTGCATTCCATACTTAGTCAACATTTTCATTATAAAAAAAAAGATTTTATACTTTAAAAGATTTAATACCTCTTGACACAAACGTTAAAAATACATTTTTTTTTTAATATTTCTCATGGAAAAGAGAGAATACTTCTCGTTTCGATGAAAAAAAAAACCTGGATTAGAGCAATCAAAATCTTTAAACTATAAATCCAAAATTTTTAATTGCTTTTTTAATTAAACTTTAAAGGATTTAATACTTCCAACACTTTGTAGATTCGAAACAGCATTAGTAAACTAATTTTACTTTGTAAATTCAAAACAGAATTAATCTATTTCTTTTTTTAATTTAAACGTTAAAAGATTTAATACTTGCAAAATTTTGTAGATTC